>JALMQS010000092.1:1160740-1582361 GCA_024734495.1 Forficula auricularia | reverse complement strand
TGCAAAAAATAACCGCCCAAAATGGGGGGGGGGGTCAAAAAATGAAAATCTTGACTATTTATTAAACTCAACCAAATTTTGTATACATAATCAGTGGGGCCCCAGAAGTATAAAAATGCAAAAACTAAGCCCCCCTACATGATTATAAATAATTGTAGGGGCCAGGTTCTATGGTAAAGTCAAGTGGATGGCCACATCAGAACACGTCAGCTTATTTTTTTTAGTAGTGATTATGTATACAAAATTTGGTTGAGTTTGCTCAAACGGCTTAGACTTTTAAATTTTAACTCCCCCTCCCTCCTTTAATTTTGGGTTGATATATATCAAAATCTAATCAACTCTTAATCTCAATGCACCAAAACTACGTGTGAAATTTGGTTTTGATATTCACAGTAGTTTTTGAGCTAATAGCTCGTCCACAAAATTTGGTAACGCACAGACTAACAGAATAACACACTAACGGACATTTTGACAAAAGAGTTATTAACTCGAAAAATACAATTTTTTCGATGGTTAATTATTAGAGCTTTTTTGTAGAGTGAAATGCCATGGTTTCGCCCAATTTTTTATCAAAATAATTTCATCCGTTTTTGAGATATTTCAAAAAAAAAAGAAGCAAAAAAAAACACTTTTTCATGCATGATTACATACTTTGTATGGTAAAGAAAAATTTTTATTTTTTATTTTAACTAGTGATGAACAAAGCAAGAATTCTACTCATCACTAATTAATATAGGCAGAGGGTGTGTTTGTAAAGTCTTCTATATGGCGTTTAGAAAGTCCTGATCACTTTTAAGAAAAATATTATTATTATTTTGATTTTGAGTATTAATATTAGTGGTGAGCAAAGTAAAGTCTTAGTCTTGCAGTCTTGGTCTTGGTCTTGCTTTGCTCATCACTAATTTTAACATCGCTTCATCCATCCATTTTGATATCATAGACATTCACTGTTATGAGACTTAGATGATAATAAGAAGAACCGTGATTAGAAATAACTAATTTCGCCTCTCCGACCAGCTGATCCATTGAAATCTCTAGAAATTATTGTGTTTAGAAAATTTGCAGGGTGAAGAAAAATTATTTTCATCCATTACTTTTGTTGCTACTCTGTACCTATCTTTGTGTCTGGTTTCTGATATAACAACGATAACTCAAGAAAGATTTTAAAGACAAACAAAATAAATTCGGAAATTTTTAAAAAAATATTATAATTTTAATTCTTTTAAGACTCTCAGACCATTATTTACGGAGATAGAGATGTTTAAAGATTTTAAAGACAAAAAAATGTTTCGGAAATTTTTTTAAAATATTATAATTCCAATTCTTTTAAGGATCTCAGACCATTATTTACGGAGATAGAGATGTTTAAAAGTTTTAAAGACAAAAAATTTCGGAAATTTTTTAAAAATATTATAATTTCAATTCTGTTAATGCTCTCAGACCATTATTTACGGAGATAGAGACGTTTAAAGATTATAAAGACAAAAATTTTCTGAAATTTTTAAAAAATATTGTAATTTCAATTCTTTTAAGGCTCTCAGACCATTATTTACGGAGATAGAGACGTTTAAAGATTTTAAAGACAACAAAATGTCGACCCCATAAATAGATTTTGCAATTTCAAAATTTTCTGGAAATCTAGATCAGACTAACTGTATTGTCGAAATTTCAAGTTTCTACGATGTCAGGTGTATTTTAGCCACTATTTCAAATTTCTGCCCATAAATTAGACTCGAAAAAAAAATTGCGATTTTTATTTATGTTATGAGAAAACCTTCTTTTAAAACATTAAATTTCAACTTTTTACGCTGATAACAAGTGCTTCATTTAGCCAGGTAGAGATTTTGAGAAACACCACAATAACTTCCTCGTTCCACCCTAGAAAATTTTTCAATATTTTCGATTTTTCTAGAATTAAGGGGACTCTCTCGTTACGTCCTAAAAAGAGCCCTATTCTAAATTTATTAATTTTATGTATCAAGATAATCTAATATAGTGTTCCGCAAACTTCTTGTGTTCAAGGTACACATACCAAATCAAGAAATTTTAGAGCATGATTGTCCAACCCGCGGGCCGCATGCGGCCCAAAATGGCTATCAGTGTGGCCCGACAAAAAACCGCAAGCCTATAAACTTTATGAGATTGAGACTAAAAATCCCAGTGATATTACTAAAAACACAATATTTTTAACTTGCTATTAATTTATGACCTAAATAATGAATTTTTGAATTTAACACGTTATTTTGCAATGAGATATTCATAAAGTGATTCTTAAATAATTTTATTTATTCAAGTATGAAGCACACAATGAATGAAGCTAGATCTAAAATATTTTATGGGCATTTTGATAATTTACTGAGAATTCCTTTGAGCCAAATATCGACGGATTAATGTCCCAAAAACAATGACAAACTTTTCACTAAAATTTTAGGTTGCTGATTTGTCTCTTACTTTTATAATAAAAAAATTATAAAGTAACAAAGCTTAATTTCTTATGTAATATATTAAGTACATATTCTACGTTTTTTTGCTCATCAGCTATTATTTGGTCCATGTCCATTTTAATAATAAATAATAGATTCATGGTTTTATTTATAATATGAAAAAATATTTAAGGAGAAATGTGAGCCTGCTTAAATGAGCACAGGCGATCAAAATTTGGAACAATTGTTGATAAGGCTGCTCGAAAAACTCTCAGCTATGTGTATTATTATCTTCACAAATTTTGACATTTTTCCGTGGCACACCAACTAATAACCACGGTACACCAGTGTGCCGCGGCACACACTTTGCGGAACACTGATCTAATAGATCTATTAAGGTTTCTTCTATTAAATTTCATTTATTTTATTTTATTTGTGAAATATAAAACTATTTTTTATTCAATTTGTATTTCTTCGGATATAATACCCATTTATATTAGCCAGATTTTATTTTTGCATATTAACATATGTATATGTTCATTAGGGTGGTCCTTATTTTGATTGTTTTCGAATAGAGGCTCACATGGTTCGAAATAAATTTAAAAAAAATATATCCCACAAGTTTCAAGTCTCTATCACAATTTTAATATTTGTCCACAGCGATGCAATTTTTCAATCTAAAGAACATGGGGTTTTAGGCCTTAGACCATGAAATATATAGACACGCCCTCTACTACTCTCCACACAGAGTGAAGTGAGGCCAACATCGCCTACAGATGACGTCACGTTCTCGAATAAATATTTTGGTAATATTAATTTGCGATTATTGGAATCCAAAATAAAAAATCTAAACTACTATAAATTTATCTCATTGTATAATAATTCCTATAGTGGCCATGCTATTTCTGGGTGTTACTACCTACAGAAGACGTCACGTTCTCTAGAAGATGTTGGCCTCACCAAATCGACACCAGGGCGCCTCTATATATTTCATGGTCTAAATTTTAGGAATTGAACGATCAATTTTTTTATTCCGGTCAAAGTAATGGTTCAAAAAATTTGAAACTCTGTAGACTTTATCCTTATAATAGTAGCTATCCTTTAGAATTTTTAAAATTATAATAGCTAAAAATCTGTAAAAATTCTGAAGGATAGCTACTATCTTCAGAGTTTCAAATTTTTTGAATCATTACTTTGGTCGGAATAAAAAATTGATTGTTCAATGCCAAATTCCTTGTATTATTTAGATGGAAAACTTGAATCGCTGTGGGGCACACGTTAAAATTGAGATAGAGACTTGAAACTTGGGGAGATAGTTTTTTTTTTATTTATTTCGAACAATTTGTCTCGGTCAAAAAAAAAAATTCGAAAATATCCAAAATAAGGACCACCCTTGTGTTCATGTGTGTAATAAATTGTTGAGAGGCCGGGCTTGTTGATTAGAAGTCGAGGACTAGATCCACTTGGCCAACCTGACCCACAAAAATGATTTTTAAATAAATAAAAATAGTTAAGCTTATAATAAATATATTTAGTTTTATAGATCAGAAAGCTTGTATTTTAATTTCTCAATCATCTGAATGCAATCTTAATTTTGAAAAAAATTATAAAAACCATTTATATTTAAAATATGTTGAATGTTTAATATTAAAAAATAATAGTTCATTAGTGGATCAATGGTCCCCTGAACGCCCCCCCCCCCCCTATCCCATCACTACGCCCCTGATTTGAAGTGCAAAATCTGTAAACATAAATTCAGACCATATCGTATTTACTTGTGGTTTGAACAATGATTACGTTTTTCTTCTTCAATGAACTTAATGAAATTCTCTCCCGGTAGTTTGAAATGCAATTTATTCTCGTAAATATTAGATTTTATTGTTAGGAGATAAATATCAAAAGAAATCAAATTCAAAATAATTATTTTCTATTGCGATTTTCCTATTTTTCATGTTTTTATATATTTATATGCGTTTATATTTGGAAAGAATAATCCAGTCTGTTCACTCCTAATTTAAGAGATAAACCGCAAGCGCGTATACTAGTATATGATATGTTTAAAACTTGTTAATATCAACATTATCTAATCTTCCATAAAAACTTTTACGATGAAGTATAGAATAGACAATTCATAATGCTATAAATGATATATATTAATTCGTTTCACTCCATGGCTTCTATAACATATGCTTGCGAATTTAATGTTCCCATCTAACGAAATACTGAGCTCTGATTTCGAATTTTCATTATTTTTCAAATCTCTCTTTTTTTCTATGAAACATTTGTCTTACGCTCGATTTCACAAAGCATATCAAAACTTAAGCTAAGATAGCATTTAAATTAACCTCAAACCAACTTTTAAGATAAATTGCATTTCACCACTAATACTTAATTAAAGAGAAACTATAGTTTTACTATGGTTGATGAAAATGAGCGTAAATCGATTTATATAATATACAACTTATACAAAGTAAATATATGTATAATATAACCAACAATAAAGTAGTTCATATAAAATTTGCCACTTCAATTTTAGATCCTGAAGAAAGAAAAGTTTCGCTTTTTCGAATTTTCCCTTTAAATATACCTCAAACTTTACCAGTGGGCCGAATTTCAGCATTCTAGGATCAGCTGAAGTACTCTAGAGTCTAGAGGTTTGCTGAGTGAGTGAGTGAGTGACGAAAAAGCCTATCTTTGGCTTCTTGTAACTTGGATGTTATAAGCAATAGAAATATGAAATATGGTAAATTTAGTTAAGCTTATGGACCAGTATTGTGGGAACAAAATTCAGCTATGTACAGGTTTCCAGTGCGAAGTTACAGATACGTCAAAATGGGTCGAGTGCTTCCTGTAAAGGGTTGACGGCAGTACACGCCCGCTCGAATCGAACTTTGCTGGGGCACTGCGGGTGCCGTGCCGTGCCCCCAGATATATTTATTATAAATATATATTTATATTTTAATTTGCATCAAGCAGAAGACAATCTCATTGATTTCTTCTTATGAATCATCAACCCTGCTACTTTCGGCATACTAAACACCTTTTCAATTAGATAATATGAACTTAAGGATAATACTTATTAGATATTTATTTATTTGACAAAGACACGGATTAGTAGCCCACTTACAAAAAGGAATTTCATATCTACAATACAAAAAACAAATACATTCATAAATTGAGTGTTACATCACATAAAACAATATGCCAACAAACTGAGCAGTTTAATCATTTCAAAGTAAAACCATCATGATTTACCAGAAAAAATAATTTTTAATTTTATCTTTTGATGTGTTAAATATGTCTACATCCCTATTATTATTACTAGTTTCGAAAATATGATTTGTCCCGGAATATTTGAGATATGACAAAGAGTGAAAAATAATGGTGAATTTCGTGTCCTCTGAGTATTGACACTGTATGAAGCTTTTGTATTTTTGGGATTAAATTTATTAAGAGTTGAAATGTTGTTTAAATCACAAACTTATAAATAATTATAATTATTTATTGAACACGAACAAATATATAATATAACTACGACATTTCGATCGGATTATTCTGCGATCGTTCTCAAGTATGAGCATTGAGCACACATTCCAATTTTAGTTAGGTTGATGCTTTTATAACTTATTTATTTATGTGTGTTTGTATGTTTATTAAATTTTCTTTCGTTTACCAATTTTCGATTTTCTCGTCTCGAAACGTAGCCGAGTTTGTCTACCCCTACCACACCCAATCGCACACCAGCCAGAATAAATATTATTTTGCACAGAGTGCATGAACCAAACATTCGTCATGTATAGGAAAAATCCATAGGCGAGGGGCTTTGCGGGGGTTGTTGGGGGCTAGAGGTCTGGCGTCCTGTTTGCCCAGACGCTGCGACGCCGGATCTGCTGGAAGGTCGACGTCGTTGCCGTCGGGGGTTGAAAACCCACCCCGCACCAAGAGGGGTGCATTCAAGTGAGAAACTCGATATAAACGCCACCAGGAAATAAAAGAGAGAAGACGCCGAAAGGGGGGGGGGGGGGGTTTCGGATGGATGCCCGCGCGGGCCAGGCCCCCCTCTCTATTACGACCCCCCCCAAACAAAAACTTTTCGTCGATGATACTGACCTATTTCCCTTCTCCAGAGGTAAAAGACAAATATTATTTTTATGATGATACTAAAGAATTGAACAAATAAAATAAAAATATTCCCAATGATATATAAATTTTTTTTAATTCTATATCCTAATAACAAATCCGTTTTAATAATATAATAAATAAGAAATCTATGTCAGCAAATATCAAATAAAATTATTATTTTCCAACTGAAATGGAAACAAAATTCTATTTTTTGAGATTAATCAACGAAAGAAAAATACTTTTTATTTCGAGCCAATCGAATGAAAATAATGCAATGAGAAATTTCATAACACTTGAATTCTATCGGATAACCACATTGAACACGAAAACATGTATCAAGTCAAACAGTAATTTCATTATCCCCACTCGAATACCTTCTTCTTCTTCTTATTTATTTATTTATATATAGTATATCAGAATAAAATGATATAATTTATTATTTATTAGGATATTTCATTTCTTTTTAAATTTTTACTTCCACTCTGCACTGTAGAACCTTTTTCGTAAGAAGAGGATGTTATAATTTTTAAGTCTGGACAGTTGACTTTCCAGCTATTATTATTATTTTTTTAATTTAATGTATAATTAAAATAAATCAAAATTGTACTTTAAAGAAAATTAATATATTATAGAAGACTAGCTGCAAGGCACGCCCCCTGGACCCCCAAACCACGAACCCCACCATCCTACCCCACTCCCACCCTCCACATCCCCCGAAACAACCCAGTACCCCCACCCCGCACCACGGACCCGTACACAACCTCCGCCCCCACACCACCACCCAGCACACCCCACTCCGTGCCTTCCCCCAAACACCCCGCCTAGCCCCCTCTATTCCTACCCCTGCACCCCACCTCCTACTCCACCCCCTCGCCCCCTGCACCCTACTCCGCCTCACTGCCTCCATTCTATCCCCCCACACACCCCATACCCTAACCCACCCCACTCTATTCCACCCCCCGCACCCTACCCCCGCACCCAGTTTTTGCATTTCTAGCCTTCTTGTGACCCACAGATTATGTATACAAAATTTGGTTGAGTTTGGTCCAAGATCAAGAATTTTCATTTTTTGACCCCCCCCCCCCCCTTTTGGGTGGTTTTGGGGGGAATTTTTTTAAACAAAAGTTGTCAGAAACCACATCCCCTATAACTTTGCTCATAATAAAATTTGCCGTAGAGTTAATAGTTTAGGAGTTATTTGAAATTGTCAATTGTGCGCCCCCCCAAACCCCCTTCTGGGGTCAAAATATCAAAACGTTATATATCTAAAAACGTAAGTTAGAAGACATCTGATGTAAATATGAAATTTCATAATAATACCTTCAGACGTTTTTACGTGAATCGTGAGCAAATTTTCCGAAACGACGGAAACATACAGACAGGAATTTTGTTGAGGGTATTTTAGTTCATAACTTTGCTTGAAAAATATGCAACCAAAATTTGGCGTGATTTGGAGCAATGTACAGACAAAGCCTTAATTTTATATATATAGATTATAAGCTGGTAAGGGAAATATTATCTTAATGCTATGAGATACTTGTTAAAATGGATAACATTTCGAACAACTAAATATAAACACCCAACAGTCTGCTCAAAACGTTATGAAAGCTAATTTTTTTTTTCTCTTTTTTTTATAATTTCATTTTAAAGAGAATATTATAAAAAATATAGAATGTATTTTAGATGTAAGTTCAAATTTACTTGAAATATAATATACTTTTGCAGCAACGCATTTTTAAAATAAATATAAATAAAATAAAAATTTATTTCAAATACATGTTTTAAAGTGTCCAGGATTTCTCTTGATCACTACTTGGCTACAGTCAGATACATATGGACCGTTTATTTTGAAAGGTGGTGTTAAGTCCAATTTTGAAAAAAAATGTGTTAACGCCAGCTTTAGTTAGACATATTCCAGCGCTTTAACATAGTTAGATATTTTCTTTTCATATTTATAAAAGCACAGTCAATGGAATACAATAACCTCATGAATTCATCAAAAGAAATACATAAAAATACATATAAACTATGTATTTATATAAATAAAAATTTATTTCGAAATAACAAAAAAATTGACTTGCACCATTTTCAAAATAAACGGTACATACTTGTATATCTATATATTTTGTTTTCTTCTAAAAATAATATATAAAACTTTATCAAAATTTTTTTTGACCATTATAAATGTTAGTCTATACACCGTATTTACATTATTATTCATACTTATACAATTTCAGTAATAGTCTAAGATCCCGCCTTCACCTATCGAGTTTCCTAATCAAATTATTGTTTTGATAATATAATGTATTAATAAACAAAACTTGATAGGGTCGACATCCAATTTCCCTGCATAGTTATTTTTAATAAAAAATTAATGTTGTTAATTTTATTACATAAATGTACTAATTGAGTTTCCGGATAAATATATTAGCAATCGAGAGTAAAATATGTATATAAAATGCGGGTCGACATCTTTTTATCCTGCATAAGTCCAGGTAGACAGGGTATCAACAGGTAAATTCGAATTAGTATTTTGTAGTTATAGAGTTTACTTTATTGTTATATATGAAAAAGTAGATAATTAAAATAAATAAATAAAAATAGATAAATCTAATAAATTAGATAAAATAGCTATGCAGGGAAATTGGACGTCGACCCTATCAAGTTTTATTTATTAATACATTATATTATCAAAACATTAATTTCATTAGGAAACTCGATAGGTGAAGGTCGAGCTAAGTCGGGATCTTGTACTATAAGTGAAAAAATTACATTAAATGTGCACTAAAAAGGACAATTTTTTTTATTTTTTGAAGTTAAATTAATGGCTTGAAGCCCAGAGGTTTGCTTAGATTCTTTTTCTCATTTGAAACTTTCAGAGAAATTATCAAATGACCAAATAAAAAAATAAAAATAAAAAAAATAAAAAATGTTTAAACTAGTGTTTTGATTTCCATCGTATATCCAAAATTTGAATTCTAAATATCATATGGCCTTCACATTGGAAAGTTAAAAAGAAGCGATTATATTCTTTTTGAATTGTATAAAATGAAACGATTTCCTGTTGGAACATGATTTGGGGATCGTTTCGGTAATTTTACACCGTGTTAAGCTCGGCTGGACATAAATCAAAGTTGTATGGCAGTGCATATTTTGGGCATGACGAGCCTCCCCTTTTCCACACCTTTGTGTCAGTCGTGAGAGAGGCTGGTCCGTCGCAGGATGCGCAGGTAGAGAGAGCTTCTCTCTGGAATGCAACACACGACCACTTGTCTCCTCCTCCGATTCCTATCACTGACTATTTATTAATACAGGCCATTCATTCATTCATTCAAATTCAGGAGAAAAAAATCCTCTGATAATTAGCAATTTTTTTTTTTTTTTTTTTTTTTAGTAAAAAATAGAAATTTTTGGAAGGGAAGATCCGGATCATGCTGTCTCTTCATATTTGCTGCGTTTTTAGGTATTCACATTTCTACCGAGTCTTGGCGTATTCATTGTATTCTGTAAAAATATTTGTATGGGACTCATGTGGTGGCTTAGCAACCAGCTAACTTGAATTTTTAGATTGAAAATTTTATAATTTAATTTTTCCCCATTTTGTGCTCATTAGCAATTAATCATATCTTCTTTTAAATATTAAATCAAAGCGGACCAAGTTCCAGCATTAGCTTGGCCGTACACGCTGTACGGTATTTACACGAACCATTTCGAGCTAATTTCGACCTCTCTGCACTCGGAATTCATTTGAGATACAGAGGTGGAATTTTACACATGTAATTATGTAATCTATCTTGAGGAGAGTACCAAATTTCAATAATATAGCTTAAATAGATTCTGAGATATGGACCTGAGAAAAAGCTAATTTTGGCACTCACTGACTGACATGTCATCAAAACCTATAGGGTATTTCCAATCATTCCAGCATCATGAAATTTCGCCTGCTAGTATAGTTTGTGACCCAAACATAGGAAAAATTCCAAAAATCAAAACTTTCTATCTTTCAACTCCTTCAGAATGGAGGGGAGGGTCAAAAATGAAAATTCTAAGCCCGTTGGACCAAACTCAACCAAATTTTGTATACATATTCTGCCCCCCCCCCTGAAGACTAGAAATGTAAAAACTAACCACTCAAAATGTGTGTGGGGGGGGGGGGGGGCAAGAAATGCAAATTCTAGCCGGTTGGACCAAACTCAACCAAATTTTCTATACATATTCTGTGGTCCCCTGAGGGCAAGAAATGCAAAAACTAACCACTAAAATGGGGGGGGGGGTCAAAAATGAAAATTCTAGCCCTTTGGACCAAGGGGCTTCCTTATAGCTATTAGAAAAAGAAGAGAAATCTAAACCAAAACATTCTGTGAAAAAAAAGACCAAGTTCAAAAAAGTAGTGAAATCTAGTGTGTAGCCAAGTTAAATTCGCCAAGAATAATTAAGTTGAGAGATCAACTATTTTCTCAACTTAATTATTCTTGGCGAATTTAACTTGGCTACACACTAGATTTCACTACTTTTTTGAAATTGGTCTGTTTTTTCACAGAATGTTTTGGTTGAGATTCTTATTTCTCTATTTGGCATATTTTGTTTTTAGTATGCGAAGGTAAACAAATTATCATAAATTAATTTTCTCACTACTAAAAGCTTATCTATTCTTTATGTATAATTATGTTTATTTGTACATATTTCAATGAGAGGACATCTTTATTGATCTCTTCTAATAATAGCCATGTTTACCAACGTTTTGCTTTAACATAAATTTCTTTATGATTTAGTAGTAAAAATGTTTGTTTATTCCATATATCTATATAATCTGGATTCGCAAAAAAATTATAACTCAAAATGAGGTCAAGAATGAAAAAGTTTAAGATCTGGTCTAGAGCAGTGCTTCTCAACCGAATATACCGAGAACTACTAAAATTCCTGATTGTTTGATCATGGCCCGGTGAAAAATTATATTTTTTAAATTACTTTTTATCATGTTTTCTAATAACTATAAACATTAAACACAAGTTTTAATTAAAACACTTTCAAACACCTTCCTCTCAGCTTGGGTTTTGAACTTTCTTGGAATGACCATATTATCTCAGTAGCTACAGCTGCAGCATGTAATCTTTTGACTTTCTTTTCCAGACCAAACCCTTTTTCACCCCCACTCAACTTCTTACATTAAACAAGTCTAAATTCGCCCCTGTCTCGAATATTACTCGCAAGTGTGGAGAGTAACTTACAAGCATAATCTTGCTACCTTGGATGCAATTCAGAGGCGTGCTGCCAGACTGACATCCAACATTAACTGACCCTCTCGACTCCCTAGCCCATCGTAGATCTGTCTCCGCCCTTTCCTTTTTTTCAATGATATTGATGTGAGAAGGAGATGCACCAAAATAGGGCATCCCCTAAAGGCCTGGATTGGCCCCTCCATCGTGAAAAGAAGAAGAAGAGGGGATTATATGGGCTGGGTAGGAGTTAAGGTATCTGTGGATGCGGGTCTTAATCAGCTGATGGTTATAGGTTGCGGGAAAGCGGTGGCTGGAAGTGAGTTCCGGACTTTAGAGGTCATAGGGATAAAAAAAGCATTTCTTCAGCTTTTATGCAATTTGACAGCGAAGGGGTGCTGAGGTTTCGAAAACCGCGTGTTTCTAACAAAGAGACGGTTCTATGGGGGTTATTGATCCCTTTTTTATAGATATTATCACGGCTTTTGTTATCACGAGATAAAGTCACATATTCCCCCAAAGGCTTCTTTTGCCCGAAATACACGATTTTCCAAGATTCAACAAAATACACCCTTATTTGGCAATTCGTTTATCCCCATGACTTCTAGAGACTGGAATTCTCTTCCCCTGATCGTCTTCCCAGCAACAAATAACCTTCAGTCTTTCAAGACCCGCATCCACAGATACCTTCGACTCCGACCCGATCCCTAAATCTCTTCTTAGTTTCACCTTGCAAGGGTCCACCACGGACTACATTTTTGGTGCAACTTCTTCTTGTATCAATATCCTTATAAAAAAAAATATCGGTTTATTTTCAGATAGACTTATAATAACCATTTTGCTTATATTACATAACGAATATAAACAAATAAATAAATAAAATCACACATTTAGTTTCGATTTTATATAATAAATGCAAATATACTTTGATTAAAGTCAAAGTAACAATATATTTATTATCTGATTTTGGAAAAACTTCTTGAAAATTTTTAAGCCAATTAAGATTCCTGTGTTTAATATGTTTCACTATAAACCAACACCGCTTTCCCCTAAACGTTATCAATTAAGATTATATTTTTAATATACGACGATTTTACAGATTTTAAAAACCCTTTCGCGGACCAGTAAATATTAATCATTGACTTCCGGTTGAGATTACATTGTATAAGGGAGAGTATTTGGAAGCACCCTGTAGACAAATTACGAGCATTGAAATTGGATATTAGCCATCGTTCGAGAAGGCCAGGTCTTAAGCGACCGACCCCCTAAGGAGAGGAGGTGTCCATCGATGACGCTCGGATCACGACCTTTCGCACCTTTCTTCTTTGTCCTGCCTCTCTTTTCCTCAGGCGTCCATCTCCCTCGTCCTCTCTCTTTCTTGCATTCTGTCGGAGGTTAAGAGGCGCCATCGAGTCCGGTCATCTTCCCTCTCTCTCGGTCTCGTGTTAAACAAAGCCTTAAGAGGTCTTCAAGACGCAAAGGTCAAGCAAAAACAAAAAGACTAGCAAGAAAAACAAAACAAATGATCGTAACATTTAAAAGGGTTTTCATAATTGGATTGGCAAGTATTTAATTTCTGCAGAACGGGGGAAATGTCACTCAGAAGAGCTACCAACACTCATTATGGCTTTATTATTACCTAATCAATTAAATATATAGTACCTGGTGGACTCCGCGTAGTTCAGTAATTTTTTGCTTTAGTTAAAAGCGATATATAGTAGATATTAATATTATTTTGAATTTTAAATTCAGGTAAACTATAGTCGGTTTTTATTTGTAATCAATTAAACAAAATTTACTTTTTACTTTACCATAGGGGATGGTCAAGTATTGTAATTATGAATGAAAAAAATGTTTTTTTTCTTCATTTTTTCGAAATATCTCAAAAACAGCTGAAACTCTATATGGATTAAAAAAATTCAAGGAAAACCAATGCGTTTTGGTCTACAAAAAATCCTTAATGAGTGAAGATCGAAAAAATTACATTTAAGTATGTGATATTAAGGTATTCTTTCACAAATTCAAAAATTCAAGAAGTCTTCGAAACTTGGAATATAAGTCATTAAAAGCATAATAAACACTCAGTTAGAATTTGAAGACGATTTACCACACCAAACATGTAATAATTGCAATTAAAAATGAAATTTTTTACATATGGTAGATTGGGAAAGAGTGAAAAAATTATTATTATTGTATTTTTTTCATTTAAGGACTTTCACAATCTTGATGAAAAACTAATATTTGTTAGAATATTATATTCGGAGTAACTTAAAAAAAAATTGAAATTATTTACCTCGTAGTTTTGATAAAAAATAAAAAATAAACACATTTGGGCGATTATTTTTAGTGGAGAGGGTATAATATCAATGGCTTGGAAACGATCCATTCATAAAGAGAATATAGTAGTGTAAAAAGTACATTCACGTTAAAAAAAAACCTAAAATTTTAGACCGTTCATATATTTATAGAGTGGCTACGAGGCTAAAACTTGTTATGTGGATTGTCGCAAAAGAACCTCCTTAATTGCTTTTTCAAAATGTCTGTTAGTAACTACGTTAAGTATGTTGCCAAATTTTGTGTACGCTTTAGCTCAAAAACTAGTGTGAATATCAAAAACAAAATTTCACACTAGTTTTGCTGTAATTAAGATTAAGAGTTGATTAGATTTTGGTTGAAATCGAACCCAAAATGAAGGGAGGAGGGTTAAAAATAAAATTATAAGATTTTCAAACTAAAAAAAAACTGATATATACTATAAAATGTACCTACAATAAAAAAAGAGAGGTTTTATTTTAAAATTGGGGAGTTCAAAAAATAGAACTATCAATTAAGATTTAGACCCTTTAATCGACTTGAACGGAAATCGCATTTGCAGTCTGAACGAAGTTATGAAAATGACTCACTATGTGAAATTGATAGGGCCCAAAAAGAAGAGGAGGGGGGGGGGGTTCAAAAATAATTTAAAATAATAAAATTTTCAAAGAAAAATCAAGAAAGCTGATATTTTTAATTGAATAGTCTCATAATTAAAAGAAGATATTATTAATTCCTAAAATTAAGAGGTTTCTTTCGTAAATAATTATAAATTATTTTATTAAATATTAAATATAAGAGAGGGAGGAATTATTATTTTTATAACATCTTATTCTCTCATCAGAAAGGAATCTTTTGAACTTAGGATCAATGATCAAATCACATTTTTGTTTTACAATAAATGAGCTAATCAGCCCTTTAAATCTTAAAAACTCAATTAGAATTCCCCGTATTTATTACAAGATACAATTTCACTGGGTTGAAGTGATTTGAATGGTCCATTTAGTTCTTGAGATTAAACATTTAAAAATATGGTAATAATAAATCCAAAAGACAAAGAAAAATATGAATTGCAAGACGCTTAAAGCGTGTGTTAATTATTTTATTAATTAAAATTGAATTTTATAAAAAGAGATTTTTTGTCCAATACTATCTAATAATAATTATATAAAAAATTGATATCTAAAAGTATATTTTCATCTATCTTTTACTGATAATATTCCTTTTTACTTTACCATACAGGGCTGAAACTATTTTGATTAATAAAAATGAGCGAAACCATGGCATTTCGGCCTACAAAAAAGCTCTTATAAGTGAACATCGAAAAAATTATATTTTTCAAGATAATGATTGTTTTGTCAAAGTGTTTGTTAGTATGTCTGGTTGGCTGTCCGTTGTTAGTTAGTTAGTTATAGTTAGTCTGTGCGTTACCAAATTTTGTGAACGAGCTAGCTCAAAAACTAGTTTGAATATCGAAACCAAATTTCACAGGTAGTTTTAGACCAGTGACATTAAGAGCTGTTTAGATTTTGGTTCATATCGACCCAAAATTAAGGGGGTGGAGGGGGGTTAAAAATTAAAAATCTAGGCCCTTTAAGCAAACTCAACCAAATTTTGGATACATAATCAGTGGGACCCCAGAAATCTAAAATGCAAAATCTAACCGCCCAAATCGGGGGGGGGGGGGGGGTCAAAAAATGAAAATCTTGGCCATTTACCAAACTCAACCAAATTTTGTATACATAATCAGTGGGACCCCAGAAGTCTAAAAATGCAAAAACTAACCGCCCAAAACAGGAGGGGGGTCAAAAAATGGAAAACTAGGCCCTTGTACCAAACTCAACCAAGTTTTGTATACATAATCAGTGGGCCCACAGTAATCTAAAAATGCAAAAACTAACCGCCCAAAATGGGTTGGGGGGGGACAAAAATGAAAATCTAGGCCCTTATACCAAACTCAACGAAATTTTGTATACATAATTATTGGGACACCAGAAGTCTAAAAACACAAAAACTAACCGCCCAAAATGGGGGGGGGGGGGGATAAAAATCTAGGCTCTTGTACCAAACTCAACCAAATTTTGTATACATAATCAGTGGGCCCCCAGGAGTCTAAAAATGCCTCCCCTACATGATTATAAATAATTTTATTAAATATTAAACATAAGTGAGGGGTCAGGGTTGTATGGTAAAGTCAAGTGGATGGCCACATCAGAATACGTCAGCTTATTTTAAATAAAAATATTCTTCTATTCTTCCAAGGTAAGAGCAAATGAACTAAACTATAATTAATTTTGATTCATCATTAATAGATTAATTGCTGTAAGTCATATTAATATTATGACATCATATTATACTCAAAACAGCCAACTCTCAGCGTGAAAACTTTATTATTAATGTTTAAATAAAAAAAAAGGCAAATCTTTTGATTAATATAATCAAATCTACTAGTTAATTATAGTCCTTAATTTCAATGTTTCTCTATCCGATCTACTATTTGAACCCTTTATAAATAGTAGAAAAATATATTTAAAATTTAAAAGACTTATGATGAAGTTCATTACAAAATATTGTATACGCTCTACCTCAATAAATGGTGTGAATATCAAAACGAAATTTCACATATAGTTTTAATGCATTGAGATTAAGAGCTGATTAGATTTTGGTTGAAATCGAACAAAAAAGGAAGGGGTTATGACTCTAAAAAAATTAAAATTATAAAAATTTCAAACTCCAAAAAAACAAGAAAATGAAATTTACTATAAAATATATATATAATAAAAAAACAGAGTCATTTTTTCGTGTGTCTGAATTGTGTGATGTGGAGGGGGCTTCAAAATAGATCTATCAATAACAACTTCAAGACCCTTTGATCGATTGTACGAAATTTCACATATGAACCCTATATGACCTTATGAAAATGACTCACTATGTGAAATTCATAGTGATCCAAAAGAGGGAGGGATTGAAAAAATAATTCTTAAAATAATAAAATTTCCAATATGTATAATATTTACAATACAAAATTCTCATTTATAAGGAGAATTCAGAAGAGGGAGGGGTTCTTTCGTAAATGATTATGAATTATTTTATTAAATATTAAATATAAGAGAGGGGCAGGTGTATGGTAAAGTAATTTGGATGGCCACGTCAGTTTATTTGACCACATTTTGACCCGCTCCGGCCATCAACAAGGTTCCCTAATATACACGAAGTTTACTTCTGTTTACTCTTTAAAAGAAGATAGATTTTTAAAATGATCTTTTTTTTTGGAGTACCTACTTAGCGTATTCTACAAGATTTTACCTTATTCAAATTTTGGAAAAATATGCTTTAAAGATTTTGATTAAAAAAAAAAAAAATGAAAAACCCATCGATATAAAATAATTTATATGATAAACGGCATAAAAATGATATTTCCAAAATATTAAAAATCATTATCACTCTAAAAATATTATTTTTATCCCGTTTATCATAAGAAACTTTTGTAGCCTTGTCTCGCTTCATTTTCTATTTTTTTTTTTTTTTTTAAAGGCCCTTAAGTCATTTTAGATAAATTTTGATCATACCCAAAGATATCTACTAAGATAAAGTACTTTTAAAAATGTAGTAGGTACCCAATAAACTATATATTTTTAGATTTAAATAATCTATAATATAATAAACATTCCGTCAAAAATTGCAAAAAATGTCCAAAATGCATTATCTAATGTAAATTCGTCCCCTGCTGGAAACCATCTTTTGTTGGTGGTGATTTCTAAAAGAATGATCGCCTCTTGAATAACATTTGAGCTTTTCTTCTTCCGTTCTCTGTTTTAATGACAAAGTTGCACTGACCTATAAGATGTCGGAGACAAATGGACCAAAGAGAAAAAGAAACAGATTTCGATCTAAGTTTCCAAGAGGTATTTGTCTAGACGCGACTTAAAAAGTTTCCAAGTTTTCATCTCGATTGAAATAAAAAAAGAAAAAGGAAAGCAAACAGAGCCGGAATATTTGAGGTCCTCGCGATAAATGCTGATTTCAAGTGGTCCAAGACATATGGGACAAAGCGACTGTCGCACCCCACGACTATTTATTCAGCCTAGGATCCAAATCGATTTCATTTCAACTCTTAAAATAACAGTCTAATCTCGGACACTCTTGGCCATTTTCTTAAGAAAAATATATGACTCATGAGCATCTCATACCCCTTCTGTGTGCAAAATTTGGTCCATATCGTATAAATTTCTGTTAAAATTTCAAAACACAGACTCTAATCCATGAACCAAGTGTGCAGTAACTAACACTATGAATAAATAACACTACTCAAAAATAATTTATCCCCGTAAACCTAACAATGGATTCCAGTAGAGTTTTATACGCTGATTACCATGCAACTTCCCGATTTTTTTATAACACTTCAGAGTTTTGAGATATTATCGTTCAAAACGTCGAAAAAGGCCATTTTGACCTATTTCGAGTCCCATTCGATATTAAACATCAATATTTGAAATTTAAAATATTTTGTCGACGTAATAGAAAAAACAGCTTCCTCTATGATTTTCAAATTTCCAACTTGTTTTTAGTTCAATTAGAACTCGAGTTATAACTAAAAAACTAAAAACTACGTGATTTTAAGGATAATCCTTAAATAAAAAACAGAGATAAAAACATATGGTCTTAGTTTTTTCAGTTATAACTCGAGTTCTAATTGAGCTAAGAACATGTGGTAATTTGAAAATCAAAGAGGAACGCTGTTTTCTATTACGCCAACAAAATATTTTGATTTCAAATATTGCTGTTTAATATTTAATGGAGTTCGAAAATATGTCAAAATGGGCTTTTTTCGTCATTTTGACCGATAATTTCTCAAACCCTGAAGTGTTGTAAAAATCGGGAATACATGATAATAATCAGCGTATCAAACTCTACTGTAATCCATTTTACGGAAAATTGTTTAATTCTTGTTGACCAGTGTAATTAATAACTCTTAAAATATTGAAGTTTTTTTTTGACACCGACTGATATACTATATTATCTCAGGATTTTGATAAAGACAGTCAGGAAATAAACAGGAAAACTAAATCCAAGAAAATATCATTTATTAGAAAAGTTTTTTCATTTGAGTGTTGTTTCGGAGGATTTTCCCTCCCTCCTCAGGGTTCAAACATGTCAATGGAGAGGAAGTACATAGCGCCCTTCCTCCTGTCTCCTCACTCAATGTTAGTTGGTGTGCAGAGAATACTTTATGACTTCCTATCAGTATAGAGAATAGAGTGTAAGTTCTCTTGTTTATTTCCAGACTGCCTTCATCCAAATCCTAAGATCTTAAAATATAAGAGCTCAAGTTACCGATAGATATAGATTTTAAACAACAAGAAGGTGTCATCTATTAGATCCGAGATAAAATGGATTATTTTTAATTATACAGGGTGGGGCATAAAGATCTGCCACATTTTGAAGAGGTTTAAAAAATGAAAAAATTTACCCAGAAAAAAATTGAATATATTCTTGAAAAGAACATAAAATAATTTGTATTTTAATGTATTTTAAACATTATATCAGATGACAAAAAGGGGAAGGGGGTCAAAAATGAAAATTCTTAGCCCTTTCGAACAAACTATGTATACAAAATTTGGATTCAAGTTTTTGCATTTCTAGTCTTCTGGGGGTCCACAAGAATATGTATACAAAATTTGGTTGAGTTTCATCAAAGGGGCTAGAATTTTCATTTTACCCTCTCATCATTTTGGGTGGTTAGTTTTTGCATTTCTAGCCTTCTGGAGGCCTACAGAATATGTATACAAAATTTGGTTGAGTTTGGTCGAAAGGGCTAGAATTTCCATTTTTGACCTCCTCCTCCCATTTTTTGTCTGATAATGTTTAAAATACATTTAAAAAAATTTATTTTATGTTTTTTTCAAAATATATTCAGTTTTTTCTAGTTAAATTTTTTTTATTTTTTATACCACTTCAAAATTTGTTAGATCTTTATGCCCCACCCTGAAGTTCACCTCAGATGGCAGTCAATTGGCACGGATTGTTAATTGTAAGAGGGTTAAAACAACTCTTCTGATATATAATTAATCCGTTCCATCTCGAGTCTAATAGATGACACTCTCTTGTGATATTTTTAGAAAATTTTAGATGTTCACTCTACAAGGTTTTATTCTAGAGCAAAACGCTGGGCTTTGGCTCCTTTTTTCATCAAAATAGTTTTAGCCTTTTTTTGAGATAGGTATTTCGAAAAATACAAAGAAAAAAAAATATTTTTTTTCTTCACAATTGTAATACGTAATGTATATAATATGTAATCGTAATCCTTCTTAATTATTTCATGGGGAATAGAAGGTGAAGAAGAAGGCTTTTAATTGGGTCAAAAATGTTTAGTTCTGAGTTTACATAATTAAACAGCTCCTTCGGCTATCCACAAAATTTACAATCTATTAAAATTTATTTTGTTAAGTCTGGTTCTAAAGTAAAGGACTTTTCTAATTATAGAACTGTCTATTTAATTGGAGCCAACTGTATTTAATAGTAATAAAATGGATAATTCAATTACAATAGGGAAAAAATAAAACCAAATTAAGAGTCTGCTTTGATGGTGATCTCTTGTTAGCTACCATTGAATTTTTCCAATGAATAACTAGAAAGCGCCAGCATAAAGAAATAACACAAGATGCGGGATTTCTCCTCTAGATTTGGTGTATTATTTATTTGAATGTAAGAGTTAAAATTGCCAATGGAAGCAGACTTTAAATTTCTTAGAATATCACAAGAGGCTTTTAGATCTGAGATGAAATTGATTATTTTTCATTATACTATATGTCAGTAGGGTTGTTTTCACCCCAAGGATGCACCATCCATATGTGCAAGGTCATAAGGTGCACGACGGCGCCAATGCCTTAAATGCGCCGATAGGCGACCATTGACCATGAATTTTGCTATATTATACCGATCAATGAATAAATTTTAAAGAATTTTATAAAAGTACAATCTTACTCTAGGGTAAAGTTCTTTAAAATATAATTTCAGTTTAACTTTATATAACCTTTTTTGATGTCCTCGGAGTACTTAATTAGAATATTAAATTTCATCAAAATTGGTTAAGTCATTTTCAAGATAATTATTTAGGAAAAACTAAAAAAGTACTGGAATAATGTACATACTAATGTTTGTGGGCCAATATGTACCAAAAGCTAATCAGCGTTCATCATTGTTAAAGTAATGGTAGTTTTTCAATTTCATTTCAATCGGTTGAACGGTGTGGAAAAAAACTTTATTTGAGACTATGGATTCCATAGTCTTTACTTGAGGACCCTTTGCAGTCGAGCTTGGCTCAAGACCGATCCAATACTTTATCTGCTTCGCATAGGACAAAGTAAACATAGAGAAATGCTTGCGCCTTTTTTGCAGGGTACTCTTAACTAATATGCCAATTTAGTTGTCTAAATGGCAGGGGCTCCCATTAAACGAGCTGCCACACCTATGGCTATTAAATTATCCGCTGCTATTGGCAAACAGCGAGCGTGTCGCGACAGGTTTGAACATGATTATTTCTAGTGATGCTTCCCCCACCCTCTGCTCGCTAGAATTCCAAAATAATTTTTTCATAAGGTCCATAAAAATTTTAAGCTAAAAGAAATAAGGAACATATTTATTTTTAAAATTAAGAAAATTTGAATTCACCTTCAAGCGTCTCTTATTTTAAAAGTTTCACATTTTCAACCTCTTTGAAATTCACTCTCATTACATCACTCCATAATATATGAGGTTTGATGAAATCTTGTAATCTAGAATAAAATTTGTTTTGCTATGTATTTTCGAAATATCTCATTAAGGGCCGAAACTATTTATTATTCGTCATATTAGTTCTTTTTTAAAAAAAGTTGTAGCCTCACTAGTTTGGGCTCAGTGCGACGGTGCAATAGCGACTTGGCACGTCCCTGTTTCACCCCCGCCCCCCCCCACGGGAAGTGAGCTCGTATGTCAAAATTAGCAATCTGAGCTAATTTGGTGAGTGGACAAACAATTTAACATTAAAACGAAATTTCCATTTGCGTTATTATGAGAATCCAAATCCAAAGCAAGATAAGGGTTTAAACGTATTGTGATTTTCTTTATTATGATTTATTTCTCGTATTATATATTTTATTCCGCAACTTTTTTGCACTTTTCATTATCTATACATAGACATTTTTCACATAAATTTATGTATTTTTTTATTTTTGTCAAATAATATAATACCTACTTATATTAAATTTCTTCCTACTTATAGTAATTTTTTAAGTCCCATTTGAGACAGAAACAAAATTTTCTTTATTAACCATACATTAACCTAGAGACCTTTCTCTGCTACTTGACAATTTTTTTTTTATATATATATAATTTTATTGTTTGACGAAACATCAATAAGTTTGAAAATTGAGCTTAGTATCCTCTGATTTACAAACTATAAAGACTATTAAAACAAAGTAATTAAAACAATGGTAACTAAAAAGTGATATCTAAAACAGTTTTTTAATAACTGTTTTAGTTATTACTTTTATCTGAATATTGTTTTAATTGCGTAAATTTTTCTTATATATCACATTATATCGATGAAAGAGAAGGATGGAGATTGTAAAAATGTTTAGTAATATTATTTGATAAAATCTGTGAGATAATAGAGGTCACTGATGATGATATGAGTAGACTACTACTCGAAACGTCTGAAAAGTTAATATTGTAAAAAAATCAAGGGGAGATTTTTAAATAAATAAAAACGAGATAGAAAAAGAAAAATAATAAATTTTATATGAGTTAGTTTATTAGATTATAAAATATTTTTTTTTTTAAGAATTCAATTTTTCAATCTTATTTTGATGAACTTTATCCAAAAAGATTTTTAATAAAAAAATAAAAATAAATAAATAAAATTATTATATCTTTGGAGTTTTCAAGTAATTGTAAAAGTTAAATTAGAGAAAAAGTTGGGCAGAATTTTTATTTCAAATAATAATAACAGATCCGATTGATGGAACTCAAAAAAAATTTAGAAGCTAACTTTAATCTAGATCTTGGAAAATCTTTTTATTTTTTACAGGAATATTTTGCATACTTCATGAATAATTTTGTAAAACTTCAGATAATTCAGGTTATTTTGTGAAGTGTTGATGGCATTTTCTGCGTTGGACTTCATTGCTCACTAAGAGTTTTAGTAAATATTATGTTCAAAGGAACGGCAGTCTTTTTTAATCAATCGACTTTTGAAATAATTTTTTAATTAATGCTTTACAAATAAATAGTGGTATAAGTAATGGTATGAGAATAAAAATAATTACCAGAGACAATTTTACTTGGATTCATTACACATCCCGGACTTCCAACTATCTTCGTTCACAAAGCAAAAGCTCGTAATGTATAAAAATCGATCTAAATACAGGATATGTTATATATTTCTTAGATTAGAATGACTTGAACTTGTGCTTAGAATCAGTTAATTTCTTATTGGAAAGAATCATTAATACAAAATCAATAAACGTAGTTTCATGACTACGGATGCAATTAATACAAACTTGATATAATGATTATAACAGGCCAGATACAGGAACTGTTAAATGTCATTATATCAAGTAAAGACAAAATTCACAAAGAGAAACAAAGAGGTTGCTTTGGTTACTTATAAAATTTCCTCCCAAATTTTTAGCATTTCACAAAGAGAAGCCTACTTAAGTTAGGATAAATGAGCTATATAAAAGGATCAAATGAGTAAATTTTAAAGAATTTAAAAAAGTACTATCTTACTCTAGAGTAAAGTACTTTAAAATATAATTTTACTAAAAACTTTATTTTACCTTTTTTGTGGTTCCCAAGGTAGTTAATTAGGATATTAAATTTCATCAAAATTAGTTAAGTCATTTTCAAGATATTTAGAAAAAACTAAAAAAGTACCGAAATAAAGTACTAATGTTTGTGGGCCGATATGTACCAAAAACTAATTAGCGCTTCATTTTGTTAAACTAATGGTAGGTTTTCAATTTCATTTCAATCGGTGCAACGGTGTGGAAAAAATCGTAGGCCAAAAAAACGATAACATCCATCCATCCATCCATACATACGTATATACATAAATACATCCGCACGCACTAAATGAAAAAATCGCACTTTTTGGCCTCTCGACGAGACCCCATGCAATTTTTGGCAAAACCGTCACGTGCTAAAATTCAACCTAATTGAATACTACAATTTGTGATTTTAATTGAGTTCATAGGTTCCGTAGTTTTTTCCTGAGGACCCTTTGAAGTTGCGCTTGCCGCGAGACCGATTACAATACTTTCCCCATGCTTCGCATTGGATAAAGTAAAAATTGAAATGTCCAGAGGAAATTATCAAATGAACTAAGAAATTTTTTGAAAATTGTATATTGATTTCCCACGTTTGCCTGTTAATAACAATGTTGTGATAGTATTAACTAAACAAATTGAGCTTTTGAAGATTACACACCTCTCGTGTATATCACATCACATGATAAAATAGTATTTATTTTATTTTCGACCCCAGTACTTCAAAAATAATATTCCGATTAAAATTTTAATAAAACCATTTGATAAAGATATAATTTAATTAAAAATGGAAAATCGTTATTTATAAATAATAAAAATGTTGATGTTTCCTTTTTTTGAAATTAAAAAATATTGAAGAAAAATTAACCCCTAGGTACTCCGTACCGGATTGAGCTAATAAAAAATGCTGATTTTACTAATAAGTGTTGCACCTTTCCACATCCTTATCATTATAAGAAAAAAATTAATAAAGTATAGAAAGCCTATTGCATACATAATCAATAAAAGAAAATTTGTTATTAAGGCAAAACCAACATCCCCGCCCAAACGTTTGCATCGAAATCGACGGGCTTAACAGTCAGGCTAGATCACATTTCAACCAATTACCATAATTTGTTCACTCATCAATACAAATTCATACTTATTGGATGGAGAAAGTAAAAACCACTTTACCCGTTCTATAAAGCGACAGGCTGGCAATAAATTCATTTGCTTTCCTCGCCCAGATTCAATTCAAAATGAATCCATTCAAAGGAATCAAATATCTATTCGAAACCAGAAATCAGAGAGGCGTATTCAAGCAACAAAAGAGAACAATGAAAACAATTTGGTTCATTTTATATAGACGGATTAAATTGATTTATCATGTGATGTCAGTTTCGACTGTTTTTGTTTTAAATTATTTTTCTATTAAATGAATGATCATTCAATCAATAGATCACTAATTCTGGGGATTTTCCAGGTGGGAAGTTTCATGAACAAAAATATTACTGGCAGGGGCGCCCGCAGAAAAATTTTCAGGGGGTGGAAAGGGTGGAGATCAATGAAATATACCCAGATTCGAATCCAATTAATTCCAAGAGTATTAATGATATGGAAACGCTGCTTTAATATAAATAAATAATTTGGGAGATAATAAATTTCGGACAACTGCCCACCAGGGCCAACCAGCCTTTGGGTCGAGCTGAGAGGGCGTACTGAAGACCTTCATCAAGACCTATAATAAAAATAATCCAAATTATAATTATTAATATAAATAATCCAAACTGTTGCTTTAGGCCAGTGTTTCTCAACCTGTGTGTCTCGAGGGTTTTAACAAATAATTAAAATTCCATGAGTTTTGTAACTTTGAAATAGAATATGTAATTACTTCAACGCTTAATAAAAAAATATTTTTTTATTTAGTTTATTTGATATTATTTTTTCCCAATTGTAAATGATGTTGATTCAAATTGGCTCTTTCTTAAAATCAAAAGATTTATGGAATAAGTAAGTCTTTAAATTTCTTTAATGTGTTGCTGTGAACTAATTAAAAAAATGTTTTATTCATTTCGCCATAATGGACAAATATTTAATAAAATATGGGGTGCTTCACTAACAGAAGGTAGGAAGTATAAAGATGACTACATCGAATTCGAATTCATCACAATTGAAACAGAATACCGTTAAATACCATAACGTATAGTCTGCAAAAAGAAACTTGCAAATGAATGAGATTTCTTATTTCTTATTTTAGAGAAAAAAAACTGTCGAGCCAAATTGTAGTGTGTTTTCCAGTATTTACTTATAAATCTGAATGTTTTAAGGAGTTTTATGACTTTATATTGGGCCACGGGTTGGACAGCCCTGATTTAAATTGAATGGGATTAAAGAAGGATATGAGAATGAGAATTTTTTTTAAAAGTGTCACAGATATAATAATCCCTGACTATTCATTTCAATTGACATGTAAGAATGTGGAATGATTTAAAAGACAAGCCCTGACAAGTTTTGATCCAGGAGAGAAATTATCAATTAATTGTGATTGTTCTAGAAACCCCCAATTTCTTGTCTCCTCTTGTACCTACTAGAATGCGATAACTATAGACTTGGTTAGTGTCCTAGCATATAAATTACTGAAACAATAAATATTTTAGAAAATTAAAATATGAGAAGAAGAATTTTTAAATATTCGAAACTTCAATATTTTTTTTTATCTTATATATACCTAGTTGAGCTTATAATTTTGCTTTTTAGCGAATTGTTATTCTTGAAAAAGCTTCACGTATTGTACAAATGTACATTCATATTTCAAAAAAGGAAATAAATATATCTCTACATATAAATCTCAATGTTTTAAGGAAGTTTATGATTTTATTTTGGCAGTGCTGGGCCGCATCGAGCCCACGGGTCGCGAAGTTAGACAGCCCTTCATTAGATAATTCCCCTTCATCTATTGTCTTCTACTTGAAAATGAAAGTGGAATTGGAAGTAGGTGAACTCGATATTAGATCGCGGTTCACACCTCGGTTTGAATAAATCCATACAAAAGCAATTTTTTGCACTTAATCAGATTCAATTTTCCGTAAATTAAATATAATGTTTGCTATCTCTGGGCTAATTAATACCTAGTGTGTTGTGATAACAGGATGTTGGTCCACCAAGTGCATTTGTCCATGGCAAGAGATAATAAGCGATGAGTTCAGCCGATGCAATAGAGATTGGCAAGCTGGTCAACCGCGAGGAGGGCCCGGGGGGGGGGGGGTTCCGTTCAATTGCCACGGATCCTCGTGATATGTTTATGGCCGGGTTGATTAACCGCCGGCCGGGCGACAGCGTTTATTAAACGTCGCTGTCGCGTTCATTGAAGGCATTCGGTGGTGCAAAGACAGGATGGACAGACAATAGGCGCCTCGGCCTCTTTTTGTTCCGCTGCTTTTTCTTCTCGTCTTGTGGTCTGTCTGGTTTATTCCAGGTCATCCATCTCTATATAAAGCCGACATGCGCCTTATCAGACAAGCTTATCACAGTCTTGGAGGGTGTTGACGTTATCAGCATCCGGCCATCTCCGAATTCCTCGGGAGACACTTCCCCAAGCAGGGCGGTCCATGGCGCCAAATTCATGCCCGTTTTCCCTTTCCAATTATTTAATTAAACACTTAGCTTTCAAACCAAGCAAGCCACCTTACCATTTTTCATTTCTTTTATTTGAATACCACATCGCCTTCTTTTTCTATCTCAGTGAGTCCAAATCAATAATTCAAGACTTTGAGTTTGCTTTTAAATATTTATTTACTGGTGGGTTGCTCAACAAAAATAGAAAACTGTGTGTGCTTAAGACCGTACGACCTAAGTGAAAACTTCTATGTCGATCGTAATCTATTCGAATGTACATATATGTTGCAGTAAAAATCCGTTGTTTATTTAGAATGCTTTCTTACTAGTTAAAACTTTTCACTGAATACCTTTTTGGCAACTAGAGTTTACTGATGATGGTTGAGTTTGGTTCAAAGGTCTAGAATCTTCATTTTTGACCTTCCGTCCTCATTTTGGGTGTTTATTTTTAAATTATTATTTAAATTAGAAGCAAAGTTGTAGAGGATGTAATTTTTGACATTTTCGTTTAAAATTTTTTTAAAAATAAACACCCAAAATGAGACAGAAGGTCAAAAATTTAGATTCTAGATCTTTTGAACCAAACTCAACCAACTCAATCAGTAAACTCTAGTTGACACAATGGTATTCAGTGAAACATATTTCAACTAGTAAGAACCCGTTCTTAATAAACAACGGAGTTTTTACTGCAACATATATACTTAGCAGTAACATGTTGATATTAAACCGACAATAAATTAGTCCAAATAAGTTGTTTTAATGTTTTTGACTATCCTTAATCAAAATTCAGACAATATTTAATAAGTGTGAGTCGGGCTATAAATCGGACATATAAATCTTCCAAAATACTTGAGATATCATACTCGTTATTTTTCGTTGATATGGAGAGAATCAACGGATTCGAGGAACTTATTTTTATTTAAGTCACTTCTGAATGTCGAAGTGTTCAAAAATTTCCTAAAAATTACCACTTTAGGGGCCTCTTAGATCGTAATCTTAAAGCGAATTAAATTTATGCATAAATATCTTATTTACCTATAGCGGCGGCCCTTAGGCTGGGAAGGAGTCCTCAGCATAATTTTTTATTATAATATTCAGTACAATCGACATTGAATTCACCTGAAAAAAAAAATAAGAAATGTTAATAGTTATAAATATAAAATTATTTACTTATATTATGAATTTACACTGAATATTATTATATTAATTATTTCCATAATTTTTTATTATAATATTCAGTACTAGCAACATTAAATTCATCTAAAAAAAAAACAAGTTTCAGAAATGTTTGAAAGGAGGTGAAAAATCATTTTCAAGCAATATTATTTGAAAAGAAAATCAACAGAGGCGCCTAAAGGAGTAGGGTGGGCAGAAAGACTGCACCCCGGGGGAGATGCTCAGAATCTGAAGGGGCTTAAAAAATAACATTTTTTTATAATGTATTCAATATATTTGTTTTATATTTATATTTTTTGGATTAACAAATATTTTTATGAGGGAACCTTAAGATTCAATCCTGGGCCCGGATAAGCTCTAGAGGGAAGGGTTGTATTCACCCTTTCATGAAATGAACCAGAAGGGGTGAATACGACGCTTCTCCCATATAATAAAAACTATCCATAACACTCGGATTTAGTAGTTGTCAACCTCTTGTGATTTTATTTAGAAATCTTAACTACTATCAGTCATTTGCATTTTTATAAGCTTATCTTGCTTTGGATTTGGATTAGGATACTTACAATAACGCAAGAACGGAAGGTCATAGAAATTTCGTTTTAATGTTAAATTGTTTGTTTTTATAAAGCAAGTTAAACTTGAGTTGTTTGCCATAAAATAATTTAGTCTTTTTGATTTTAAGTCGATTCTTCCACGTTTTCAGTAGATTAATAGTCAAAACATCAAAAATGGAATGCAATAAGGTTATTCCTCTAGTAGTAGATAAGAATCGATCGATATTTTTGATTTTAATTCGATTCCTCCATGTCTTCAGCAATAGTTACCAATAATAATCGAAACGTCAAAAATCTAATGTAGAATTGTTATTCCTCAAGTATTAGATGAGAATCGATGGCTATTTTTGATTTTAAGTCTATTCCTCAATGTCTTCAGCAATGGTTACTAATAATAACCGTAACGTCAAAAATCCAATGTAGAATTATTTATTATTCCTCGACTATTAAATGAGAATCGATCATTATTTTTGAATTAAAGTCAACATGAACTGCAAATTTCAAGTGATATCTGATTAATAATAAAGGAATAAACATATTGATATTTTAAATGAATTTGGATAAAGTTTAGCAACGATCCGTTGCAGATTATTTTTTTATAATATTGATTAGAAATTTTTCTTGATTTTTGAGAATCCTAATCATGTACCGGAAATCAACTATTCGGGGGAAAAAATCGAGAATTTTCATTTTACTTGTAATGTTTGGCTTGTTTGAAAACGTGAATAATTACTTCCAAAACTATTAAGTTTTTATGTCATTTTTTTCAGTCTAAACTATAGCGTTTAAATAATTATTTCACTAAAAGAAATAAATTTAATTAAATAAACTACAAAGTGTGTTCACCCTTTAAGATAGTAACAAAATCTCTTTTCATAATAATAACCAGGAAAAGTGGGAATTTTAAAATTTGCCCAAGGTATCGCTGTTCTTGCATCTTCCTCTATTCATTTCCGTTTCATTCGAAAACCAGAACCAATTCACCCTGTTGAAAAAGTATAACATTATAAAAATACCATAAATATGTTAATTCTCTCATTATCAATGAAAAATAAGAACGAATTTAATACCTATCACAAGTATTTTGGAAGATATGTGATATAAGTCTGACTCGCACATAACCGGTTTTTCTTCTCTTTAATACGATGTATTTTTTAAAGATAATGATTTTTTTTACATGTCAATGCCAAAGCATATGTATGAATCTTTACATTTTATATTTAAAATAAATATTATTATGATTAGACTTAACGAATTTAAATGTCAATAATTTTTTGATTTTCGATTAATACTAGTAATAGTATAATTTATTTATCTCTTTATTACAGTAGTATACAGTATCCATTTTGGGTATACACATACAAATATATGATAATTGATACATAGATAAGCGCTTAACTTTTTACAACAAGGTGTGAGGGAATGACGACTTAAAATGGAAACTTGGAAAAAATTTCATTTTTAATAGTTATAACACTAAATCTTATCACTCATAGCCGAGTCTGGTATATTATTAGAATATCAATATTGCTAACTTCTAAAAACTATGAGGCAGCGTTCACTATATAATTTGAAATTATGTTTTTAATCCTACTTTTACACAACGGTGAAGGAATGATTCGTTTTTTAAGGACGAATTTAAAAATATATTTATTGACTTTCCCGTTTGTGGTGTTTAAACTATTTACACATTTATGTTCAGCGAGTACTATTATATATGAATAAATAGTAAGATAGCAGACAGTTATAAGAAGCTTTTCGAATTAGATCTTTGAATCTATGTGAATTTGCGGTTGGGACACAGTGAGGGAATGCTTTTTATGGTATTTACTTGAACATATATTTTTTAAAAAAGATAAATCTGTTTTATAATTTGGTACGCCAATGGATATAGTTTCAGAAAAAATTCATTGTTACGAAAACTTAGAATCCCATTTCACAGATTTCCATTTTTTTTTTGAGAATCAGCCATATCTTAAATTTATTTGTTAGAGACTATAGTTTCGAAGGTTCGGCCTTCATCATCAGTCTTTTTAATTAGACATATTTGAACTGTTATTTCTCATGGGTTCATTATCGAATTGGGTATTTGAATCCAAGAGAAATAACAGATAAAATATGTCTAATTAAAAAGAGTGATGATGAAGGCCGAACCTTCGAAACTATAGTCTCTAACATACATATTTATATTCTTTATATAATATATAGTCTCGTATATTTATGTATATGTTTATTTGTATTAAGTAGAGGACATCCACATTGATTTCTATTTATGAATCAAAAACTCTGGTTCTCTCGGCATAACGAAACGATAATGTTTGTTCTTTTATGTTGTTAAAATGAAGATTTATTGTCAAAAATCGAAATCAGATTAGTGACAATTCAATTAATTTTTGAATTGCTAATGGTTGCTATTACCTTTGTGAACAGAGGGAAATTTGGTATTTTCAAAAAGAAATAAATCTTTTAAGTGTTTGTATGCTAGGTGTAAAAAAAGGAGGTGCTTTTACTATAGGTATGGGTGCGTGGGTGTGGATAGGAGGGGTAGGGTGTTAACTCGGTTATTATTTGTGTTGAATCCCTAAGGTGTCAGTTTAGGACTAAATCCTGAAAAATTTCGGAAATGGTATCGAATTCCAAAGAAGAGGACAAAAACGGACAAAGGGCGGTCTGCGCCAATGCAACGTATTTAAATTGGAGGATGAATATGATCTAGCAAGCAAGCAAAGGCGAGGAGGCAGCCGATTGGTATTCCATATTGTGTGCGGGGCGCATTCCTCTATGAATGGGGCCCAGGTCCATTGGGTCCATTGTGTCCAGCTGGCGCCTGGGGGGCTGGCTGCTGCCTCCTTCTAAGGGCAGGCGGCACAGGAACATTGTCCCACACCTTGTCCATCCGCAAAAAGACACCTCCTTTCAACCGAAACCAATTCTTTATAGCAGCAAATGCTCGATACATTTCTACAAATATTTTCTCCCTTTTGAATTCAATATCAATTCAACCTGTCTGGCTGTCTTTTTATATCCATTCCGAAATGGACCGAGATAAAAATCTTTATAAGGCCCGAGAGAGGAAAGAGAGAGGAGGGGGGGTATCAACTATTATTTTCCCAGAATTCTTTTTCATCCTCAATTGACTTTCACAGTTCATATCTCCTCCTCCTGGCATCCATGGAAATTCAACATTTTCATTTGACATTCCCCTATAGAAGAATCTTATCTTAACAAATTGTAAATATGACATTAAATGTTGTTGGAGATCGTGGTTGTCATGATATTCAGTGGGTTGAAGGAGTTATATCAGCCAAATTAGGGATGGACCGGGTACAATAAAATTCCCAGAGTAAAAAGTTTCGGCCTAAATTTTATTGGGCCATCTTCAGTTATTGGGGATTATACACATATTACAATACGCACATTTGATTGAACCTAGTTTTATCAACAATAAGAAATTTAACTAAATGTAGTTTGTTTCGTGCTTGCGCTCAAGGTTCAGAAATGAGATGTCAATAAACTAATGACTTTAATTTTTAATAATTAAATACAGTGTTCTCTTGATTATCCGGGCTAATGCTGGGGAAGGCATAATTGAAAAACACGGATAATCCGAACTATCAAATATTATTTGGGTTCAAAAATACAATTGTATGTATTTACTATTTATTTTATTATTATTTATTTATTTATCATAGTGCACAATTGTATGTATTATATAACGTCACCTTATAGTGTAAACCTGCCAAATCACAACAAGGAAAATTTACGGGGCTGAGAAAATCAAACAAAATTTAATATTGTTGTTATGGAAAGAAAATATTTTTCACATTTTTTATCTACAACTTACGATCGTAATTTTAAGTAGCAGTTTTACTTGCACGATGCTGCACCGATAATATATTTACACAAATCAAACAAAAATTTAATATTGTTGTTATATTTTTCACATTTTTTATCTACAACTTACGATCGTAATTTTAAGTAGCAGTTTTACTTGCACGATGCTGCACCGATAATATATATACACAATGCCCATTATCATTTTTTATATTTATTAAAAAAATCTGTGATTCATGCTTTGCTTTTAAAAATCTCTCAATGAGCTATATTAAGCCGATCAAATGACTAAATTTAAAAAAATTCAAAAAAGTAGTATCTTATTCTAGGCTCTAGAGAATTGAAAAAATATCTCAATCAAAATTTTTTTTCGAAAAATGAAAAAATAGCAAGCCTATATACTAAATAGCCTTGTGAAATTTCCTATTTTGACAAAAAATTTGAAATATCCAAATTATAGAAAGATTAGTATTTTTGGGATCAGAGCGTCCTAGAGAATTGAAAATATATATTTTAATTGAAATATCTCCAAAAAATATTTATCGTAAAACGAAAAATCGCAACGCTATAGGTATATATCCTTGGGAAATTTCTGATTTTGACAAAAATTTTGAAATATCTCCCTTGAAAAATAAACTGCAACGGATCGTTGCTAAACTTTATCCGAAGTCATTTGAAATATTAATATGTTTATTCCTTTATTATTAATCAGATATCACTTGCTATTTGCAGTCCATGTTGACTTGAATTCAAAAAAAAAAAACCGACTTCAAAAAATTAAATGCAACAAATAAAATAATAATAACTTAAAAATAAAATAAAATACGCTAAAAGGTATAAAATAATTATTCTATTTAGTTACAACTAAACGACGAAATATCAACATGAAATTACTTTTTGAAGTCGGTGCCAAACAAACTATACCTATAAGCGTACCCGCCAAACGTACTAAGTAAGATCCGTCATGTTATTAATAGTGACTTAATATAATTCCATGCATCTCGTAAAAGAAAGCATCAGGCGAATGAATCAGAAAATGATAATAAAATTCAATTCATAAATATAGAAATTCTCTCGAAACGTTTGCGGGTTTTAAATGAATGTTATAAAATTATTTTATAAAAGATTTTATTTATCATAATTTCGATTATTTGCTCTTAAGAATTGGAGATTTACGTTATTTCGTCGTTGATCATATCATCAGAACTTGACCAAATTAATATGGGACCATTCCTAAGATATCCCCTTTCCAATAAATCGAAATCGGTTCATGAGCAAAGAAGGTAGGCCTGAACAAACCTAACAAAAAGGTCTAATACCAATGACAAAAAAAAACGGGACCAATCGGAAGCTAGACTGAACCCAATGCAAATTTTTTTTCAAAATCGGTTCACAATTGGCGATATGAGGCAACATAGACAAAAAAAAAAAAAAAAAATCAGTCGAATAGAGAACCTCCTCCTTTTTTGAAGTCGGTTAAATAGTGATCGATTCTCATCTAATATTCGAGGAATAAGCATCTACATTGGATTTTAAACGTTTCGATTATTATTGGTAGCCATTGCTGAAGACATGGAGGAATCGACTTAAAATAAAAAATAACGACCGATTCTTATATAATACTAGAGCAGTGATTCTCAACCTTTTTTTCGTCACGGCACACTTTTAATAATTTAAACGGCACACTAACAATAAATTAAATTAATAGAATTTTATAGTGATTGATTGATGTACCTATAAAATTATCAATAGGACCTTCTGCATCCTGTAAAATGTTACTAGCTCTTCAGTTCAAATGATCAAATAAATATTTGGATTAAATGTAGTTTGAATTGAAAAAGAAATGTAAAAAAAAAATCAATTCTGGATGGACCACTGCCTAGCTGAGGCGGCACACTTCAAGAATCTCACGGCACACTAAAGTTCCGCGGCACAGTGGTTGAGAATCACTGTACTAGAGGAATGACCTTATTGCATTCCATTTTTAATTTTAAACTTTTTTGTGGTCCTCGAGGTACTTAATTAGGATATTAAATGTCATCAAAATTGGTTTGGTCATTTTCATGTATATTTAGAAAAAAATAAAAAAGTACTGAAATAAAGTACTAATGTTTGTGGGCCGATATGTATCAAAAACTAATCAGCGCTTCATTTTGTTAAAATACTTGTAGGTTTTAAATTTCATTTCAATCGGTGGAACGGTGTGGGTAAAATCGTGGACGGAAAAATGGAACATCTATCCATCCATCCGCACAGAGTAAATGAAAAACGCTCTTTTTGGCCTCTCGACGAGACCCCATGTTATTTTTGACAAAACCGTCATGTGCTAAAATCAACCTAATTGAATATCACAATTTGTGACTTTAATTGAGACCATGGGTTCCCTAGTCTTTACTTGAGGACCCATTGAAGTTGCGCTTGCCGCGAGACCGAATACAATACTTTACCTCGACTTTACGCATGTTTCGCATTGGATAAAGTAAAAATCGAGGGGTGATCCGCGATTAGAAGTAGGTGTACACCTCTATGGAAGTATTTTGGAAGTACAAGTGGAAGTAGGTGTACAGCATATTAGGTCGTGGTTCACCCCTCGGTAAAAATGAAACCTTATCAATTTTTTTGAGAATTTCAAGCGAAAAAAAAATATTAAGTTTTAAAAATAAAACTCATTTTGAATAGTATATTTTATAAAGAGTTTAACGAGTATAATTTCGATAAAATATCACGAAAAAATTTACTTTTTTACCCCTCTCTTAGAAGGGAATTTGATACATATATTTGGGAATTGATATCCACTTTTTTGAGAATTTAAAGGGAAAAAAATGTTAATTAAAAAAAAAATTAAACTCATTTTTAATAGTATATTTATAAAGAGTTAAATGAGTATAATTTCGATGGTATCTAGGTGTCATTTTTGATTCCTCCCTCAAATGAACTGATCAGATAAATGCTACACCACGGCGGGCGGGTCTTCTGGGGTCTCCATCGGCTCATAAAAATAAGGCACCTCATTCCTGTGACTACTCGCGCGCACTTGGTAAATTCATTGATCATGCCAATATTTGATTATTGTTGTCTCGTGTGTGGGGACGTTCTGGGTCCGCGCGGCTCGGCTTGATGTTGCGATGAATTCATGCGTACGGTTCATTTTTGATGTCCCGAGGCATGCGCATATTACGCCATATTACGGTCGGCTTGGCTGGCTTAGGGCTTCCCAGAGACGCCTCTACGTGCTTGGCAGGTTCATCTTCAAACTATTCAGCACATTTCACCCCAAATACATATACAACATGTTCACTTTCAAATCATCCATCCATAATCGGGTATTAAGAGCTGACGGCAGACAAATCCATATTCCAAATCATCGTACTGAGATCGCCACTAGATCCTTTGTCGTCAGCTCGGCTCGGTTGTGGAATACATTGCCATTAAATATCCGAACATCGCTTTCAACATCATCTTTTCATCGCTCACTCAGGGTGCATCTTCTCGGGGAGCTGGGTTGGAGTAATGTGTCACTGGTCTATTCGCCTGCTTGTGCTGACTCTGGGTTGCTCACTGGGCTGGGAGAGTCTTGCTCATTTAAATCTTACTATATACCTATATTCTTTCTGTTTGCTCATTTAAATGTTATATATGTTATATACCTGTATTCTTTCTGTTTCTCATTTAAATGTTACTATATGTATGTATTCTTTCTGTTTCTCATTTAAATGTTACTATATGTATGTATTCTTTCTGTTTGCTCATTTAAATGTTATATATGTTATGTTTGCTTACTTAAATGTTACCATTTGTATATATATTCTTTCTGTTTCTGCTCTACGAGGTAGCCACCTCAGAGCATTGTTTTAAATAAATAAATAAATAAAAAATATATCTCTATAAAAAATTACTTTTTACCCCTCTTTTCCAAGGGTACTTAAAAATTAAACTCATTTTTAATAGAATATTATATAAAGAGATAAATAAGTATATTTTCGATCGAATATATCGACAAAAATTATTTTTTTACCCCTCTCTTCGAAGGGTACTTGATACAAAACTCCGTCGTCTGCGTGGCACACAATGTTTATATTTTTATCTCCCATTGAATATCCTGCCATAGTTTTAACTCGGGTTAGGTTTGCAACCTGCCCAGTGTAAAAATAAAACTTTCTCACAGAACTAGGAAGAAGCCTCGGAATTCGACAACAAATATTTGACCGGCTATAATTTGATTCCTTCAGGGGAAGTCAATGGGAAACCACCCCTGTGAAAAAATTTCTTTTTTTAAATTACAGTGGAGAGGATACTCTGATGATGAATATGAACCTTTTGCTTGGTTGTAACTAATAAGGATTTCTTTCAACCATGCACGCACCCTTAAATATTTTTGAAGTAACTTGTCGCAAGCATGACTTTGCATTTACATTTCATTAATTGTGATTTCGACTTCTAACACGTTGAAATCCTGGTTAGTTTTCATTTATGACTGATATACTAGTTTAGTTGTGTATTTCTGTCCTTCTTTTACTTTATAATAGCTATCTTGGTTTCACTGTAATGATATAAGGGGCAGACCCCCCCCATTCATTTAATAGGCAACTTCGTTGCCAAGTTTGTTCTTCTTTTATAGGATGATTAAAGCCTTCCACGGTTGGCAGCCTGGAGACTGGCTCTGAGCGTTGCTAATCTCAGGTCCGCTGCCAGTCAGCCTAGAGGCGACAATTTGCTCATTCAGTAGCAGCAGTAGAGAAGGAGCTGAAGTCTTGAGCAGACCTGCGGACCGCCTACGCAATACTCTCTACTTTCGCCATCTTTCGCTTGCTTTCTTTCACTCAGCCTTCATCTTCTTTCAGAGCTTATCGAAGCGATTCATAATTACATTTTTATATATATATTTTATATAACTTCTACCTTGAAAGGTCAGGAATTATCCTTGCCAGCAAGTATTCTTTTCTTAATATTTTATTACAAGATATTTTCTTTTAAAAAATATCTCATATTTTTTACATCTAATTTATTTTAACTATATTAAACGTGCCTGGCAGGTTTAACCCTTGAACCATATTTTCTATTTTATATTTATAATTTTAATTATTTTTTTCTATTAATAAATAGTTTTTTTCTAAATTTTGTTCTATTTTTATTTATTCAGAGTGCTAACATTATACACACCTGACCAATTTAGATTATAGGGCTCTCTTAAAGTCGCATAAAGCCCTTAAATCCCAACATGGAGGTCCCACACCGAGATTTGAAAGGCCCTAAGGAGGGTGAAGGGTATAATTGAGTGAGAGAAAGTCTTTTTGTTTTTTTCGTTTAATTTTTATTTTTTTAGTGAATTTTTTTCATTAAATTTTCCTTGAGAAAAGAAATTAATTCTTTTTAATTTTTTTAGAGAACCATCAGACTTTTTACAATGCCAGGAGACACAGAATTAATAGAAGGTCAGGAACCATTGGCGCATTCCACCAGGTTGGAAATACAAGCCGAACCAATCAACCAGGCACAGATAGCAACGGCCACTGCTGAATTCCCAGGCCTTTCATCAGATAGCGGTCCGGAAGTGCAGCCGCAGACACCGGTGAGTACTGCACCGTTTGACATGGCACAGATGAGGGCAATGTTGGGAGAAATGAGTAGGGAAATAAGGAGTGACCTTAATAGTAAAATAGATAACGGCAATAGAGAAAACAGTAGAGACAATAGGGAACAAATGGGAGAGATGCGCAGGGACATAAATAGTAAAATAGATGGTAACAGTAGGGAAATGAATAATCAAATGGGAGAAATGAGCAATAAAATGGATAGCGTCAAAAAGGAAATAAATGATAGAATGGATAGAGTAGACGGTAACAATAGAGAGTTGAATCACAAGATGGACGGAGTGAACAGGAAGATAGAGGAAATGAATGAGAAGATGGATGCCCGGGTTCTAGGACTGGAAACAAGGGTGGACGGACATGATCGGGACTTGGCCCGGATAAGTATTGAGGTCGGGGATTTGAGGAAGGAGCAGACAAACCTTCAGGGGGCGGTGTCCAATAGTCATCAAAATATAGTAGCGGACACTCTTAGCCGCTTGTCTGGCCTCCACAACTCCTACTCTCCCACTAAGGAAATATGGGAAACCACAGATGAAATCATTATAGAAAGCCCAAGAATAGAGACGGCGGTTGCAGTCTGTGAACAGGATGGGTTACAAAAGTTCCAGGATGAAGTAGAAGTAATCTACACCGAATTTCACCATCCTGAAGTAATCCAAAATCCCCCAGCTGAAAAACTGGTTAAATTCTCCTTAGAGTTTGTAGAGGTAAAACCCCCTATCAAGTATCAAAAACAAGGATTGAGGGAGATCCTTGAGCTGGTCCGGGGCGAGATACTTTTAATTAGTAAAGTAGTTGAGCCCGGAAGATCAAACAAATCGTTTGTAGCTCACGGTATTAAATTTACCGTGCTAACAAAATTCAACAAACTTTCGCAATCCCTATATCATAAATTCTGTTTGCAATACGTAGTGCCCTTCCGCGTGGCAGAAATATGCCCCGGGGGCACCGATGTATTAGAAGCTATCCATGGCAAGAAGCATGGTGTGTTCAACACTCGGTTGTTGAAACGGTTTTATACTAGCCCGGAGCAGTAGTTAAAAATCTAACTACAAACTATGTGTTAATTCCACATAGGGGCTTGTTCCAGTTGAATTCTATCTCTTAATTTTCCCCCTTAACCTTTTGTTCTTTTCATATCTTTTCCTTTATTTGTTTATTTTTATTTTTGTTGTACATACTTGTATATAATGTTTTTTTGCATATATTTGTGCATAGTTTTTCTCGTTAATTTTCTGTCAAAGTGAGAAAATTTCATTTGTCCGTCTGTCTATTCAGTAATTTATTTAAGTCCGTCGGGAAGTCCAATCATTTTGTTATAAGGAAACCGAGGAATTCTGTCTGTCATTAAGTTATTTTAAATCATTAAAAATTAGCAAAATCGGTTCCTCTAAAGTCAAGTAATTTTTCTTAAAATTGTCAATTAATTAGCTTAATAATTGTTGCATTTAAAATCACTTAAGTTTTTTTAAAATCTAATCTTGAAATAGTTCGAAAATAAAATTTTAAATCTGTTAATAAAGTTAAGCTTTATTCTATAATAATTACATTTTTTTATAATTCAAATGAAAACTGATTATCGAAATTACTATAATCCTATGGAATTGAATTCCGGCTAAATAAATTAGTAGTTCAAATTGATTTTAATTTCGAATTGTTTGTTTTGAAAATCGAATATAATTTCTAAATAATTTTTTTACGTAATTATTTTTTTATCTAAAATTTCGTCAGTCAGTCTGTCTGTCATTAAATTAGTAAAATCATTCAAATTCGGCTAAATCGTTTTGTCAATCAAGTGAGATAAGCTTACTTAATTATTTAGTAAATGTTTTTTAATTGAAATTGAAATCAATTAATGATCATTATTATAACTAATAGCGCATTAGCATCGATTAATTAGAGAGGCAATCTATTGATGAACAAATAATCTTAAATCCTCTCATTATCGTTTAGTTAATTCAATTTAAATTGATCACTGCTAACGAAGAAAGATTCCTCAGAGGTCAAATCCCAGCCACTTAATTACTAATTCAGTTTGATTTACCTGGATTTTTTATTTTTTAAAAAAAAACCCAATCAATTTTCAAAGTCATTGTTTTGAATTTTCTTGTTCAGTCTGTCGGTCTGTCTATAATTGAAATTTCTTGCAAAGTTTTTTTCTTTATTTTTTTAATTTTTTTCATTGTCTAATAAAATTATTCGCTATCTGGTCGAACAATACGTTTTTATATTAAACACGGAATTTGCTTGGTTCTAATCACACAAATCTTCAGAAATGAGATTTGTAGGGAATCATTCTATTTCCTGTCAACCACTCTCATATTTAAAACGGAGCTTTGATCACTTTTAGAGTCATCTATTTCTTTATTGTCCTTGGGTTCAGGGTCCCATATACATTCTCTCTCTCTTTTATCTTGCTGATTGAAATCAACTGTAATCGGCATTTAATTTGTTTATATTAATGCGAATAAATCATAACACGGACCCACTAGGTTATTTTCTGATGATAAAATTTATTGGTTATATTTTTATATAAAAATATTATCCACAATTTGAACATTGCCTAATTTCAATGTCGAGTTTTTTTACTGACCCTATTATGTCACAATTGCTCGAACTTAAATGGAATTTTAATTTTTTTACTTTCGAATTTACTATTAATAAAATTTATTTTTTTACCGTTATTCTTTTCGATCATTCTATATGATCTATAATTAGTTGAACTCTGTTCCTTAAGTTGTAGCGGGAAGGTCCCTTATTCGGTATTTTCTATTGGTAGAATTTTTATGGTTAGTTTATTCACCACTCTCTCTGATATTTGAGTTTTTTCTGTTACCTTTAATAGTAACCTGATTTTTTTATCAATAAAAATTATTTACATTTTTGTACCATCCTATGGGCGATTTTTCTGTTCTCTATAAGTGCCAAAAATCGGTTGCCTGTCAAATGTTGGTGCGAGTCTGGACCCTATCTGGAGAATTGTTTTGTTGCCTAGTGGCTTGTTGTGGTCTGTGACTGGTTTGTATGTTTATTATAATGTGAAAATTTAAAGCCCTTGAGGCTCATTGAATTGTTTTTTTGTGAGAAGACCTTAAGCGCCGATGGTCGCGAATAATTATTTTTTTATTTATTTTTTCTAGTTTTTTTTGTATATTCGTATATGAATATCTAAGCCGCGTAATAGCGCGAGAGAGTATCGTGATGATGGTCGGGAGTCTGGTCGAGGGCTCAGAGAAAAGAATGCCTTGCGGATCCTTATCTGCTGGACCTAAGCAGTATAATGTTGTAGTTTGCCTAACATTTATTTTTTGTTATTTAATTTTTTTATTTTTAGTCAAAGCCAAATTTGGTCCCTTCGTAAAAATGTAGAGAAACATTGGAGGCTCATGCTGTGTGGCTGATGGGGACGTGGCTGGACTTTGAGGCCAGTTCTGAAGGACCTGCCTCTGCGGTCGTCTGTCACTGGCTTATGTTGGATTGTGAGATTTTTGTAGTAATTTCCCCCCCTTTTTTTGCATTGATTTCTGTGTGGCAGGTTTAATGGGCGGCTAAGTCCGCGGGGCATAGACCCATGGTTTTTTCTTCTGTGTGGCAGGTTAATGGGCGGCTAAGTCCGCGGGGCATAGACCCATTGTTTTTCTTGAGGAATGAGCCGACGGCTACCCACCGATGCAATTTCCGGACAATTGGGAGCGGGCCATTCACTCTAAGAAGTGAGCCAGGCTGTGTGCCTGATGGTAGTAGTTTATAGAGGAATGAGCCGACGGTGACCCGCCGAGGCAATTCCCGGACAATTGGGCACGGGCCATTCCCTCTATGTGTTGAGCCGGGCTGTGTGCCCGATGTATTGTAATTTTCTTAAGAATTGGGTTGGATGGAAGACGTTGGGGTTGGCCACCACGGGGTCTGAAAAGGCTGCCCAGCATCCCCTCCGGCTCCCATTTAACCGCGACTAGTTCAGAGGACTGCTAGTAACCGCTTTGAAGGTTTCAGAGGCCTCAAGGTAGGACAAAGCGCTCTGAACAGTCATTAAATTTCCCCTTGTAAGCAAATAATCTCTCACTCCCACGTTACAGCCGTGGCGGTGCGCTCGCCTTGGTTTGTCCCGATGTTACTGGAAGATCAGGAAAGCTTCGTTCCTATCTGACACCCAGACATGGACATCCAATGCCTATGCATTTATTTGTTTATTTTTTTATTTTTATACTTCAATGGTAATTCTAGCATCAGTACAGTAAATTCATGGTAACAGTATACTGTGCGGGTGCTGGCCGATGATATTCGGTCCTGGAGTCAGAGGCATTAAACTTGTCACCTTCTTAAGTGGTTCCAATTTTAATGTTTCTGGCCGGGGGGATGTAATGATATAAGGGGCAGACCCCCCCCCATTCATTTAATGGGCAACTTCGTTGCCAAGTTTGTTCTTTTTTTATAGGATGATTAAAGCATTCCACGGTTGGCAGCCTGGAGACTGGCTCTGAGCGTTGCTAATCTCAGGTCCGCTGCCAGTCAGCCTAGAGGCGACAATTTGCTCATTCAGTAGTAGCAGTAGAGAAGGAGCTGAAGTCTTGAGCAGACCTGCGGACCGCCTACGCAATACTCTCTACTTTCGCCATCTTTCGCTTGCTTTCTTTCACTCAGCCTTCATCTTCTTTCAGAGCTTATCGAAGCGATTCATAATTACATTTTTTATATATATATTTTATATAACTTCTACCTTGAAAGGTCAGGAATTATCCTTGCCAGCAAGTATTCTTTTCTTAATATTTTATTACAAGATATTTTCTTTTAAAAAATATCTCATATTTTTTACATCTAATTTATTTTAACTATATTAAACGTGCCTGGCAGGTTTAACCCTTGAACCATATTTTCTATTTTATATTTATATTTTTAATTATTTTTTTCTATGAATAAATAGTTTTTTTCTAAATTTTGTTCTATTTTTATTTATTCAGAGTGCTAACATTATACACACCTGACCAATTTAGATTATAGGGCTCTCCTAAAGTCGCATAAAGCCCTTAAATCCCAACATCACTTATACTTAAATATTATTTTTTTATATTTTTTTACTTATGGACAGTTGGTGGACCCAGTTACCCTGGCTGATTGGGTCATTAATACAAAATTTAGAAATTTATGCGCTCATCGCTACAAGTATGCATATAAAAATATCAAGACTCGGATAGCAGACCATTCTGACACCAACCTGATATTAATGCCAGTATCCCGCCCGATTGAATGTCCGTCGAAATACCGAGACTCGGATAGCAAACCATTCCGACACCAACCTGATAGTAATGCCAGTCTCCGCCAGTTTGAATGTCGGTCGAAATACCGAGACTCGGATAGCGGACCATTCCGACACCAACCTGTTATTAATGCCATTCTTCGACTGATTTTAAAACCCCTGTGTCTGATAAATGGTAACAGTCGGATATCGGATCGATACGCTCATGTCGGTTAAGTCTCAGTCTTACCACATGGTTCTTTCATTTTTTCTCACGAAAGCCTAAAGTTATTTTTTCCATGATACAAATACAATCCATGGAGGGGGCCGGTTACCTCAGAAGACGGACCTAGTCACCCACATTTCAGATTTCATTCTAAAGTAACTGCGCAATTCACAAATTTTCAACAGGTGTTTAGAAATGATTTTAATCTCCCTGAATATACTAATTTATTCAAGAAACAGAAAAACAATGGTACATAAAATTGTACTCAACTTTCTTTTAGGTAAAGTCTGTTCTGTGTCAAGTAGTTCATATTTTTTAAAAATCAGATAAAAATTTGACACAAGCTTACATTTCCAAGTGAAAAAGCCTACTGACGTTGCTTGATTGTGTTGGAATTGACACGTACTATAATTGCTACCATTTGTAAAATGACCGAAATTCCCCTCTAAATTTTGAGTATAGTAACAATAGAATTTTATTTTATGAACTTTTCTCCGATATCTTACATCTTTTTATGTGAAAGCCTAAAACCTTTTTTCCGTGATACAAACACCTTCACTCCAGATGGTTCCCCTGGGTTCAGTACACCAACTCATTATGTGTGTTTAAATAGGTTATTTACACTAAACATAAAATTTATTTCAACTTTGAAATTGACATGTAATGTCATATATATATTTAAGTCTTTTAATTATTTAAAATTAATTGTCCAAATTGTTTTGCATATCGGATCAGTTGTTGTTGTCAGTGAGAAACGTTAGTCATGATCTCATGATTCATTAGAATCAGTGTCGTTCTCAACTACAGAATTAATTCTATAATCAATCAAATAAAATACTATTCCGATTGATCAATAGAGGGAGAGAGTCAGTTGGGGGAGGAATTATTCTGGAGGGCGGTGGGTGGGGGGGGGGGCGGTGTTACAAGAATCGTTAATGTATAAGTAAATGCGCTTAATTAAATATGAATGAATGAATAAATGAATAGATTTGCACACAAGAAAACAGAGAGATGATATTTTTATGAAAACTTTATCAATTTCTGTTATGATTGATTGGGCGAAAAATAATAAAGACGGTTCCATATTTAGATTCAAGATGCGTGGCTGATAAGAGTCTTGTTAGCCTTGGCGGCCTCTGCCTCTACCGATTCGCCACTCAGGCGGGTTTTCTCTTACTGGACATATCTAATAATTGAAAAGCTAGAGATTTGGTATCAGTGGAAAAAATCTCTTCAGTCCGAACGCATCTATAAAAGAAAAGCATAGAAACATAAAACATAAATTGACACGTTCTGATGTGGCCATCCACTTGACTTTACCATACACTTCTGGTTGAGTTTGGTAGAAGGGCCTAGATTTTCATTTTTGCCCCCCCCCATTTCGGGAGGTTAGTTTTTGCATTTTTAGTCTTCTGGTAGCCCATTGATTATGTATACAAAATTTGGTTGAGTTTAGACCAATGGTCTAGATTTTATTTTTTGACCTCTCCATTTTGGGGTTTTTGTTTTTGCATTTTTAGTGTTCTTGGGGCCCACTGAATATGTATACAAAATTTGGTTGAGTTTGCTGAAATGGCCTAGATTTTATTTTTTGACCCCCCAGCCCTCTTAATTTTGGAGCCAGAAAAAAAATTCTCCTTATTATAGGTTCAATACTATATATAGTTTATTTCATTTTTCTTGTTTTTTTTTAGTTTGAAAATATTATAATTTTAAATTTTAATCCCCCTACCCCTCCCCCTTAATTTTGGATCGATATGCACCAAAACTACGTGTGAAATTTGGTTTTGATATTCACGCTAGTTTTTGTGCTAGCTCGTCCACAAAATTTGCTAACGCACAGACTAACAGAATAACAACTTAACAGACATTTTGACAAAACAGTTATTATCTCGAAAAATATAATTTTTTCGATGTTCACTTATTAGAGCTTTTTTGTAGACCGAAATGCCAGGGTTTCGCCCAATTTTTTTAATCAAAATATTTTCTTCCGTTTTTGAGATATTTCGAAAACAAGAACAAAAAAAAAAAACACTTTTTTCATGCACAATTACAATACTTGACCATACCCTGTATGGTAAAGTAAAAAATTAAGCATATTATAATAATAGGTAAGTAAAATTGAAGGAAAATGTAAAATCTTTCTCAAGACTGGCTACGCTCTCAGCAATTGATTAGGGTGGCCATGTTCATCCGTCCCGTATTCAGCGAAGATGTACAATTTTAAAAACAGAAGACCCAAAATCGGCCTTGGTCTTGCGGTATTGTTCTTAGTGCAAAACCAAGAGAGATCGATATCAAGAATACCTACATCACTCACAGCAATATTATCATGTGGTTATTTCTACTTCAGACAGGATTTCAACTAAATAAGTAGAATTGTTGATAGTTAGTGGCTAAATATTTTGAAGTTTGGTATGTTACCAAATTAATTTGATTTACTATATTTCTTGGTGGGTTATTGGGTTTATGAATTTTTGGGTTTTCAATTTTTGCTCGTTTAATAAGAGTACGTAGAGAGAATATACTTGTAAAATATCGTAACGTACTGACTAAAGAATTAACTAACATAATTACTAACCCACTAACAGACATTTTGACAATAACATTAATACATATACATAATTTTTCGACGGTCACTCTTTAGGGATTTTTTGGAGACCAACATGTTTCTCAATTTTTTTGTATTAAAATAGCTTTTTGAGATATTTCGAAAAACGAAAAAAAAACAAACACTTTTTTCATCATGCACGATTACAATACTTGACCATACACTGTATGCTGTATGGCAAAGCAAAAAAATATTTATATATATATATCCGTGGTTGGCGGTGACTTTATAAAATAGATCTTCATTTTTTCAAATTTTATTTTATACTTCGCTCCTTTTTGCAAAATTTATCGATATTTTTATACATTTAGAATTTTTTAAAATTACAAATTCGTTTTGTCGAAATAGTAAGTAGGTCACTCAAAAAACTTATCGAAACGACGTTTTCTCATGTTTAATCTTTAAGAAAAGTTTCAATAAAACCGAGAGGGTTTTCGAAAAACTACAAGGTACAATGTTTGCGTTTTGAGATAAATTTTACTTATCATTTAATGATAGTTTGTTTTTTCGAAGAGAAAAAAATAATTTCTTTTGTTAGACAAGTTGTCGCCAATAATTTAAAAGGGCAGGTAAAGAGTGTGAAAGGGAGCGAGTCAGATTGTCTGACGGGACCCTTTCGGAACTTTGCACGTGTTTACAGGAAGAGCTATTCATTTGTAAAATGGTCAAGCTCCGCATGAATGAAAACAAAAAAGTAACACTAGGGATGAATGAACCGACCGGCGAATGAACTGGTCAAGACTTGGCACCTGGAGCTAGCTGATGACCACCTCAGGCTCAAGCTCACACCTCGCTCAATGGGCTGTTTCCATCTCTCTAATAGCTTGTATTGTTTGGATAATTTATGTTACAAAGGGAAAAACAAACAGGTCACTGTCGAACAGGCAAAACAACGGAAATTCACGTGGAAAACGTGGGAAGGCAATTTGGGAAGGGCCAAGGACCAGAGCAAGTCTTAAGAACAGATCTGCCCTAATAGCTACTGTCTAATCTACATCTATACAATAAATATGCCACCCACCAATCAATAAACAAAATCAATTCTTAAGGAATAAATTACAGATTCATCTTCTGATGTCAAAGATTGCTTAAGGCTGGACCACCTAGAGAGAATTTAAATAAACTGGTGTGTTCACCACACGACTTTCACATTTTCATTTATTTGAAATCATCGCAACACTACTAATTTACACCCCCTTCTTTATTTCGTTTTTTTTGATTTCTCAAAAACGGCTCTAAGGATTTTTTAAAAATTAGTCTATCTATCAAGTGTCATGAGTTAATAGTTGTGTCAATTTTTTAATCCGATTAAAATAAAGGATTGGGGTGTAAAGTAAGAGTGTCGCGGCGCTTGAATATACTAATTTTTAAAAAAATCGTTAGAGCCGTTTTTGAGAAAATCAAAAAAAAAAAAATAAACGAAAAATCTTTCATGTAAATGTCCACTTTTGGTTTTCTGATTTCAATGACTGATTTATTGCGCCACTCAGAAGGGGGCAGCCATTTACAGAAAGAAAAACAGATTTATTTAGAAATTATGTTGTTGACCTCATCAGCCGTCCAAAAATAATGCCAGATGTTGTGGCCATTAGTAAAAAGTACATGTTTCGGCGCCAGTAGAACACCAGAACCGAGGCCAGAGTGTTGGGAGCGCCAAAAGTACCCCACAACTGTGCAATGCGATTAAGCAAGAATAATTAATAAATATTACAATATTATAAACAAAAACAAAAAAAAATAAATATAAATAAAAGTTCGTTTAAAATGGACTGGCCACTGCAGAACGGTCATTTGTCGAAGATGGCCAGCCCAGCAATGCACATAAATTTAAACTTATATTTTTAATCAATTAAAGCCCAAAAGCTTGCTGTACTCCTTCTAGTCTATATCGAGCTTAAGTTTCGAATTTCGTAGCTCTGAGACTTATGGTCGCGAAACGCAGGGGGGGGGGTACATATATACGTAGGCACTGATCAATGGATTTTTGGCCTCTGGGGACCACAATATCTGGTTTTATGTCCCAAATCCGGTTTCCAACTATTAAGGGCATCGATTCCTTCCACCTAGAAGTTACAAAATGAAATTAAATTTTTTCATCTCTGAGATACAAGCTCTCAAAAAGTCAGGACACAGACAGGGCATCGCAATACTTCCACATTACATTCTATGAATATAAATGTGAAAGTAAAAATAGTTTGTTTTTAGTAGGAATGAGTGTTTAATCCAAGCCTGGCTAACCCGGGCTTCATGTGGTCCGCGGTCATTATACGTATGACGAATTGTGTGATGTATGAATTAAAGTAATTAAATATTAAAAGAAATAAGTTTCCCTATAATAATTATATCATCGAGATTGTCTGCATCTGTGCATGTGTCATTCGGTTGATTCTGAATTATAATTAAACCAGCTGCGAAGCCCTCGGCATAACCCCCTGGACTGTTAGTAGCCTGTTTTAAAATATTTTTTTTGATTTTAGCCGGATGCCTCGAGTCGAATTCGAACCCGGGTCCACTTGATTAGCAGGATGATACATTAGTGCATTTTAAAACTATTCCTAATAATAAATAAACATCATTTATACTTTGAAAATGCTTATGTTTATATTAGAATGACAGTTACAAAGAACACCGAAAACGTAAACAAAACACTTGTGGGTAAGTGTAAATATTTTAATAAGTTGCAACCAAAACGCGATAGCTTCAGTCATTTAGTTGCGGTGTATTTAACTAGAACAAGGGTTTGTTAACTGTGATTTTTAAAATGAATTGTACTCGAGAAGCTTGGAAATGTCCTATATTTGGTAAAACAAGAGCGATTTGAAGGATATTTCTGAAATTTTTTTATCTTTAAAATCTTTGTCTGTCTTTATCTCCGTAAATAATGGTTTGAGAGATTTAAAACAATCGAATTTATAAGAGTTTTCTAAAATTTCTGAAAATTTTTACTCTTTAAAATCTTTAAACGTCTCTATCTCCCTAAATAATAGTCTGAGAACCTTAAAACAATCGAATTTATAAGATTTTTATCAGCGTTAATAACGATTGATTTTCTTAAAATTTTTAAAATTTGTATCTGGATTACCAGGTGCAAACAGGAGGAGTGTATTATCCTTCCCCCAATGAAGCCAGTATTACAGCGAGCCAATTTGTTAAATCAAGTGTTGCCCATTGATTTTCTTACAATTTTTAAAATTTGTTTCCGGGTATCAGGAGTGAACAGGAGTGTAATTTCTTTCCCGCCAATTTAATTTTCATAGACTTTTTATGAAGAAAAATTTTGTCAATCACATGAGTAAGTGAAATGAAAGAAATCAATATGAAACAGTAGAATCAAGTTTCTAGGATGAGTGTTTTTCATACTATGAAAAATTGCGATTTTTTTCAAAAAATTGCAGTTTTTCAAAACTTCAACCTCATTGCGGCACGGATTACAATTTATCCAATTAAGCTGAAACTTTGTTTGAATTGTAGAAAATTTAATTTAGTTTAAAAATGTATAGAGTAGTCTTTGGCGAAAACGTGTTCCTTCATAATCAAAATTGGAAAATATCGAAAAAAGTTCGAGTTTTTCGGTGATCCCGGGGGGCTGAGGCGAGGTCGAAAACTTGGATTTTGCGCTTGATCCCGAACGGTTGGTCGGAGAAAACAATCTAAATGATAAACTTTGTAGGAAATTTTATGAACTTTCATTTTCAACAGAAAAGTTATTAACTTAAAGTTGATAGATTTCAAGTTATAACTCAAAAACCGCCAAAAAATGGAAATTTTCACATTTTTTGCATTTTCTACAATGTTTCTTCATGAAATTTGGCTGGAAGATCTCAGATTTGAATTCAGCGCCCCAAAAAACATATATGCAAAAAATCAGAACTACCCCAAAACTTTACCTATTTGAGCACAATTTGACTGGACTATCTGGACAAGATTTATTTCGACGTCTGCCAATTGTTAAACCCCGGCAAAAGTGTCTGGCTTTTTGCAAGTATTATTAAAAACATAATTAAGACGCTATTAAAATATTAGCGTGAATCAATCACTTTTTTCAAATAAAAAAAATGCAACTTTAGGGTAGTCTGGGTCAGTGTTACCGCCCCTAAAAATGTCTGTTAATGTAGTTAATTTTTAATTTAAAATCAACTTAACTGTCGAATAGTATTTGTTGGCTTTTGAATCGAACACTTTTTTGGCAATCATTTTTTTACAACTTTCCTATACCCAGGTACATCAGGCAAACAGCCGATTCCCTACTCATCTATACTATTAATACCTCTATGCAAAATTCCTACTTGAACCAAACACTTCATGAAAAATGGGTCATAGGCTCTCCGACTATTTTAAGCCCTATATTCTCCAATTTTAGCCTCAGAAAAAAATAATATCTCTTTTTAATTATAAGTCTATTTTATAGTAGATTTCATTTTTCTTGTTTTTTTAGTTTGAAAATCTTATAATTTCTATTTTTAACCCCTCCCCCCCTCTTAATTTTTGTTGCGATTTCAACCAAAATCTAATAAGCTCTTAATCTCGATGCACCAAAACTATATATTAAATTTCGTTTTGATATCCATACTAGTTTTTGAGCTAGAGCGTACACAAATATTTGGTAACATAGGTAAATGGTACTAACAGACATTTTGAAAAAACAGTTAATATCTAGAAAAATATAATGTTTTCGATGTTCACTTATTAGGACTTTTTTGTAGATCAAAACGTCATGATTTTGCTTAATAGGTTTAATCAAAATACTTTAAGCCATTTTTGAGATATTTCGAAAAAAACGAATAAAAAAAACAACACTTTTTTCATGCACAATTACAATACTTGACCATACCCTGTATGGTAAAGTTAAAATTTCCATTAGGGGGTAACACATGTAAATTTTTCTCTCTGATGGTGGGGTCAAAAAATGAATTCTTTCTTTTAAATATTTTTTATAACTATTTCAAATACTCTATTAGAAATAAATACAATCTATTGGCGAATTAACTGCAGCTTTAATAAAATTAAACTTTTAAAAATTTCAATCTCAGAAAATAAAGAAAGTTAAATATACTGGAAAGATAAAAGAAAAATGTTTTTTTTGCTTTTTACTAAATTTTGAAAGTATGAGCTTGTTAATTTAATAACAATAAAATATGTTATTACTATTTGCTAGAGTGTTTTTGAGTTTTGACTTTTATAAAACGGTAAAGGTGACAAGTAGGGTGTTCTAATCACGCAATTCGAATTCATCATTGGTACTTGGTTTAATACACCCATAAATAAGATAAAATACCTTTTTCTTTTGTAATAAATAATATATCACCATGATTTTCTTTTGAAAATATCGTAAATATAAAAGTTTCTTCTAGAATAATAATAATATTTTGAAAAGAAAATCGATTAGAATATACTTTCTCTACAACGGTGCTCTCTCACTTGTTATTTGTTTGTTTGTTTTACTAAATTGAGATTTAATAAAATCGAAAAGGGAAAATTATTTTTATTGGAGAATTGGTTCAAAAAATTTACTTGATTCTAAATAAGCATTTTAATAAATTTAAAGAAGCAAATGACGATAGGGGTAAGTGAAAGAGAAGGGAGAGGGCAGGGGGCGAATACTTCTACAAAAGCACAAATAAAAATTAAGAGATGTTTACCTTGAATTGAAATGAAATTTCCTGATGAGCGATTTTCTAAAAAGATCATCCAAATGAATGAGCAGCTGAATCTACATTTTTTTTCTTATTTTCGTTTTGAGATAAAATTCTTAAGGAGTAAAATTAACCAAAGAAAGTCCAAAGGCCATGTTCATTCATATCAAAACTAAAGTTTTATACAATAAACCAGATGTCCTGGTAGGCTGCGTCTCAGAATTTCTTAAATTTTCGCTCCTCACATAAAATAAATAAATACTTTAACTTTAATCAATTATTATTATTTATTTTTACCAGACAGTTTCGGTCACCTCTGGTTGACAATCTTCAGTAGTACTGAAAATTGTAACATTTTATAAAATTTATTATTACAATTTCACATGTATACATTATTGTGTAATTATATAAAAAGTCTTATAAAATGTTTCAATTCAATTTTCAGTAGAGGAGACCGGGACTGGTTGTCACATTATATGATTTTTATTTTTTGAACAGGCAGTGTTTTTTTTTCACTTTTCACTTTTCGATAAATAATATATAATAGAAAATTTTATAATCATATTCAAATCCTTGGAATATGAGTTTTTAGAGAGTTTTTAGAGAGTTTGTAATTACGTCATGAAAAAACTATACAGTCCAAAGCTCAACTTTATGGAATAGGAAATTCGTGAACAATTTTATTTGCCATTTTTCAACCCCTAGTAGGGGAATTTTCAAAAATCGCTTCTTACTCACTGGCTACCTCCTGAATTAGATATCGTTGTAATCAAATATATTTTGGGAAAATACACAAAAAAATTCCAAGATTACTATTCTATATCATACTAGAATTTCAAAGAAAAAAAATCAAGATTTAAGAAAATATATTTTTCTAAATGTGAAATTTTACATCCTAGTTTTTTAAAATTTGTTGAACAAAAAGTTAATTTAAAAACAAAAATGCAGTAGAATTTTCTATCATTCCAAGGGAGTCACGGCGTAAATTCAGCCCCTATATGTTGAGTTAGGCAACTACACTAGCACAGATGGGAAGCAGACTCTGCTCTTCGGGCGCATATTTGTCAATTTTACTTTACCATATAGAGAAGTTTTGTAAATTGGTATGATTTTTCTTCTTATTTCCGAAACATCTCAAAAACGGTTCAATCTATTATATAATATAAATTGTTTAGGGAACATGAACAATTTAATATTTCAACAAATACTATAATTATTTCACCAAAATGTTTCTTATTAATTAACGAAAGTTTTTTGTACGCTTTGAAAGTATCGAAACGAAATTTTAGATTTAGATATTTTATATCAAAATTAAGAGCTGATTATATTTAGAGGGGTGGAGTTCAAAATTTAAATCATCATATATTTTTTAACAAAGGGCCGTTCATAAATTAATTCCCACGAATTTTAGACCCCTCTACCTCTGTGTCACATTCTGTCACATTTTCATTGAGCCCCCTGTATTGTGACGTCACACTATCACTTTTATACCCTATAATTTAATAATTGTAGAATTTTTTTTATAAATTAAACTCAACTAAAGCGATTTAATATATTTTAGGTTTAATTTTTTGAATTTTTGAATTTGACTTTTGTGACATCACAATTTTTGAGACTCCACTTCCCTGTCACATTTTGACACAAACCCATAAGTCCCCTCTTATTCTTCTTTTCACAATGGAGGGGCCAACCTAGTAGGCCTTTGGGGGATGCACCTTTTTGGTGTAACTGCTTCCCTCATCATTTTCATGAAAAAAAATGTGAGATATCCCCTGCCCCCTTACTGTGTGACGTAATTAATGGACGGCCCTCCAACTGTTTTTGAGCTTACTTTTATAAAGGCATATATGCAGACTAAAAGAAGTATAGATATATACTTCCAAATTTTATAATTTATTATAAGACGGCTCAATTAATCTTGAAGTAATTGTGTCATATTGATAATAAACATCCAAGAATGACTTTTTAGCCAATGCTAATTTCTTCCGATAAATGGAAATAAATATTTGGAATCGATATATGGAAAAAAGAATATATGTTTATTTGTTTAGTTTGCATAATTATCTCTTTTTCATGTAATTTTTTAAATATTTTATTTCCCTATATTTATTTTCGGAATATCTAATAATATTGGAATCAGTGAAAATTGATAAAGCTTTTTCTTTTATCTCTTAAATATTAACGAAAATGCAAGAAATGAATTCACATCATAAGCTCTCTCAAAAACGGTTCAAACTATTTTGTTACAAAAATATTGAGCGAATTCATAGAGTTTCGCTCTACAATAAAACCTTGTTTAGGAAACATCAAAAAATTTATATTTCAACATTTACTAATTATTTTGCCAACATGTTGTTTGTGTTTAATTTAGTAAAGAAAAACATATTTTTTCTCATGATTTCAAATTGAAATCAAACTAAGAAAAGTCATTAGATTAATCGGAAATGTTAGTTTTTAATTGACTATTGATGATATCCTTAAATTTTAGAGATATTTCTAGAGAAATGTAAATAATGGACTTAACATTAATTAAACTTTACTTAGATTTATTTAAGGGAGAAATTTTTTAAAAAGCGAAAAGAAGAAATTCCAATTGTTGAATAAAGAATGAGAGAATAATTGTTTTAAGAAAAAAATGTTAAATTAATTGAGTTAAACACAAATAGAGATAATAAAAATAAAATATTTGGCGAGACAGTAATAGATAAGGACCTAGAAATGAGATGTCAAGATCGTGCGAAAATGTCAATTAGTTTAGAAGGAATCAATCAAAGTGACAATTCACAAATTGGAAGGTCTGAATAAATCATGCAAAAGAGTTTTTATATAGAATATGCAGGTCCATTAATTAATAGCTTTTAATAATGGACGATGCCTAGATTTTCTAATAATGGTCAATGCCTATATAGGTATTTACCAAATTCAATATACGAGTTAGAAGTGCCGATAGTAGTAGAGTTTAAATTTCAAGAGAAACCATAAAGATCATCATCTACTGGATCCGAGATGGAATGCATAATTTTTAATGACAGAAAAGTTGTTGTTCACCCCAATGGAACCCTAGTGTCAAAATCTGGACAATTGGCTACCCTCGGGTTCTATTTCCGGGGAAGTTAACACAATCCTTTTGGCATGTCTTTGAAAATTATCCATTCTATCTCATATCTTGCGTAAATGCCCCTTCTTAGAAATTTATAGTCTTCTACTAGAATATGCAATTTGAACTTTTATATTTAATTTGTGAAAATTCCATTTCCTATAAATTTCAAAGAAATTCAAAATTAGAAATACTCAATCATTTTTATTTAAGCTCTGAATGAATAGGTATGTATTTAAATTTAGAATGACTAAGCCGCAAAATTTTACTAATGAAGATTAAATCTTTGAGTGAAATATTTAGTGCGGTACATACCTAGGTCAGAGGTATGACGCCCTCTTGTGATTTCCCTAAAAGTATTTTCAATAACTATAGAAATGTCCAAAAAAGAACTTGTGGTGGAGACGTTTTCAAGATGAGCAATTTCTGAAGTGAAAATGGAACCTCATTTACATCATAGGAACTTCAAAATTTTATAAATAAAATTTCGTATTAAACACTTATTAATTGCGCCTGAACATGCATCTTGATTTTGGTCAAATGGAACTAAACAGTTTGTTTTGGAGTTGACTGAGTTGTTCCATTTATCATAATAAATGAACTCGAAACTCTAACAGCTTTATATACATAGTTTTAAATGAATTGAATTTAAGTAATATATTAGATAGGAAAATAATTATTGTTAAATTATATATTTAAGGATGTGGGACATCTTCTATTATTAGGTATTATTATTATTGATGATATGATAAAGAGGTTTCTACCTCGGTTGCAGTCATGCAGGAGGGGGAGACTACGTTCCTTTTAGGGTTATTGTTTCATTTGTAATTCCATGAATATTGTTTGGGCGGCTAATTAATTTTGCAGATCCAATCCGAGGGGTGGCCAAATGGCTTCGCTAGCCCTTAATCCCCTTCACGGAGAATTAGACGGCGTTTCCTTCCAGGCAACCTTGCCTTAATAGGCTTTCTGCTTGGCTGGAATGCAACCAGGGCTGTTGGTCTGCGGGGACAAAGCCCCCCTCGAAATCGCTCCCCGATAAATCTGTAGAAAAGAAACCCAAACAGAAAAGAAGGAATTCTTTGAATTTCGTTGGAGTGAAATGGCCCTTTGGTCTCTCTCGTCAGACAAAAAGCCCTGGGGAAGATGCCTGACCACCACCAGCGCACGTCTGTTCATTTGCTAAGCATAGGCACCTATAGGCACCTAGGCACCTAAGCAGTCGTCGCGGCGGCTTGGATCAGGTCAAACAAAACGACCGGAAAATAGGATGCATTCACGAGCAATTTCTTGAAAAAATAAACTGAAAAGAATTGAATTGAACCACCATTCAGCATTAGGGACAAAAACCATTCAGGTTGGATGGCGTTTCGATTTACTGTTCAGCTCCACTTGAATGAAAATAAAAAAATACACACCCACACATTCCTATCACTAATTGAAGATGAAATATCAAGAGCAAACAAACATTTCAAGACAGTTTACTAAGACCGAATATCCCTTCAAGAATATAATTATGATTTGTACCATTATTAGTAACCATTGCTGAAGACATGGATGGAAAGACTTAAAATCAAAAATACCCATTGGTCCCATCTAATACTAAAGGAAAATTATTCTACGTTGCACTTTTAAAGTGGTAATCATTAGTGAACCCAAGGAGGAATCGACTTAAAATAAAAATTTGATTGATTAATGCGAAATTAAGCATAATATGTACTTTTTAAGGTCACACGGAAATTGCTATCTACATGAAATTAGAGGGAGGTCAAATAAAATAATTAAAATGATAAAATTTTCAAAACAAGAAATAAAGAAAGTGGATATTTACTTTAGGAGAACCAATATTTAAAATACATCGAAAATCATTATTTTTTGCAAATTTTATTTAATAATTATAAGATTTTTTTTCAAGACTCAATACACTCTCCTTTAATTATCCAGATGGTCCGGGAAGGGGTGAATTATTGCAGCTAGCTAGGTGGTAAGTTTTTTTTTTAATTAACATATGATGATTTCAATTTCTTAATTAATATACAAATATAAATAATTATTTGAACTAAGCTATTAATGGGTTTCGAAATAAATAAATTGATTAATTCAATATTTTGAATTTGAATAAGATCTGTTTATTTCTTTAATTTTTTTCTCATAAGTGTGGCTTAAGATCTCAAAAAAATAAAGTATATTTTTGGATTTTTGCACAGGAAGTTCTAAAACTAGAGACCACCAAATCAATTCTTGGCATAAGAATGAAGTTCCTACGAAGTTTTGTTCTTTAGTAATGGTTTCGTTAGTAGACATCTAGTCGCAAAGATAGACAAAAAATATTCATTATTGATATGGATTTATATTACGGTTGCACAGTATGCATGCTTCCTGGCGCTCCAGTAATATAATTATCTTGGAATTATAATATAGAAAACGAGTAGATATCTTTAGTAAGAAAATTCTTTTGATTTCGAGTCATGTATTTAATGCGAAATTTATTTTTCATTTATTTTAATATTTCGATTAAAATTATCTTAGAGAAATTCAATGGAAAAGATAAACTTATGGTGGGTTCACACGAGGCTTTTTCTGCTACTTGCTCCTAACTTGTTCGGCTTATTTGCAATTTGGAGCCATAGAGGGGGTCGAAATGACGTCACTCCTGACTGTCTTACTAGAATGCTTACTTGATTCAAAAGATAGTCCATGTTCTAAAAAGAAAGTTTAGCTACTTTAACCTGACAGTGGCCAGCCAATCGGAAAGCATTATTTTATCACGTGGGTGACATGCGCATTGGCACAATACATTAGCTGATATCACAGAACAGCTAATATTTTGTTTCTCATTGTTCAACTCTTTACTGCAATGAATAAAGAGAATATGCCTTCCAAATACCTCTGCGATTGATAATTTCTGCAATAATATTATTGTCAGCCATTTTTGTTTGCATCTGAGCTGAAACTGAAAGATGATAGACCGGCTGTTTGGACTGACATATGCGCACCCAACCTAGCCGGCCAGCTTGAAAATTGTCTGAAAAAGCTCCGTGTGAAGCCAACAGGCGAAAAATCAGCTTGTCTGAACTAACTTCAAATTGCAAGTAGATCGAACAAGTAAGGAACAAGTAAGAGAAAATGTCTCGTGTGAACCGGCCTTTAGTGATACAAAAAGAAAATGCTCATTTTTCCCTTTATGACTAAAAATTATTTCAAAAAGAATAAAACCAGATAATTAGGAATGTTTAATTACATAATTTGTATTTAAAAATTTAAGTAGTATTTATTTACTTAGTATAGTAAAACATTTTATAAAATAATATCTGAAATATTGTATTTGAGTGAATTTATTTTAATATCAAATAGATGAGTTAACTAAATTTATTTTTCTTCGCATCTAAATCGTTCCATGAAAACATGATATTAATCATGATATTAATGAATGTGAGATTAAGTACGAATTAAACATTAATAAAAAACTCGAAAAAAATAAATAATTACGTATAATTTGAAATTGTTTAATCAGATCACCTTTTTGAAAAGCACTAGAGATTTCTGATGCTGCTCGAACCATTTTTAAACTCAGTCGATAATTAATAAAATAATAATTTATTTAAACTCAAAAAATAAATGGAGATAAAAAATTAGCCAATATTTTAATATTAAATTGGTTAAATGGAACGAATGACCTCATATGAGAGGGAATGAGCAATTGTTAATTTTAATTAAATATTCATAATTAAATTAAATAAATATTTACAGTTACTATATTTAAAGAGCCACTTCAATGCAAATTACAGCTATATGAAAAAGTAATTGAACGGGTCATGTCATTTACGTACCATGGTATACGGATAACTTCTAATCAAGATCTAGAGACAGAAGTATAAAAACAAACTATTAAAATTTATTGATGATTAAAAAAATATATTAAAGGTGTATATATAGATATGTATAAATGTAAAAATAAATAAGTCCTTTTTAATGTGTTTTCAGAATAGATCAATATATAATGAGAGATTTTGTTAATTAAGATTTGATTATAAAATATAATATAGAAAATTTTTTTTTTTAATTAATCATCAGTTCAAATCAGATTCTAAATTCAATGAGTGTTAATAAATTATTTATTTATTGAAAATTGTTGAAATATCCATGTTAATAAATTGAGAATGAGTTATAATATATGCAGAGTGACAAATTCCAAATCTTGCACGAAATTGTATGTATGAATGTGAAATTTATAGTTTTTATTTTGTATAATTGTATAATATATGAAAGAATGTTTCTTCAGTACTTCTGAAGATGGTCTACAAGGGTTGAAGAAACGGTTTAGTATATCTATCTAAAAATAATGTTAATCGTCTAATATTACTCTATTTATTTATTTTATGTGACTGAATAAACCCTTTAATTTATAATCATAATCAAACTATTAAAGCCCTAAGGTTGACTTAATAGGACTATCTAGTCGAATAGGTTTTTAAGAACAGAAGTCAAATATATATAACACATGGGCTGAAAAGACCCGGGCCTAACAAAGAAAACACGTTTTTAATAATAAGAAGAAATTAAATAATTATTATAAATACGAATCGATTAAAGATAAGATGTTGATTACCAAAGGCTTGGTGATTAGCCTACCCTACACTATAGTGTGTGTGTATTGTTACCAGGAGTTAAAAGTCATAACGAGTTGATTTGAATTATTCTTTTTCTTAATAATAATCTGCAAAAATTTTGAATAATTTAAGCTGAATGAGATTTTTTCCAACTTATAGTTTAATTAAAAAAAGTATAGAGAATTTGAAAAAATTTAAATTTTAAAAAAAATACACAAATTCTAGGTAGGTTTTACAAAAATGAAAAAACAAGATGCTTATTAACATGACTCTATACATGTATAGGTACGAGTCCATTTTCAGCAAGGGCGGATCAGGGGGGGGCGGAGGAGCGACTGCCCCCCCCCCATGCAGGCCCGTGCCTGGCGGGAGTGCAACACGTGCGTCACACGCAGAGGCCTAAAAACGGCGGCCAAATCGACAGGGAATTTATAACATTTTTTTTTTTTTTTTTTTAATGAACTTAAAATATGACTTAAATGAATTTAACTTTTAAGGACATCATAGATATTAGAGAAATATTTTTACATTGCATATCAGAGAGGTTCGTCCCCTTAGGAATCGAACCCAAGCGCTAACTAAGCTTGCCGGGCCAGTAGCCAAACCCTTAAGACAAATCTCTCTCTGACATGCAACATATATAAGTATTATAGCTAAAGATTTTTCACTCCCTTCAACTCAAAGGGAATAGTGAAAATAGTTAAAATATGAGATTTGAAATTTGTAAAAAATTAAAAAAAAAAACATTTATTTTTTTTAAAAATTTTAAAATTGAAAATAAAGTTCTATGTGTGTGTGTGTATGTGTGTGAGGGGGGCGTCTCTGACTCCCCCCCTCCCCCGCTTGGACAATTCGATCGCGACATACTTTCGAGATAAAAAGTAGATCTTATATACATTCTCCCCCTTAATGGTGGCCAGTGAGGAGTGAACACCCCCTGGAGTGGCTCTTAAGGACTAAGAGTTTGGGTATGACTCGCTATAGAGCGCTTTTTCAATATACGCAAGCTTTCCTCTCTATATACTGTATGCTACTTATATACTTATACGAGCTGCTCCAGGCGTGCCTTCGGCACGCCCTCTGCTAGCTCGGCCCTCCAGGCAGGTGGGCCTGGCGGGCGGCGTCTCGGCATGTAATTATTAGGTCTGTAATATATATTTGTAATATTTTCCCCTTCTTTCGCCCCCACGCACTCATTTTGGCTATTGATTTTCTACAGCATACATTTTATATAGTTATTATCATTTCCGTCCATAATTTAATTTATAATTTGAAAGTTTATATTGGGAAAATAAGGACAATGTTTTATGTGTGACTTTTTTATTTATCCACCAACGTTTCGTCGACTTTGCCGACTTCTTCAGGGCTTCAAATAGTCATGTCACACATTCGTTTAAATTTTCTTATTACCTTCGTTACCATTGAAGGCCATCAGAATACAATTTTCAAAAATGTTTGGCACATTAACAAAAAACACAATTTTTTCTCTTTTTAATAACAACCTCATCAACAACCTCACTCCTTACAAAAAATATTCTATTCTATTTTTTGTAAGAGTGATTACTCTTCTGTATTGATGAGGTTGTTATTAAAAGAGAAGAAAAATTGTGTTTTTTGTTAATGTGCCAAATATCTTTTGAAAATTGTATTCTGATGGCCTTCAATGGTAACGAAGGTAATAAGAAAATTTAAACGAATGTGTGACATGACTATTTGTACCTGAAGAAGTCGGCAAAGTCGACGAAACGTTGGTGGATAACAAAAAAGTCACACATAAAAAACTTGTCCTTATTTTCCAATATAAACTTTCAAAATTTTATATAGTCTTAAAAACTAACATTACAAAATTTGATCTATATCGGAGAGAATATTAATTTTTTGCCCCCACTCCCATTTTGGGAGGTTGAAATTATTTTTTAGATATTTGCAAATAAGTAACTCTCAGTTTTCTAAAGAGTAAATGTACAAAAAAGCTAAAAATTTCTATATTCCCCCCCCCCCTTTCGCCCCCATACAGTCAATTTTGATAGTTGATTTTTACAGGAATAGTTTCTTAAAGTAATAAAGAATAACTCTACAAAATTTGATCGAGATCGGAGAGAGTTTTAATTTTTGCCACCACTCACAATTTGGATAGTTGAGGGGAGGGGGTCGGATTACAAAAAATCTTGAAATTATTTTTTAGATATTTGCAAATAAATAATCCACAGTTTTCTAAAGAGTAAATGTACTAAAAAGCTAAAAATTTCTATAATTTGCCCCCTTGGATAGTTGGGAGTCGAATTTCAAAAAATCCTGAAATAACTTTTTAAATATTTGTATTTAGAATTTTATTAAGTAAAAATTAAGTAGATATCTTATTGTTCTTAATTGAAAATGCATAATTAATGTAAACACATTGCAAAGATATTTTGCCCCTTTTGACCTCTTTAGGGGTCGAATTTCAAAAAATCCAGAAATTTCATTTTAGATATTTTAATTTAGTATTTTTATAAGTAAAAAGCAAGTAGATATTTTATCGTCCTTAAGAGATATCGCATAATTAGTGAAAACACACTTTGCCCCCTTTGACCCCCTTAGGGGTCGAATTTCGAAAAATCCTTTCTTAGTGAACCCCTATGTCATAGATCTAATATCCCCTCCAAATTTGATGTTTCTCTGTTCAGTGGTTCTGGCTGTTTTGATGATGAGGGAGTGAGTGAGTATATCGGGCAAAGAATTTTATATATATAGATTATTAAGTGTTAAATTTAATTGTTCAATAGTGTGTTGTCGGCGCTGCTCAAATTTGTCATGTAGTTTTTTTTAAATTTTTTTGAAAGTCCCTCCAAACATGATATAAGTTCACAAGTTTCACCACGTAATTAGGTGAAGTTTTAGTGGGCATTTGCCCCTTTTTTAAATAGATAATGGACTCGCAAATAGTGAAATTTTCACTTTCATTAACACTTAAATTCAGTTCATGAATATTATAAAACAAAACTGGCAGTCTTGTCTATTAGAGGGAAGTTTTGAACCCGTTATTTGATGTTTCACATACACTATTAAAAATATACTCTTTTTTGAACTTTTTAGAAATAATTCCACTGCCAACATGTTGACTAATTGAAAACAATGCGTTTACTAACAAAATCTCAAGCACATCGATACGTCAGCACGCGTTCGCCTTAGTCTGCAAGTACTGACATGTTTCGCTGCAAGTCAGCACCAGTTGCCGTAGTCAGGCGTAAACGAAATTTCATTTACAATTATTTTGACAAACAAAAAAGTAAGTGGGTATTCGTTGAAAAAAGACTTTGATTTTTTTGGGACACCCTAATAAATAAATATATATAGTGTATAATAAGGTGACCCAAAATATAATTTTGATGAGACACTCCAAAATTAAAAAAAAAAAATAATTACTATACTTTATTGAATAGTTGTTGTTTTGCTGAGAGTAGTAGAGTTGTTGATTCACAAAAAGAAACAAAACAAAGAGGTTGTCCTCTGCTTGATGCAAATAAACATACACACATATACCTATATCGAAATTATATATCTGTATATATATTATTTATTTGTTTGAGACTATAGTTTTAAAGACTTGGTCTTCATCATCAGTCTTTTTAAGTTATAAATATTATTTTTCATTGGGTCAATAACGTATGGATATTGAAAATTTTTGGATCTTTACTTAGCTAGGAGCCTGTTAAAAATATCCATACGGTATTGAGCTCATGAAAAATAATATTTTAATTAAAAAAGACTGATGAAGTCTTCGAAATTATAGTCTCAAACAAATAAGTAATTTATATACGGATATATAATTTCGATATATGTGTGTATGTTTATTTGCATCAAGCAGAGGACAACTCTTGATCTATGTTTTATTTTCCAAAGCCGACATTTCGGAGGTTTATTCCTCCCTTCTCAGGGTTTTGAGAAGGCCATTGGAAGGAAATAGAAGGAGGGAATAAACCTCCAAAACGTCGGCTTTGAATATAAAAGATAGTTATAATTATTTCTCTTTTTTGAACCTTGAAATGCCTCATTAAAATCCATTAAATTCACTTATCAGTCCGTCTTAAAAAACTGCTTCAATCGTATATATACATATATATCATATTACCATATATCGTATATGATATGATTTATTTTTGGTGAATTCAAAATTTTTATTAAAATTTTAATAGTTTAGTTATTTTGGTGAGGGTCTAATTTTTTGTGGAGTCGAAAATAATTTTTTTTATCGTAAAGTGTGAGATATATATCCATGTACCACCTGAAGTAGTAGTGGATTTTAGTATTGAATGATTATTATTATTTTTATTTTATTTTTTTTAATTTTTCCAATAAGAAAGGATTTTATGATCGAGCATTTATTATTTATTGAGTTTCGTCTTCATGGATCATCATAAAACAAGCCGGCTCTATTAATTTTACTAACTTGTTTTCGATCCTCGAAAAACTTCCTTCAATCTGATTTGAAATGGCTCAGTTATTACAAGAAATCATCATTCTTAGTTATTGCATTATTTTTCTTCTTAAGAGAATCAAAAATTTAATATTAACTCCCTAAATAGGGCGGTACCCAGAGAGGCATAGTGAGATGCCTCTAAATATACTATATTAGCTGCAAGGCCCGCCTCTCGGCGGCCCTCTTGCTAGCCAGGGAGCCCAGCCCTCGAACCCCCCCCCTCCCCGACCCCCTTCCCCTCCCCGCACCATCCCCAACCCCCACCCCCGCACCATGCACCCGTTCCCAACCCCCGCCCCCAAACCCCCTTCTGGGGTCAAAATATCAAAACGTTATATAGCTAAAAACGTAAGTTATAAGACATCTGATGTAAATATGAAATTTCATAATAATCCCTTCAGCCGTTTTTACGTGAATCGTGAGCAACTTTTCGGAAACCAATGAAACAGACAGAGAGACATACAGACAGGAATTTTGTTGTGGGTGTTTTCGCTCATAACTTTGCTTGAAACGCGTGCAACCAAAATTTGGCGTCATTTGGAGCAATGTACAGACGAAACCTTAATTTTATATGTATAGATTATTATCTACTTATCTTATCTTATCTTATTATATTAAACGAGCAAATCTTGTATATATATCCAATCGGGATCTCGAAAACGGCTCCAACGATTTGGATGAAATTCACAGGTTAGAAGGGTTTTTGTTTTTGGCGATTCGATCTGCCACGGTCTCATCTTCGGCTTAGTTATTTTTGATGTTTTTTTTTAATTGAAATAATTATTCACAGGTGTTTGTCTCGATAAAAATGTATATTTACATTTTTATTCAATTTCCTTTTAATTATTAATTGGTTTTTTCAACCACCAACTTTAACGTTGCCAAACTTACGGATGTTTATACATATATAATAGATATAATCGAATGTTTAAATTATTTTATTTATTTATTATCTTAAATATTCTCACATTTAAATATATTAAAAGATATTTCACTAAGGTATATTGAAAAGGCGTGATCCCCATTCCGAGAGGGCTGTGTCTCAACCTCACCATAAAACAGAAGAAATAATTTATAAATGAGAAAGAAAACGATCTTATATTATCGATTTAATCTATGTGAAGGTACTCGTAATCATTCTAATATAAGAAAATAGCATTTCAATTAAGAATTTTGTAGTTTCAATGAAATGTTATGAAAACATTCAGTTTCTTCATTGGGGCAGCGAGTCGTCTTGAAATGTCAAAAGGGTTAATATTTTCTTCATCACATATTCAATTAATTCTATTGAAATTTGATATCTATGAACTATTTTCTTTTATCTTTTATATCAAATAGATTTTAATAGATTATTTGCATTCTAAAGAATAGTTTATTTGAAGTCATATTTGAACAAACCCTATTACTACTTTGAATTAATTTTTAAAAATATAAAATTAATAAATATTATAAAAAAAATCGATTATTAATTATTATATTCAATTTGAACGAAATTGATTGATTAGTTTTTAAGAAAATGATAAAAAGCTAGAAAACCTTAACATATGACTCTCTGATGCCGGGTGAATTGCGACCCAGCCTCTTGATAAAAAAAACCAAAAGAATTATAAATGAAAAAAAAACATCTTATTTTATCGATTTCATCTATCTGAAGGTTCACAGTATGTCTATTATATAAAAAAATAGGATTTTGATTAAGAATTTTCTAGTTTAAAAGAAGGGAGGGGAGGGGGTTAAAAAGTAGAAATATCAATATAAGTCATCATTAGACCCTATGATTGATTTGTACGAAATTTCCCCTATGCACTCTAAATGACCTTATGAAAATGTATCATTATGTGAAATTGATAGTGGCTCAGAAGAGGAGGGTTCATAAAGTATGATAAAGTCATATATTCATAAGGTATGATAAAGTCATATGTGGATGATCAGCTTATTTTGAATTTATTTTTGGTCGCTGCCCAATATAATTTTTTCATTGCCCTTGTCATTTTATATTTTTCAACCTCAAAATTAGTTAGGTTACTCAAATTGGGGTGGTTCCGATCATTTGCGTAATTAGGGAGTTTTCCTCGGGGTGGCAGCCGGCCAGCTGATTATCACCACAAGGTTTAAATTTCCACTTAAATTTCACCATTACTGCCTAACACTTTGACATAAACTTTTTAATAAGGACTTTTATTAAAGTACATTAAATATCCATCGGAAAGGTTAATGTGGGAGAAATGTCTAAAATCAATAGTTTACGAGTTATATAAATGTTAATATTTTTTAATATAAAAATTCAACCCCAATGATTTTGCCAGGAAATTTTTTGATTCATAAAAGTTCGAATTTGATTGATAATTCGGATTTCAATAAAAATGTTCACCTTAATATGTACTAGGGGTCACCCTTTTTCTAAAACGGATTTTAGTTTTGGAAAATAATTTTTAATTTTCTCAGAAAAAATGATTAATTTACGAAAGTTTAATCCTCTCTAGCTCCTTAAATAGTCAGGCTCCTAATTATAGATATTAACTTTCTTTTAGTTAATTAAAATATCAAAATCTTTCTTTATTAGCGTTTTTAAATATGTAGAATATTTAAGCCTCTAGAGCCGGATTTATCTCAGTTTCCAAATAAATTTCACCATCACTGCCTAACCCTTTGAGGTACCCAAATTTATATATTGACTTTTATTAAAAACATTTAATTTAAAACAGAAAAGTTAATAGGAGTGAAATGTCTAAAATCAATAATTTACGCGTTAAAAAATATTACAATATTGTAGTGCGAATGGACTTGAGTCAATAACAACAAATAAGGTGTCTGATGGCGAGACATACTCTGGATATAACAGACCAAAAGTATTATAAATGAGAAGAAATTGATTTTTATTTATCGATTTAATCTATCTTGAGGTTTATAGTAACTTTTTAATATAAGAAAAAAGCATTTTGATTAAGAATTTTGTGGTTTAAAAGAAATTTTATGAAAAAATCCAATTTCTTCTCTCTCGGGAGCGAATCAACTAGAAATGCCAAAAAGTTTTATTTTTTTCTCATTACATATCAAACCAAATCTTTTGAAATTTCATATCTGTCGGTTCTTTTCTTTTATCTTTTATATCAAATTATTTTTATTAGGAAATTTTCATTTTAAATGGTAGTTTATTTGAAGCCTCATTCCAAAAAACGCTAATAACTCCGTTGAAATTTTTTTTAAAAATATGAAATTAATATATATCATAAAACATTTAATTATTAATCATTTAAATCAATTTTAAACGAAATCAATTCAGTACTTTTTGAGAAAATCTTCAAAAACAGCAAAAACCGTGTATGAAAGGCCGTTTTAGAAACATTTTAAATTCACCTCCATGTCACAAGTCAATGTTTCTCTTCATATGACTTTTTTAACTTTTTTCAAAGGCATCTCGTGCTTTCAAAAAACATCGTTTTTTGACGGTTCAGATGGTTTTTGATCATTTTCTCAAAAAGTACTAAACCGATTCCGTTCAAAATGGGATTAAATTATAAATAATTAATTATTTTAAAATATGTATTACTTTCATATTTTTTAAAAAATTTTCAACGGAGTTATTAGCATTTTTTAAATTTGGACTTCAAATAAACTACACTTTAAAATGTAAATTTCCTAATAATAATTATTTGATATAAAAGATAAATGAAAATAACATACAGATATGAAATTTCAATAGATTTGAATAAATATCTAAAGCGAAAAATAAAATAAAACTTTTGGCTATTTCTAGTTGATTCGCTCCCAGAAAGAAGAAATTGTATCTTTTCATACAATTTCTTTTAAACTAGAAAATTCTTAATCAAAATCCCATTTTCTTATATAATAGACAAACTGTGAACCTTTAGATAGATGGAATCTATAAAATAAGATGTTTTTTTCTCATTTATAATTCTTTTGGTCTTTTTATCAAGAGGCTGGGTCACAATTCACCCGGCATCAGAGAGTCATATGTTAGGGTTTTCTAGCTTTTTATCATTTTCTTAAAAACTAATCAATCAATTTCGCTCAAAATTGAATATAATTATTAATAATCGATTTTTTTATAATATTTATTAATTTTATATTTTTTAAAAATCATTTCAAAGTAGTAATAGCGTTTGTTCAAATATGACTTCAAATAAACTATTCTTTAGAATGCAAATAATCTATTAAAAACTGTTTGATATAAAAGATAAAAGAAAATAGTTCATAGATATCAAATTTCAATAGAATTAATTGAATATGTGATGAAGAAAATATTAACCCTTTTGACATTTCAAGACGACTCGCTGCCCCAATGAAGAAACTGAATGTTTTCATTGAAACTACAAAATTCTTAATTGAAATGCTATTTTCTTTTTATTAGAATGATTACGAGCACCTTCACATAGATTAAATCGATAATATAAGATCGTTTTCTTTCTCATTTATAAATTATTTCTTCTGTTTTATGGTGAGGTTGAGACACAACCCTCTCGGCATGGGAATCAAGCCCTATATAGTTTATATATGTATAAACATCCGTAAGTTTCGATCGAACATTATGTAGAATTCAAAATGAGATTAAAATTCTTTCTCTTTAAAGAAAAAATACTAACTTTAGAAAAAAGTTATACCTAACAATATAACTCCTACATCCTTTGATCGATTTGTACGAATGCATCCTATATGACCGTATGAAAATGACTCACTATGAGAAGGCGATAGTGACTCAAAACTGGGGGTAGGGGAGGGGGGGGGAGGCGAGCAAAAATAATTTAAAATAATAAAATTTCCAAAATCAAAGAAAACTGATATTTACATTAGAAGATTCTCATTTATAAGGAGATATCATAAATTGCTAAAGAGTCTAAAATTCAGAGGGGGAGGGAGACTTCTTTGGAAAATGATTATAAATTATTATTTATTATTTTTTTTTTTTGGTTTTTCGGCCCTTGTAGCCATCAGCCAATTTAAGATACTATTATGAAATTATGTCTTCTATGTAGGAATCAGATTAAATTATTTTATTAAATTTTAAATATAAAAGGCTAAAAATCTGATCCCTGCATAGAAGACAAAATTTATTAATGGTATCGTAAATTGGCTGATGGTTAAAAAGGCCGAAAAGCCAATAATAAAAATATAAAGAGGGGAAGTTCATGTGGATGGCCACATCAGCTTATTTTTATTAACAAGTTTTTAATTAAACGATGAAAGCATGTATACAAATTGTAGAAAATAAAAGTAAAACTTGTATCAATTTCAAATTTCTTAAAGTTTAGACGGCTAAATAGAACTTTATACGCGGATTGAGGATTCTTGAACTTAATGTAGTTCTTTCACAAATGCAAAAATTCAAGAAGTCTTTGAAACTTGGAATATAAGTCATTAAAAGCATAATACACATACTGTTAAAATTTGAAGACGATTTACCACACCAAACATGAAATAATTGCAATTAAAAATGACATTTTTAACATAGAGTAGATAGGAAAAGGGTGGGGATATTTATTTATTTATTTATTTATTTATTTATTTATTTAGCTGTTTAGCTAGTTTTACGGACAAGATGTCCAATACAGAAAAAGAAACATATACAGGATACAATATTAAAACAATATGGATATAATAAAATAACAGATAGGTATCAGAGAGGAAAAAAACAAACTTATTACACTGAAGTGGTTTTTACAATGTGGCTGATGGTTTTAAGATGATTTTTTTGAGTTGGTGAGGAGTTGTGCTGGAAAGGTCAAGATTGGTCGAGTGTTTATTTGCTAGTGTTTGAATTCTGTCAATGGCGTTGGTTTTACCGAAGTTAGTCGAGTGATGTGGAACTACAAACATATCTTGGGATCTCGTGCTATGGGATGGGATTCTAAAATTTAGCGTAGATAGAATTTTTGGACACACGATTTTTCCGGAAATAAGTTTAAGCAGGAAGGAAATGTCATTGTAATCACGTCGTTGTTCCAGTGTGTTGAGTTTCAGGTGTGAAATTAGATAGTCATAATTCAGATTATCTATACTTATGCCTAGTTTATAATTAACCGTCCTCAAAAATTTATGCTGGACTCTTTCCAAGGATGCCTTATGTATCTCATAGTAGGGGTTCCATATTACACTGCAGTATTCAAGTTTACTTCTCACGAGAGCAGTGAACAAGAATTTGAGTGCATCTATGTTTCGAAAGGATGAGGTTATCCGCGTGATGAAACCCAAGGTTTTACGAGCTTTACTAACAATGTTATTTATGTGTGGGACGAATGTCAATTTAGTATCGAAGATCACACCCAAGTCCCTAATATTATCAACGCTTAGTAATTTGTGGTTATCTATTGAATATGTAAATTTTAACAAATTTGTTGCCCTGTAGAAGTTTATGAATTTACACTTGGTTTCGTTAAGTTTGAGACCATTATCAGTGCACCAGGCATTGAAATTATTCAAATTTAATTGTAGAGTTTGACAATCATTTATAGAATGAATAACTTTAAACATTTTCAAGTCATCAGCCAGGAGGAGGACATTCACATCATTAAAGACAGTCAAAACATCGTTGAAGAATATTAGAAAAAGCATATTAGAAAAAGCAATGGCCCTAAATGAGATCCTTGAGGAACTCCTGAGTGAGCGACAAATTCATGGGAGAGATTATTTCGAATTTTGACAGTACATTTTCTATTCATCAGATAACCGGAAAGCCAGAGATGTAGAGTTCCCTCTACCCCGAGGAGATTTAGTTTCTGGAGAAGTAGATTGTGGTTGACTGTGTCGAATGCTTTGCTGAGATCCGTATAGATAGAGTCAACCTGTAATTTTTGTTCAAGGTAGGTATTGAGAAAATGTTCGTATGTAATTAGATTTGTGAGAGTTGATTGTCCCTGGGTGAAGCCATGCTGTTCCGTGTGAATTATATTTTTAAAGAGTGGAGTTAATTTATTGGTTATTAAACTATCGAGGATTTTGGGTATTGAGGATAGTGTTGATATGGGACGGTAATTAGTTATATTAGATTTATCACCGTCTTTGTAAATGGGAGTTATGAAAGATGTTTTCCATTTCAATGGAAATTCACCGATATTCAATGAATGATTGAAGAGGTTGAGTAAGGGGTTCAGAAGATTTTTGGCACAGTTTTTGAGAAAAATAGGGGGGATACCATCGGGTCCGCCGCTCTTGTTTGGGTCTAGGGAGTCTAGTTTTTTCATGAGTTCAGTGGACGTTATGGAGAGTTGAGATATGTTGATGGTGGAAGTATTTTGTAGGATTCTAGTCTTGCAAGGTAATTTGGAGTAGACACTTGAAAAATATTGTGCGAAGAGATTGCATGTTTCCTTTGGAGTATTCGCAGTTAGATCGTTTAAGGTCATAGTGGGTGGAATAGAGGTGTTTTTTTTAAATTTGTTAGTATAGGTCCAGAAGTTGTTTATATTATTAGGGATAGTTAATTCAAGTTTAGTGATATAGTTTCCCCAGTCTTTTCGTGTCAATTTAAGGGATAGTGTTCTTAGGTGTCTAAAGCTTGTATAATGGGCCAATGAGCCTGATTCTTTAAATTTTTTATGTTCGGCTTTTTTGTTAAGAATGGTTTGTTTTAGTTGTGTTGAGTACCAGTGAGGAAATTTCATGGTTTTTGTACAAGCTGTTGGTACATGTATGTCTATTATATTGTTAAGAGTGAGGTAGAATTTGTCTATTGATTCCGTAAGATTTAGTCCAAGAAATAGTTCGTCCCAGTTAATTTTAGCTAACAGAATGTTCACATTAACATAATCACATGATTTAAAGTTTTTATAGAATGACTGTTGTTCATGGGGAATAGATAAGGATGGAACAGGTACGGTTATATCTAATGCTGGGTGATATGATTTGTCTAGTGGCAAGATGCTGTCATCTGCTTCTATAACTGAAACATTATCTATATTAGAGAGGACTAGATCAAGAATGTGGTTTAAGGAGTTATTGACATGGTTGTGTTGGCGTAAGTTCATATCACTGATTGCCTCGTGGAAAATCCGTCCAAGTGAAGTGGATTGTGCGCAGTTTGAGTTGTTTTCCCAGGATAAGGTGGGTAGATTATAATCACCGATGATTAAGAGATCCGATGGTGATGAGGTTTGAAGTCGATTAATTTCCGCAAGGTGCTGGCTTAGAAGTTCTGGAGGCGAGTTTGGTGGACGATATGAGGAGCAGATCATAATATTAAGATTTTTGGCGTGTAATTTTACAAATAGATGTTCGATGTGAGGAGAGTTGTTTTCCAGGCATCTACTGGGAATTCTTTTGTTTACGGCAATTAAGATTCCGCCCCCTTTTGTTTTTGTGCTATTTACCTTATTTCGATCAAGTCGGTATACTATATAATTGTCTTGTAAGTTAAGTTCAGTTGATGATATTGCGGGTGTAAGCCATGTTTCGGTTAGTATGATAATGTCCCAGTCGAGGGAAGATGCGATAGAACGAAGGATTTCTGTTTTTGTGCACATACCTCGGACGTTTTGATAATAGATTTTTAGATTTTTTATAAGTTTTTTGACCCCGGGGATGGCACTATTCTTGGGGTTCCATTATGATATTTTATTATCACATCGTCACCACTTGATTTTCGGTCTTCTAGTTCCTTTTTTAGATTATTAAGGTACTCGCGTTGCATCGGTGTTGAGTCTGGTGTAATTCGGATGCTATTTGATGTCAGGTGGGTTCTAAGGGGTTCTTTATTTTTGCTCGTTATTAATTTAAGAGCCATGACACTACTGTTGAGTATCACCTTTATTGGGCGCGATGAGTTGTCGGTACGAGGTTTACCCAATCGGAAGGAGTGAAACACTTGCGGGGAATTATCAATTTTACCGATTATGCCGTTTATTATTTTATTGTCGTGGTCTTGACGATCACTCGAGGAAGTTGATGTTGATTCCTGCGCGCCATGTATTAACATATTCGAAGATCGTCTTTGCCTTTCATTCATCTCGCATATGATCATTATTTAATTTTTTTCATTGAAGGACTATCACCATCTTGATGAAAAACTAATATTTGTTAGAATAATATATTCGGAGTAACTTAAAAAAAATCGAAATTACTTACCACGTAGTTTTGATAAAAAACAAAAAAAAACATATTTGGGCGACTATTTTTAGTGGAGGGGATATAAGCACAATGGCTTCGAAACGGCCGGCAAGTATGGGTGTATCTATATAGAGATTTCGTAGTGTGAGTGGACAGTCAGGTAAAGAAACAATACCGTAAAATTTTAGTTCCTTTCATATTTATAGAGTGGTTAAGAGGCTAAAACTTTTGGCGTGGATTGTCCTCCTTAATTTGTAAATAATCAAATGAAACAAATAATTGGGTGTGTTTTTTTTATTTTAATAAACACCATCTTGTATTATTTTTAAAAAATTCTATTTTTTCTAAAAGATTGTTGAGAACCTTCCTGAATTAAATTTCTGGGTACACACCTCTCGAAATATTGATGATCATCAGACACTAAGGCTTTTCTCTTGAAGAGAAACGGCATCTATCGTACCTTAAAAGCATCAAATCGTCAAACACGTCAGAGTTTTGAGATATTATCGTTCAAAATGATTTGAATGGATAAGCTCCGGTATTCTCATTTTAATTTTATTTTTTGACAAACATTTTTTTTTATTCTATTACTTTCTCGAAATTTTTTTAAATTAGAATATTCGGGTTTTATACATCTTTTTACATTCATGCAGGAATGAAATTATCAACTCTCCTTAGCCTTAGATTGAGAGATGGGAAATAAGCTCTTTTACTTTTAATTTTTTCAGTATAATGTGATTTGAATCCTTCAGAAATATTTGAAATCAAAATATTTTGCAGACGTAATTTTTTTTTTAGAACTCGAGTTATAACTAAAAAACTAAAACAACGTGATTATAAAGGCTAAAAAACATAGGTAGAAACATAAGGGCTTAGTTTTTTGTTATAATTCGAGTTCTAATTGAGCTAAATTCATGTGGTAATTGGAAAATCAAAGAGAAATCTGTTTTCTATAAAATCAGAAAAATATTTTGATTTTGTTAAGGGAGAATGGTGGTATTTTGATTTCAAATATTGCTGTTTAATATTTAATGGTTCTCGAAAATAGGTGAAAATGGCATTTTTCGTCATTTTGACCGATAATATCTCAAAACTCTGACGTGTTGTAAAAAATCGGGAAATTGCATGATAATCAGCGTATAAAAGATACATACAGATACAATGTTTTTAATCAATAAAATCAATAAAACTCTACTGGAATCCAATGTTAGGTTTAAGGGTAGAAATAGTGTAATTAAAGATCTTTCATAAAATCTTTTCTTAGTGAAAAATCGAAAAAATCATGCTAATAATAATACCCTATAAAGAGGAATGGAAATTTTTAATAAAGCAGCCAAGGTTCTTGTTTGGTAAATACTCGGCTTTCTGATATAAAATGGCAGCAAGCGTGAAATGAAAATGGAAGGGTTATAGTTTGGGAGGTGGAATAATATAGCCTCTTCGTGTAAGTGGCTGGCTGATAAATAGACCACCCCTTCGTCGTGACGTACCCCATATACGCTTTTCACTCAAAAAAGCGGCCCCTCGGGGGCGGCGAGATAAATTACCAGGCGCACGGGCCTTGAATGTTCAACCGAAGGGGGTGGCTTTCGGTCCGTTTGTCCTCCTCCATATGCCATTCTATCAAAGTATATAAACGTGTCTGTATTATGCAAAAAAAGGGTGAATAAACCAGCCCGTCCTGCGAATAGAGAGTGTAAGCGAATCAGCCACCCGAACAGTCAAATTGGACACGGCTCTCCGTCTGCAAATGGCAAAGAAAATATGCAAAACAAAATTTCAAACATTTTTATGATGAGAGTTTAAAATAGAGGTGGCGAATTGTTGAACCTCTTTTCATATTTCTGCAATGATTTAGAACAGGGCTGGCTTACACGGGCCATATTTGAAGAAAAACATTTTCCCGGGCCGCAGATAAATTATATACTAATTCTACAGACACAAATTTCAGGAGAATTTCTCCCTTTCTCAATGGAAAATTTTCAACTAAGGCTAACTAATAAATATCGTCGGCTTAGAGTGTAAACCTGCTAAATCCAATTTTTATCATAAATGACATATTAATACCTTTCGAAAGAAAAAGAGATGAAGCATCGTCCAAGTAAAACTGCTACTTAAAATTACGATTTTAAGTAGTAGAAAAAATGTGAAAAATGTTTCCATTACAACAATCTTAAATTTTGTTTGTTTTTTCTCTGCCCTGTAAAATTTCCTTGTTGTGAGTTAGCAGGTTTACACTCTAAGGCGAGGATATGTGTTTATTAATTGAAATTTTATTGAAGGAGACAATAAAAGAGTGTGTCTTCTGATGGAATTATAAATTTTATTTATAATGAGTTGTTATGAGACAATAAAAAAGTGCGTCTTCTGATGGAATTATAAATTTTATTTATAATGATTTATTATAAATAAAATTTATAATTCCAGCAGAACACACGCTCTTTTATTGTCTCCTTCAATATATAAAAATTCTGCTACCCTCGGCAAAAAACTTTCAATGAAATTTTATTATTTAATCGGTCCATTTTATAATTATATTTTTACTCTTCATCAAATATAAAAAAATAATCATGAAAAATATTACAGTCATTCAAAAAATGTAGGTATAGGTAAATAATCAGGAAACGTTGTTAGATAAAAAAGTAAAATTTTGTGCATTGTAATGCAAAATACATAGTTGCGTACCATTTTCAGCTCATTAACTAAAACCTTTCAGGATTGGCATTTTGTACTTTCAGAAAACGATTTCAGGTAAAAAGCTAAAATTTGGTGCATTGTAAGATATTTGGGTACCAATTTTCAGCTCATTAACTAAAAGCTTACAAGATTCGCTCTTTGTACTCTCAGAAGCCGTTTTTAGGTAAACAGCTAAAATTTTGTGCATTGTAAGATATTTGCGTACCAATTTCCAGCTCATTAACTAAAACCTTTCAAGATTGGCATTTTGTACTCTCAGTAAACGTTTTTAGTTAAAAGCAAATGAAAATATGTATCTTATAAATCGATATTTATTTTTTACTTAATTGATATTTTTTCATCAGAGAAAATAAAGAATTCGAAATATTCGGGAAAACATTTTTTTGCAAACTAATCCGCCAACAGGTCTCAACTTGGCATGCGAGTCTCGACTCGTTTGAAATAGTCTCGAGTTTAAATTAATTAAAAAATCTATTAAATATTTGTAGGTAATTGGAAATAAGCAAAACGTAACAAAGCCAAAAATTTATTCCCAGCGTAGAGACACAAGTCAATGAACTTCTAACTTTTCTTTTATCTATCCACACCTATGTCAACAAACCCCTACCCAACCTGATATTTTCACTTAACAATAGCCTAAGAGAAAGTGTCCTTTAAAATAATTCAAAAATTCTTTCCCTCTGTTCAATAATCATATATATAACCTGTTATTCAATAAGTTGAATTAATTACTTTCTGTACTTCCTGAAGATGGGGTGATAGCCCGAAATATATATATATACAATATATTGAAAAAGAAAAAAAATTTACATCTTTTAATTTTTTAATTTTAATGTGAAATAAGTGACCAAGAATCCTTAACTCATAGTAAATCAATATTAAACATAAATTTATTTACTCTTATCTTTATTAAAGATGTTTCACCTTGCACCAACACCACAATCTCTACTAATTATATGCTTCTTGTTTTGAAGGACTTGAGTATTTGAAAATAGAATGTTTAAAAGTCGATGTCAGTTATGATAAGAGAAATTATAAAAATATTATCCGACTTCCATAGAGGATTTTCAGATTCTAGAATCTTTCTAAATCTATTAGCTTCAGCGGAAGTTTGCTTAAACCTAATAGAGATGAAATCCTTTCGACCTCTATATAACCTACTTGCAGCTGGAAATTTCATTCAACAAAAACTATATTGCAAAATTCTGCTCAATTATTATCAATTATGCTCACAATTAAATATTGAGGAAATAACTCCAATCAGGAGAAATTTTGGAAATTTTTACATTTTTCAAAGCTCAAATACACTACTAATTTTCAATCATATAAAACGAAAAAAATACCCTGTCAAGCTTAAAGTGATGATAGAAGAACAGTATAAAAATTCTATATTATACAGTAATAAAAAAAAACCTTTTCTTTCGATTTGCTCCCTCCCCACTTCGCTCTTTTACCCCCCTTCGGCTGGTACATTTTTTCTCACTTGGCTGCCTACCCTACAGGCGTTTTATACTATACATTTAAAAACATCCGACAGGATGCAATGGAACTCATATATTGAAGATTTTGTCATCAAAATTCTTAATTGAGTCAAAGAAAATAAATTGATGTGGTCCCCCTCTTTTATTTTTAATATTTAATAAAACAATTTATAATAATAATCTGTGAAAAATTTCCTTCATGTATTATTTATGTATTCTTTTCAAACATACATTTTTTAAATAATTAGTGTTATACACATAAAGGTAGGATTCGATAAAATGACTGAGAGGGCCACTTTAATTTAATCAATTGGAAATTTCGAGGTCAATCAATCCGATTATCTAAGCCATATTGTAATGTGCGGGATGATAAATTTTGAACATACGGTAACAGAGGCTATATCAATAATTGAAATTTACTATTATTATTTAATATGTTATTTTTCATGTAATTATAGGAAACCACATTTCTTTTAATTACTTTAATGTGATTTAAAATATATTTTAAAATACCCGATAAAAACAATTTGTTAAATATGGCACCGGGCCGCAAGTAAGTCCATCGAAGGCTACATGCGGCCCGCGGGTTGGCCAGGCCTGCTTTAGGATATAATCAAATTCTAATAAAATGATAAGCCTTATAGGTAATAATAATAAGAAGAAGAAAAAAGAACAATTTATCATATAGATTTACCGAAACAAAATATCTATTAACAATTCTCTTTACAAAATTCATCAACAATTTTACAATACAAATAACAAATGCTCTAGGTCAGGGGTGTCCAACCTTTTTGGCTTACACGGGCCGCATTTGAAGGAAAAACAAATGCCTCGGGCCGCATATAAAATTTAATAATTCCATTGATATTTGTTAATTAAAAAATATGTGGTAGTCTGTCTCAAATGGTCAGACCCTCCGATTTTAGATCAGAGTGGGTTGCCGAGAATATTCTTCAAGGCGGTCTAAGCATTTGATTGGGTCCACATGAAATTGTCAGGGAAAGAAGAGTGACTGATCTGCACCAGCCTGATTTACCTATGATATTGTCAAAGGCACTCTTACTTTCCTTTTGGTCACTTTGTCTGATGAATTAAAAGAATTGTATATTTTAACAAAAGTCATTTATTCATTTTAAAGTATAAATTTTATATTTTTAACGATTATTATTTATAATAAAATAGAATAGGTTTATTATTCGCTTTATAAAACATCTTTGAATTTCTTAAAGATTAATTTAATTAATTTGATAATTTCTATATTTGTATAAATATACTAGAAAAACAAATTTACTTATAATTTGTTAAAAATTCCGTTGAGTGGATTTGCTCGCGAATTTACTCCGCGGAATTCTAAATTAATTTACAACAAATATAGCTAATAATGTATTGATAGAATAATGATATCCAGAAAGACAAAAAAAATCAAAAATATCATAGCATTAAAAGCTTTGAATCTTTTCCTTCAGGATTATGTTTTTAAATCATTTATCTACTTCTATTAGCAATGTGAAGTCTAAGAAATATATCGAGTTTAAGTAAGATACGAGTGTTAATTAAAACAAGACAATTTATTCTTAATAATTACCTTCCATATATGTGATCCTCAGACTATTTTCGAACAATGACGTAGTTAAGGAGTTTTCCTGGGGGGGGGGGGGAATCGCAGCCGGTCACCACAAGGTTCCAATTTCGGTAATCCAATTAGAGATCAACTAACTTTTTAGTAGAATTGACAAATTTTGAAAGTCAAGAAATAATTTAATAAGAAATACATAAGTGATGCCTTGTAATAATGAAGTTTCGATTTTTCTCGGGGGACAAATGAGTTTTGTATAGGATGGGCACTGCCCCCCCCCCCCCAACTAGGCCCATGTAGATTAGATCTATACCAAATAAATTGACAATTTTTGATGTGGCCATCCACTTGACTTTACCATACACTTCTGGTAAAGTTGCATTTTTAGTCTTCTGGTAGCTCATTGATTATGTATACAAAATTTGGTTGGGTTTGTTTAAATGGCCTAGATTTTTATTTTTTGACCCCCACCCCCTAATTTTGGCACCAGAAAAAAATATGTCGTTATTATAGGTTCATTTTATAGTATATTTCATTTTTTTTTTTTTTTTTTTTATAGTTTGAAAATATTATAATTTTAAATTTTAACCACCCCCCTCCCCCCTTAATTTCAGGTCGATATGCACCAAAATATAATAAGTTCTTGATCTCAATGCGCCAAAACTACCTGTGAAATTTGGTTTTGATATTCACACTAGTTTTTGAGCTAGCTCGTCCACAAAAATTTGGTAACGCACAAACTAACAAACAGAATATAACACAGTAACAGACATTTTGACAAAACAGCTAGTATCTGGAAAAAGATAATTTTTTCGATGTTCACTTATTAGAGCTTTTTTGTAGACCGAAATGCCATGGTTTCGCCCAATTTTTTTTTATCAAAATAATTTCAGCCGTTTTTGAGATATTTCGAAAAAAGAAGCAAAAAAAACACTTTTTTCATACACGATTACAATATTTGACCATACGGCCTATTACGCACTGTCGACTGGTCGCCGGAGACTTGGTCGACGGCGACTGTGACTTTCTATAGTTTAAATGAATGTTTACGGTCTTTAGGAACTGTCGACTGGTCGCCGGAGACCTGGTCGACGGCGACTGTGACTTTCTATAGTTTAAATGAGTGTGTACGCACTTGGTTGCCTGTCGCCCGGGTGATTTTGCGACGCACGGGCGACACACGAGCGACACTGCCGGTTGCCGAAGAAGCGTTCACACTGCGAGCAACAATCGAGACGACCGGACGTCGAGCACAAAAATGGCTCAGGCTTTCGATACAGAAAAATTTATAATGGAAATAGAATTCCGTAAAGCTATTTGGGATCTATCTAGTGACGAATATTCCAATCGGGATTTGAAGATAAAACAGTGGGAAGAAATAACAAACTTCTCTTATTATCTCAGCAATAGTAGAAATCCCAAATCTGTATGAGTAATGTAGATCTATAAACTTGCAGCTACTTCCAAGATATCTGAAATAAAAAAACTGTTATCTGAATTAACAAGAAAATCTGAAATAAAAAAAACATATTGAGTCATTACAATAAGAACCTGGAGCCACCAAGCAATGCATGATAACCAAATTAAAAAAAATATAAATATATATAATACACGCCCCTTGGACCTCCCTCCGAAACCATGCACCTCGCCCCCATCACTGCATCCCCACCGCCACCCCAATATTATCACAAGCTAGAAGATCAAGTACAGTCGATGGTGGGGAAGTAATCTCCGAAATCGAAGCCTCAAATACAATACATTGTATACATTATTTCATGTAAAAAATTGCTTCAATAAGATTATTATTTATTATTTATTTAATTGATTAAAAAACTCAATAAATTGTTATTTAATTAAAAAAAATAAGTATACGGAATTTATTTATATACCTATATACACATAATCTGTGGACCACTAGAAAGCTAGAAATGCAAAAACTGGGTGCGGGGTGGGGATGGATGTGGGGAGTGCAGAAGGTGGGTGCAGTTGTGGGGGATCCGGTGATTGAGCGGGGTTGGGTAGGGGTGGCGCTGACTGGGGCCGAGGTGGGTGGTTTCGGGGGGGGGGGGGTCCAGGGAGCGAATACTATATATATATTTGTATTTTTTTTAATTTGGTTACCGTGCGTCGCTTGGTGGCTCCAGGTACTTTTATTTTAAAGTTGCTAATTTTAAAGGACTATATTTTTATTTTTTATTTTATTTTGTCCTTATTTTCCCGATACCAAATTTAATAATTTAATCGATGGACATAACTAATCAAAATATAATTTTATCCAATTTATTTACAGTCCAAACACTTCAAAAAAAGTGGAAAAATATAAGAAGCTGTTTTGCTAGAGAAGCACGAAGACTTAAAAATATCAAAAGCGGCTCTGCTCTTTCTCATAAATCTCCTTATATTTATTACAAACAGCTCTTGTTTTTGAAAAATACTGTTGGTAATTCGAAGACAGAGAGTAGCATTGCGGAAGAAGAACAGTCGACAACTGACCAAGAACCCTTAGGACCATACTCGAGACAAAATATAACCGGAAGAAAAAAAGGAAAACTTCAGATGATGGAACAAGAAAATTATTGTACGCTTTAAACAAATGTATTGATACGCGTAACAAAAACGAGGATCCTTTGGAACGTGATGAGGATAGAATGTTCCTGATGTCCCTTTCTTCTTCTTTCAGGAAAATTCCCGAGCATAGAAAGGCAGCTGCAAAAATTCAATTAATTAGTATAATCGATTCTTTCGGTACCTCTACTCCAAATACTACATATCCAAACACAATGTGGCGAAATTATAATGAGTATGAGTATGATCGTGGATACTTCACTCCAGAGGCCGGGTCTTCTACTTCTGCTGCAGCAAGTCAACAATCACGATTACGCCCTGAAGAACATAATTACTACACGCCTACTCCAGCTCAACCATCACATGAACGCCCAGAGTCGCGGATTTCTAATGCAACTTCAAGTGCCTCTCAAGATTCTGATATTTTTGATTTATTTTGAATTTTCATTTTTTTTTGTACTACATAATTGGTATTACATTAATTAAATAAATAAAAAAATTCTTCTTAGTTCAATATTTTGGTTTGACTTACCTCAGTGTTATAAATAGCTTTTCTTCCGGAGAAATACAGTGTCGCATATTAGTATCTGTCCCAGTTATGTGTGATTTCAGAAGACACAATAGCTCATCAAACGAACGTACAGAAATTCTTGCGTAATTAAAAAATTTACGTGGGTACTTTCTAACCTCTTCATAAAATATTTTAAACATTCCTTTTATTCTCCGTTCTTGCAACAAAGGATGTATCCAATACTCTTTTGGTTTTCTTTTCTTTTTTTTCTCTTTATAATTAGTAACGCTACTATTGCAACTTCTTCGACGTCCATTCTGCACGAATGTACAAGAAACACTACCTAAGGAAGCGTTCACAGTGTGAGCAGCTGTCGAGGCGACCGGACCAAAATTCCTATTAAAAAAAAATCCCTAAATCCAGTCGCTCGGCTGGTCGCTCAGCCGAGTTGCCAATGTTTTTTGGTCGCCGAGAGACCAAGTCTCCGGCGACCAGTCGACAGTGCGTAATAGGCCTACCCTGTAAGGTAAAGTAAAAAGACTGACTAAAGCGGCGATCCCCCTGGATCCTGTAGTGGCCCTGAAATATTTTATATTCAATAAATGGGAATGAGGTTATCTAGGAAAATTAATCAGGACAATTATAGGTGAAAAATTTTTCTTATAATATATTAAAATAAAAAAAAATATTACATAATTATTATATTACATAGTTGTTGGATGAGATATTTTATTGATAGGAACATTAAATATTAAAAATATCTCTAGTATATTATTTTTTTATAAAATTATAAACATTTCAATTATTATTAATTATGTATTAATTAAATGTATATATAATGATATTCATCAAAAGATATAATATTATAAATGAATATTTACATTATCATTTTCTGACTTTCCTACCTTTCATTTCTCTCTCGAGTTATAAAAAAAATATATTTATATAAAATTAAATTATTTAAGAAAAATTATTGAAATTTCATTATTGTCTAGTAATTATTTTCTAATTTATTGTTTCTTTACATAATATAAATAAATAGCATTTTTTTAATTAAAGCTTCTGTGGCTTTTTACTTGTAAAAAGGTTTAAGCCATAGAGGTATAAAGCAAAATTATTTGAGTTTTCCAGGTTGGTTCATAACTTCTGGCTAATTATACAAGCGAGAAATGCTGTCATATGATAGTCCATTCAAAAAATAGCCTGAGTATTCCCTTCCACATGAGGGCCGCCTTATTGAAGAGTTATGATCCAACCTGTGTAGACTAATAACCTTGGGTATGAAGATATGAAGCAGCCAAAAAATTCATCATAGTACGCAGTCTAGTTCAGCCTTATCTCAACAGAGAGCTCTAACTCTAAGTTTAGTTATTTATTCGAGATTCTTACTCAAACCTGCTCAAACTTTCATTGGGACAGTTTAGTAATCTTAATAGTTAAGCTTTTATACAAACGTTTGAGCTGCTTAGTTCGTTTAAAGCATTAGGTATTTATTCGTTATTCAAAGGCTGCCTAAAACAAACAAAAGTGAAAATTATGCTCTTTTCATACCTCCATGGTTTAAAACAAAGCAAATTTTATGTTAATACAAATAAACATTACAATTTCTGTTTCTTCTTCTTGGCCCACTGTAATGACATTCTTAATTCCAGAAAAAAATTAACAAGCCTTTGTAAAATTGTTGATGTGAAAGTATTTAATATGTGGACGAAAATAAACTATAGTCCAAGAGCTGGTGACACATTTTGACTATGGATTTGATTCAACTAGCAATAATGCGTAATAGTACCGTCTATGATAGTTGTACAGGGAATGGCCAGTCTGGCTGGCTGTAGCAGGTGGACCAGGTACTGCGCATGGTGAGAGTGAGGTAAAAAATATGTGTTAAAAAATATTTTTGACCCACAATGAAATTATAAAAATTATAATTTATAGTCAATTATAGACATAATATATTCACCCCAGACCATATGTATTTTGAAAATTTTTAGTCATCTTACTATCTTTACCTTCAGGAATAATAATAATTTTAGTCGTTTATTTTCATTTTCCACACTAAATACTCTCATTCCCATATTTACCTAACATTTCTTAGATTGTGAAATTATGAAAAGGGTCGAATCACATTTATTCTCGAAGCCTTTATTTTTATTTTTGAAAAATATTATGGATGTATCTCCCAAAGAGTGTACATGAGCAGTGTGATGTATTACAATACTACCCTTTTTTAAAAGCAAAATCCATATAAATATTTCACGTTTTCTATTTGTTATTTGAATAGCTACATTTGATACCGAGTCCGGCTTAAGCTACTAGTTTCAAGTTCTAACTGTAGCTTTTGGAGAAAATCAGTAGGTTGAATAACGCTATTATTCTTATAGGGAGAAAAGCTGTCAACATATAGCTGTCTGCCACTAGATGAAAAGAGGTGAATTCTTATTACTTTCGCGTTACCTTAATAATTCACATATTAATATGTAGGTTTGCATTCATTTGTGGAACAGTCTATTTATTACTATTTGGGATTATAGTCTTCTGTCTCCTATGATTAAATCAATTATAAATTTTACTATAGAAGAAAATATCATGGAATTGTTAATTAGATTCTTGTGTAGTCTTTTAAGAATAAATTAAGGCTCTAAATTCTTCATTTAGTCTCGAACTTTTTTTATTCATAGAATTAAAAGAAAAACTAATTCTTAAAGAATTTCTTCTAAATTTTCACTTTCTAGAAGAAGAAAATTTGACGAGGTTCTGTTGAAAAAATTCTCTGTGACCACGAAATTAGAGAACTTGTATGAAATTCTCTTTAAAGGTGTTCTCGAGAAATCACCTCTCTCAGGCAAAATTAAAGATTTTTTATCTTCTCGCTTTTTAAGTTATTTATTTTTATTGCTTCTGATATTGTTCGTAATAATTCAAAAACAACTGAATTTATTTTATTAATAATTCAGCTCTAAATTATAGCGAATGAAATCGAACGAAATCACGCTATGTGCCTCGATAAATAATCGATACATTAACAATTTTACAGGTATAATCTGGCTCCTAAACTTATTTACACACACACAGAGTGAGACAGACACGAAATTACATTAGTAGTAATTAAAATGGACAAAGGTTCTAAGCCAAAAAAAAAAATCATATTTTTATTATTCTCTCTTTTTACTTTATTACTACGGTTTCGATGTTTTTTTTTATTACCTACATCTCACCATCAGCTTCTAACTAATCTCTTTTGACTATATATCATAATAAAATAATTTAAAATTACTATAACATTTAAACTATTATTTATTATTAAATATTATCGTCCTAAATTTGATTTAATTATATGAATTATTGGGAAACAGGATCTTTAAATATAGTGCTTATTAATTTGTTTAAGCAACGTTTTGTCCTTATTTTCGAACTTTATCAGGTTTAACAAGTTATAAAGCGTTTTTTGTTATTAATCATGTAGGTACACATATTAGAGTCGCTCAATCTTAAACGTTTAGTTTAAATATTCGAATGAATTGTATAATTTCTTTGAATATATAAGCTAATTGTTCCAGATTTTTCATTTTGAGCATATTCAATATGTTTACATCTCTAATAACAAAAATATTTTATAATTGTTGAGCCTCATAAAGTCTGAAAATTATTAGACGAAACGTTATCTAAACAATTAATAAGAATTTTATTTAAGTCTCATGTTTCTTATTCATTCATATCACTTTTATTTATTTCAAATTAAAAACACATTGAAAATTTTAAATAAAAAACAAATGTCGATAGATGCAAAGTTAAAATTCACGAGAAGTGGTCATAACCTTGGAGGGCAGGCCGGACAGAATTTTTGGCATTCGGGCATAATTCCTAAAGAGGTAAATACAACCCTTCTGACATAATAAAAATATTCATAACACCTCGGTTTTAGTATATTTGAATACTAGTCTTGATTTTTTTTACTTTTTGATAATAAATAAATCAATATTTTAAGTTGGAGAGAGCATGGATTGAAATTAAATTGTCTTCAGTGTAGCTGTTATCGAGATTTTTTAATTTAAAATTAATTAATTTTTTATTTGTTTTCGTATTTTGTTTTTGTCAATAACTCAAAAATGGATTAATTTTGTTTTTATTCAAAATTTAATCTAAATTAGGGAAAAACATTTTGAAATAAAAAAAATAATAAATAAATAAATAAGCAAAATCACTTCATCTGTTCTCGATCGTTAAACAAAATTAGATTATACACATTTTTGAAAATCATTTGACATGATTATAATACTTTTGAAATGAGAGATATGATGAAAATTCAAATTTCCATTTTATCCTAATGATTAAACACTTTCCTAGCGTAAAGTTAAACTGTGAGAAACCTCACATAATTGAGTACCTCAGAAGCCAATGCGGTTAAGTTCATAAAACAACAACCGATAAAAATTTGATGTTTTTTAAATCCTACCTATCACTAAAATAAAAAATATTCAGAAAAAATAAAAACTAGGTCCTGCTCCTAGTAAGGAAAGATATTTTGCAATAAAAAGAATAAAATAAAGTTAGATAAGAATTTAGGAAAATTTAGAAATTTTACAAAAGTGGACTTGACCGTATTGGCTTCTGAGCGATTCAAATATTACTCAGAGGCTCCCAAGAGGTTTGCTTCTGCTTCTTAATATATAACAATTTTCAACTCAAAACTGCCCATTTTATCTTGGTTTTAAATAAATAAATCAAAAAATTAGCACATTTTAGAAATGAATAGATTAAAGAACACAAAAAACATAAATCGATGAATTAATTGAATGGCTATTTTAAAATTCATACCATTAATAAATAATTTATCTCAAGAAGAGAAGGAAGTGTTTCCGAATCTATTTTTATCTCTAAACTCAAGGGTTACGAGAGGCAAGAGCCCACGTTTTTAGCAAGAACAGACACAATCCTCCGGCACTGGATAGGGCACCTTCAGCCAGAGACAGCGATACTTCTTGCGACGTTTCTTGCGTCGTTCCTGGTCCTTTCGAATTTGTTCCGCCGACCAGACATTGTTATTTTTATTATTCTTGCGTAATCGGCAACAAAAAGAAATTTACAATTTAATATATCAATGTTGATTAGAGAATGGTTACAATTTTTGAAGAACATGTTTTGTGGCTGGAGGTATACTCGTGCTCCATTACGCGCTCTTCAAGAGCCAACAGCTGAAAAGATGTTATATTTTTAAAGAGCTTTCCATTTTAGGAAAGGAGAAATTGATAAAGTGAAAGGGTTGAGGCGTCTGTGTTTATACACACGAGTCTTGAAGGATTGAAGGTTACAAGTGTCCGGAAAAACAGAGTCCAGGAGATAGTTCCAGCTCTTTGAACTCATGGCGAATTAAGTGGTAGGCACTTCTCCAATTAAACTGTGAAAGGATGTTGGGAGTCGGCGAACCGCATGCTACGCGTAAAGCAGACTCTGGGGAGAATTGTTGACTTCAGCCCTGATAGTATCTATAAAAGAGATAAAGCGTGGAAACGCTTTTTCGATGGACCAGAGAGTCGAGAAAGGCTGTAAGGATCGGATAGTCTATTAGTCTGATAGCTCATTTCTAAATTGCATCCAGGACGCCAAGAGTCGCTCTTCTCAGATGATGTGAACGCTGTTCGAGATAGGGGTGGATTTAGGCTTTCTAGAGGATGAGAAGCTGCAGAGGCATAAAAAATCGACTGGACCCGAATCGCTGCAGATTTCGCCACTGAAGAAATATCTTCATTTCAAGAAAGATCAGATGCGACTGAGACACCCAATATGGACAGTCTGTCTTCAGGGTATTTGAATCAAAAACATATTGGAACACCCATGGTTAAATTGAAATATTTGTTAAATTTTTTTTGTGTTTTATTAAGATTCAGCTTCTATTTTCAGGGTTAATATATTTCGAGCTCTTGTAACATATAATTATTAAAATAATCCATTTCATCTCTGATGCAATAGATGACAACTTCTTGTGATTTTCTTAAAAAGTTAAAATCTATTTCTATCAACAATTTAAAACTCATATTTTACACTTCTACCAAAATTTGTTTGAGAATACGTACTGTTTGAGGAAAGTACAGTACCTACTGTTTTCAACTTATTTCCCGACCACTCTGTCGCATTAAAAAAATATCAATTTTGTTCCTTTTTTGATATTGGTCAATAGTAAATTATTGTTAATAAATCATAAACTATATTCGTGAATCAATAACACAGATACAAGTAATTTGTTTAACTACAGCGTCCCATCTTTCGATATTATGTTAAGTTATTTGATGCTGTAAAGATGTACCTAAGTGAATTTTAATCTCTATAAATCAAAAGGATAAAGGAGTATGCGAAAGCGTTTTTTCGAGATGCAGCTATCTAATTTAATGATGAAGGGGTGTTAAATATTCAAAAATCGTGTATTTTGTGAATATGAAGCTTTAGGGGGATATAATCTCGTCAGAACAAAGGCCAGAGTAGTATCTATAAAAAAAGTGAAAGAGCTGAGACGGTACGACGATGGGCCCGATAATCGAGGAAGCTAATTATTGCTGGTTCTCCTGTTAATCTGATATCCGGTGTCTGAATAGGACCCAGTTTGCATTCAGCTTAAGAATTAAGTTTTACGAAGTTTACTTACTAACAGTTTTTTAAGTATATAACAATTCAAGATCATGCAAAAAAATAGGTAATCAAGAGATAAGAAATTATTACAAGTGTTACAAACCCAATTGAAATGAGTAATTTAATAAATGACGTTGCTAAAATATTACTATTTATTATGGGAGAGAGAAAGGGATAAAGGGTTGATTCTCGGCTGGCACTTAATCGGGATTAAAGTCAAAAGAGCGGTGGGTGGTTTTGACACCCTGGCCGCCACATAGGGAGATTTATCGTCTCTGTGGGGAAAACAAGCTGATTTATTAATTAATCCTGCACCCGGAAAACTAATATACCTACTTTTTTTCACCCGTCATTGTATTCAATTATTATTCTAATCTGGGGAAGTTTTGATTAGAAATGATTCATCTTTTAATTAAGCCAAAGAAATTAGGTGAAAGAACCCAAACCAATATATCTAGGCAATATGTAGATAATATTAATATAAAATATTTTTTCAATTGACCAATATTACCATAGGTATTAAATAAAAATGAAAAGTATTTTGAGTATGTTCAAATCAATAAAATGAAATTATTAGTTGAATAAAAGATTTCACTGTCGATGGTAACAGAATTGTTTTTATTTTAGGTTAAAAATAAAATAAAATGAGAGAGTCTTCTGTTTTTTAAATAAAATAATTTTTAATTATTTCTAGAGACTATAGTTTCGAAGGCATTGCCTTCATCATCAGTCTATCACAAATATTTCAAATTAGTTACAAATTAAGATTTATACATAGAAAATTTTGAAAAATATATAATGTCTTTTTCTTCATGTTTCTTCTTGGGAGATTAGAATATAACTGGCTCAATATCTGGGTTGCTCTTTTGTTTAGGCATTTTCTAATGAGTTTTACCTGAATGAATGGAATGTTTTTAAAAAGGGTCAAAGGGTAAAAAAGGTTGTTTAGGCATTTTCTAATGAGTTTTACCTGAATGAATGGAATGTTTTTAGAAAAGGGTCATTGATAATTTCTAGTTTTTCATTTAAAGATTCAATTGGGCTTTTTTCCAAGGATTTTAAAATTTCAATGGATTCTTTTAAAGAAAGAATTAAGGGGTCATTGACTTCTTTGATCAATTTAATTTTGGATTGATCTGGAAAACTATGATTGTGAGCATTTAAATGCTCTGCAAATGCATAATTTTCATATTTTAATTTGTAGGCTCTCTTGTGTTCATTGATCCTAATGGATAAATTTCTTTCCGTTTTTCCTATATAAGTTGCATTGCAATCTTGGCATGTCAATTTATATACACCGGATTTTTCATTTTTCGGAATTTTATCTTTAATTTGACTTAATTCACTTCCTAATGTATATGGTGATCTAAAGATTGTCGCGTACCCTAAAGATTTTAATTTATGTTTTATTTTTTCGGACATCTTACCATAATATGGTAATATTAGTTTTGGCAGATCGTTAATTTGGGAATTTTGTGAATAGATTAAATTTAAATTTGATTTTTGAATTTTACCTTTTAATATTTGATCTATTAAATTGCTTTCATAACCATTATTTATAGCTATTTCTTTGATTATCTCTAGTTCTGTTAAAAAATGCTCTTTCTTTAATGGGATACTATTTAAACGGTGGATCATTGAATGGAATGCTGCCAATTTATGTGACATTGGTCGACAAGCCATGTTGTGAATTACGGTATCTGTAGATGTATCTTTCCTATAAATTTCGAATGTGTGTTTATTTTTTTCAATTTTAATTTTAAGGTCTAAATAATTTAATGTTTTTTCTTTTTCTTTTTCTACGGTAAATTTGATTTTTTCATGTAATGAATTTATATGTTTTATGAATTTATTGAGAATTCTTTCAGTCCCTGTCCATAAGACAATCACATCGTCAACATATCTATAATAGTATTTGATATATTGAGAGAATTCGCACTTTATATTTAAAAATTGTTTTTCGAAATGTTTTAGGAAAATTTCGGCAAATAATGGTGACAGAGGGTTTCCGATTGCTAAACCATTTTTTTGTTCATAAAATTTATCGTTGTATTGGAAAAAATTGTGATTTAGACATAACTCCATTAAATCACTTAGGTCTGTTTTTTCTTTTATGTTCAAATTTGGACATGTATAAATTATCTGGTCAACTAGGTCTTTTGTTTCTGAAGGGGGGACGTTTGTAAATAAACTTATGATATCTAAAGAGATTAATTTTGCGTTATTGGGGATATCTATGTTTTTAATTTTATTTATTAAGTCTAATGAATTTAAAATTGAGTGATCTGGTTGAAAATTAGTTTTTTCTTTGAAGATTTTATTTAGGCTTTTGGCTAATTTTGTTACACACGCTCCTGAGTAGCTTACTACAGGTCTAATTTCAATCAAATTAAAAACCCAGTAAATAAATATAACAAATTAGTTAGGGACAAAATTAAAAATTCCAAAATTTTAAACGAAAAAACCAAAATGTCGTTAATAGAAAAGAACCCAAAGTGTCCTAGATTGTATTCCCTTCCGAAAATTCATAAATCGGAAAAACTAGACGAAATACCAATTAGACCTGTAGTAAGCTACTCAGGAGCGTGTGTAACAAAATTAGCCAAAAGCCTAAATAAAATCTTCAAAGAAAAAACTAATTTTCAACCAGATCACTCAATTTTAAATTCATTAGACTTAATAAATAAAATTAAAAACATAGATATCCCCAATAACGCAAAATTAATCTCTTTAGATATCATAAGTTTATTTACAAACGTCCCCCCTTCAGAAACAAAAGACCTAGTTGACCAGATAATTTATACATGTCCAAATTTGAACATAAAAGAAAAAACAGACCTAAGTGATTTAATGGAGTTATGTCTAAATCACAATTTTTTCCAATACAACGATAAATTTTATGAACAAAAAAATGGTTTAGCAATCGGAAACCCTCTGTCACCATTATTTGCCGAAATTTTCCTAAAACATTTCGAAAAACAATTTTTAAATATAAAGTGCGAATTCTCTCAATATATCAAATACTATTATAGATATGTTGACGATGTGATTGTCTTATGGACAGGGACTGAAAGAATTCTCAATAAATTCATAAAACATATAAATTCATTACATGAAAAAATCAAATTTACCGTAGAAAAAGAAAAAGAAAAAACATTAAATTATTTAGACCTTAAAATTAAAATTGAAAAAAATAAACACACATTCGAAATTTATAGGAAAGATACATCTACAGATACCGTAATTCACAACATGGCTTGTCGACCAATGTCACATAAATTGGCAGCATTCCATTCAATGATCCACCGTTTAAATAGTATCCCATTAAAGAAAGAGCATTTTTTAACAGAACTAGAGATAATCAAAGAAATAGCTATAAATAATGGTTATGAAAGCAATTTAATAGATCAAATATTAAAAGGTAAAATTCAAAAATCAAATTTAAATTTAATCTATTCACAAAATTCCCAAATTAACGATCTGCCAAAACTAATATTACCATATTATGGTAAGATGTCCGAAAAAATAAAACATAAATTAAAATCTTTAGGGTACGCGACAATCTTTAGATCACCATATACATTAGGAAGTGAATTAAGTCAAATTAAAGATAAAATTCCGAAAAATGAAAAATCCGGTGTATATAAATTGACATGCCAAGATTGCAATGCAACTTATATAGGAAAAACGGAAAGAAATTTATCCATTAGGATCAATGAACACAAGAGAGCCTACAAATTAAAATATGAAAATTATGCATTTGCAGAGCATTTAAATGCTCACAATCATAGTTTTCCAGATCAATCCAAAATTAAATTGATCAAAGAAGTCAATGACCCCTTAATTCTTTCTTTAAAAGAATCCATTGAAATTTTAAAATCCTTGGAAAAAAGCCCAATTGAATCTTTAAATGAAAAACTAGAAATTATCAATGACCCTTTTCTAAAAACATTCCATTCATTCAGGTAAAACTCATTAGAAAATGCCTAAACAACCTTTTTTACCCTTTGACCCTTTTTAAAAACATTCCATTCATTCAGGTAAAACTCATTAGAAAATGCCTAAACAAAAGAGCAACCCAGATATTGAGCCAGTTATATTCTAATCTCCCAAGAAGAAACATGAAGAAAAAGACATTATATATTTTTCAAAATTTTCTATGTATAAATCTTAATTTGTAACTAATTTGAAATATTTGTGATAGACTGATGATGAAGGCAATGCCTTCGAAACTATAGTCTCTAGAAATAATTAAAAATTATTTTATTTAAAAAACAGAAGACTCTCTCATTTTATTTTATTTTTAACCTAAAATGAAATTAGTTTTAACCAGAGAAATAATATTGAAAAGATTTAGTTTACCGAGAGTAGCAGAGTTTATGATGCATAAGGAGAACTTAATGAGGTTATCCTCTGCTTGATACAAATATGCTTATATATATTTATATACTTATTATATAGTAAGTATAGCTGAAAAAACTACGAAACATGATAATGAAATTATAACACTTATTATTGTTCCTTTTCCTCTGAAAATTAATATATATCAAGTATAAAATTATTATAGAACTGATTACACAAAATAATATTCTTAATGTCTAATTCGGGAGAAATTTTATTTTCTCCGGCTATTAATGTCACATGCCTGAAAATTTCAAACTGTATTAAAAAATTGTGATTTGATAAATTTTTTAGATTCTAATTTATACACTATTTGGGTGTAGGAATCAGACTAATAATACCAAAAACTTGTCAAAGGTTAAATTTCACAGACATGTGTAATAAATGATATTTTATTTACTTTTTTTCTGCTTCCTTGTCTTGTTCCTACGCGTCCCCTACTTGTCTTTTCAAATTTAATCATAGATTAATTTAAAATTTTTGAATTTTATCAAAAAATGGAAATAGGATTCCATTGATAAGAAAGATAATATTTATGTACACAGCTTAGATCAGATGATATATTTGATTTAATATCAAGAGATTTAGGTAGAAGATGGTTGGCGAGAAAGAATTTATGATAAACTCATTCACTTCCATCTTACAATGCATTTGCTTAATCTAGAGTTATCGCACTGATGGTTATAACTAAGGATTATGATCCTATTAAATTTCTAGGTGGGTCTATTTATCTATTCTGAGAATTTTTTCATTAACTCGCAGCGATTATCTTGTTTTCTAGACATAAATTATCCATTTTATTTTATTCTTTTATTTTTTTCATCAAGATGATTGAAAAATGAGTTGAGATGATTGAGAAGAAAGGAAATGTTTTTTGATGAAAACACGACGTCTCATCTAAGTGAAGAATCCATTAGTTGCGGATGATTAGCATATTTCTAACTTATATTAAATGGATAATAAGCATACTCGGGCTGTTATTTACATAGTATTCAAGAAATTAATCGTTAACTTACGAGAAAACATCGAAAGATTACAGAGATTATAAGTATCTTTATACTTTTAATGAAATTGAGAATGAAAATCGCTTCCTGTTCTGGTAAAACAAACAAATAAGATACTCCAAGGGGACGAGCTTTTCGTGCGTGCCTTCGGCACGCCCTCGAAACTCGGCCCTCCGGGCTGGTGCCCTGGCGTGCTGCGTCTCGGTCCAAAATTTTTATTCCTCTTAAAAAACCACACTCCAAATGTATACCGGTAAACTACCGAAAATACATCGTCTCTTAAAAGTTTCGCCTCTTTAACTTTTGAGTGGCGAGGGGGGCGGGGGGATAATGATCAATATATTTAATGTTTCTTAATTTAAAATGAATTGGAGTCTTTCATTTCAAAATTCGAGTCCAAATTAGAATTATATTTCAAATTTGCTTGGTTAATGAAAATCGATTCTCCAAGTCTCTCAGTTTAAAATCAGCGCTGACAATTATACTTCAAATTTGCCTCCTTAATTAATATATATTTAATGTTTCTTAATTTAAAATCTATTGGTGTTTTTTCATTTTCATTCGAGTTCAAATGAATACAATATTATCTCGACACAAAGTCCAAATCAAAAATATATAGTTTTAGTAACAGAAATCAAGGTACAAATATTAATGTTGCATTGGTGTAATCGCTAGAGCTGATGCCCATAGTTTAAGAGTTCGTCGGTTCGATTCTAGGCAAGAGCGTAATTTTTTTAAAGAAAATTCTCTCAGCGTTATTACAAATTAATATAGACAAATATATATAGTATAAATATGGTACATCACTACAAATCAATAGTAAAATTACTATTAGCAATAGCAAGAAATTTAAAGCAGAGAATCAATCATTATTAGATATGCTTTATTCATATCAGAAGGGATCACCCCCTCAGAAGTCAAACCCAAGTGCTAAATTTGCATTCCGGGCAGTCGACGTAACACTAGAGACTATATCCTTCTGATATACATATACCATAGATATGTGCTCTGCATGAAAATTTTACTAAAGTTATAAAAAACTCAATTGTAAACTATTGCTACCCATTGGATTAAATTTTCAGGGTAGTTTCTAGGGTTAAGCCAACTAACCTGAGAGCAAGTTTGGCACTTTGGCTCGACACCTGAGGGGGCGATCACCTCTGATATGAATAAACATTTCAAATATATCTTTGATTATCAGTTTTAAATTTTTTGGTAACAATTTTTGATATAATATTGCCTATAGTGAAATTACATTTTTTGAAAATAATAAATCTTTTTTAAAAATTGAAAAACACTTGATTTTTAACCGACTTCAAAAAAGGAGGAGGTTCTCTATTCGATTGAATTTTTTTTTTTTTTTTTTTTTTTTTTTTTGTGCCTATGTTACCTCATATCTCCGCCAATTGTCAACCGATTTTGAAAAATTTTTTTGCATTGGGTCCAGCCTAGCTTCCGATTGGTCCCATTTTTTTCGATTTTTTTTCATAGGTATTAGACCTTTTTTATTAGGTTTGTTTAGGTTTGTTTAGACCTAACTTCTTTGTTTATGAACCGATTTCGATGGTTCTTTTTTTATTCGAAAGGGGGTGTCTTAGGGATGGTGTCATATTAATTTGGTCAAGTTCTGATGATATAATCACTATTAATAACATCACTAAAAAGAGAAAAATAAAAATTTTTAAGAAAAAAATAAAAACCGACTTCAAAAAATTAAGTGCAACAAATATAAAAATACACTAAAAGGTATAAAATAATTATTATCTTATTTAGTTACAACTAAACGACGAAATATTAACACGAAATTACTTTTTGAAGTTGGTGCCAAACATATACCTTTTATGAATCGCACTCGACGGATCTTACTTAGTACGTTTGGCGGGTACGCTCGCTTATAGGTATAGTTTGTTTGGCACCGACTTTAAAAAGTAATTTCGTGTTAATATTTCGTCGTTTAGTTGTAACTAAATAAGATAATAATTATTTTATACCTTTTAGTGTATTTTTATATTTGTTGCACTTAATTTTTTGAAGTCGGTTTTTATTTTTTTCTTAAAAATTTTTATAATCTTAAAAAAACCATGATTTATGATCGGATGGAAATTGGTGCTTTTGTTTGCCGTTCGGTCTCTTTATGGTCATTATTCTTATGGGTGTTTTGACGCCCTTTGAGTGGCCGCCTGTGTGCCGCGCACGCTTATGCCCTTAGTTTGGGGCGGCCCTAAATGTAAATAAATATATTAAGTGAAATGAAAAATGAAATTGTTTCATTGACAATCTCTAAAATCTAGAATGATATTTTATAATAAAGATGGTCAACCATATAACCGAAACTGTTTACTGAAACAATTACAGAGAATTCTTCTTCAAATGCATTAGTTCAAATACAAAATTGTCATTACAAATTACAACAATCATATTGCTACAAACAATTACAATGAATCTTAAAATAAATAACGGAAAAAAAATATTGAAAAATTCATATAATTTGTAATATCTAATTTTACAGCAATATCGTCAAAAAATTAAAAAATAATTTTAATAATTTATCTATAAATCGATAATAATTAAAGAGATAGTAATTATTATTTATTGTAAAATTTTCTATTTCTGCTGATGACACGGCTGTCTTGTTTGCGGGAAAAACTTGGAAAGAGGTAGCTACAGTAATGACAGGTTAACTGAGCAGGCTTGGTACATGGATGAAAGTGAATCAACTGTCACTTAATACGGATAAAACGACTTTCATGATCTTTGGCTGTTATCGAGATAGTATACCTGTGGATATTAAATTGTATATTGATAGCAAAGAAATAAAAAGAGTGGACTATTGTAAATATTTGGGTATCTATATAGACTGTCATTTGAGATGGAACTAACACATAAAGCAAATTACACTGATCAACAAAGAGTTTTCCCCTTAAACCTAACAATGGATTTCAGTAGAGTTTTATACGCTGATTATCATGCAGTTTCCCGATTTTTTACAATACGTCAGAGTTTTGAGATATTATCGGTCAAAACGACGAAAAATGCCATTTTGACCTATTTTCGAGTCCCATTATTAGATATTAAACAGCAATATTTGAAATCAAAATATTTTGTTAACGTAATAGAAAAAAGCTTCTCTTTGATTTTCAAATTACCACTTGTTAGTAGCTCAATTAGAACTCGAGTTATAACTAAAAAACTAAAACTACGTGATTATAAAGGATTAAAAAAACATAGATAAAATCATATGGTCTTAGTCTTTTAGCTATATCTCGAGTTCTAATTGAGCTAAATTCAAGTGGTAATTTGAAAATCAAATAGGAAGCTATTTTCTATTACGTCAATAAAATATTTTGATTTCAAATATTTCTGTTTAATATTTAATGGGACTCGAAAATAGGTCAAAATGGCCTTTTTCGACATTTTGAGCAATAATATCTCAAAACTCTGACGTGTTGTAAAAAATAAGGACATTGCATCATAATCCGCGTATATAACTCTACTGGAATTCATTGTTAGGTTTACGGGGAGAAATTTTTGTTTAATTTTTGTCGAGCTGTGTTACCAAGAAAACCAGATCTATAAATTTTGGATATTATATAAGTTGTGTGCAATATTGGATCCAAGGGCTATGAAGGTAATCTATCAGGCTCTGTTTGAGCGTATAATTAACTATGGTATAATCGCGTGGGGGGTGAATATGATAATGCAACGAAACCACTTATCACTATACTGACTAGACTTATTAAAAAAATTAAGGTGCAATCTGTCTTGAGTATTGATGAATCTTTTATTGTTAACTCTGTTGTTTGTTATTATGATGTGATTAAGATGATGTATAATGAACATAGTGGCAGAACTACACATAGATCAATTGTCTTGCCAAAGATTAATAAGTCAATTACCCCAAAAAATGCCTATTTTGTGGCAATTAAATAATTTAATAAACTCCAAAATGATCTAAAAAATATGTCGTGTGACAAGAAAGTATTGAGGAAAAGATTGGTTAAATGGATCAGATCGTTGTGATTTCAGCCTGTGATATGTAGGTAAATGAGTAATGTGAACTAATGGTTAGGAATGTACGCCATATTTCATTTATGTAAAATTAAATAATTATTATTTTTCATCCGGTTCAGTTGACTTGTGAACTCTATAGAACACGACATATTGTATGTTGTGTATTTTCAGGGTAAATAAATAAAATAAGCTCCCTCAGAGCATTGTACAAATTTAAATAAATAAATAAATAAAATGAATAAAAATGATATATCGAGATTATTAAATTTATTTCAATTGTGTGACAAATAACCTTTGAAGTTAAAAGAATATTTTATCTATTGAAATAATCGTGCGTTGTTGTATTTGTAGATATTAAATTTAATTAAGGTAAGTTACAGATAAATCGTTTCTCATTGAATGATATGCTAGTTGGTTGGTTGTTAATAGTTAGATGAAGTTAGTTGGAAATACAAGCAAGAGAACAAGCCATGCTGAGTAATATGCAATGACAGGTGCCAATTCATATTATTAAACCTCCTCGTCACAATGGAAACACCTTAAATATCCAGAGACAAGGAAGAAAGAAGGTGAGAAGGACATGCACGAGCAATCAAAAGGATTAGAGAGAGAGAGAGAGAGAGAAACAAGCTGGCACGATTTCGAAAATGGACAAAAGGAGAAGCGAGAAAAACCAGCTAGCAACCTGCACATGGACATTGCACGCGAAATTATTGCTTTTTGCAACAGTGGGAGAGGAACAACGAGAAACAAGCCATCGGCCGACAATAATTTCATTATGCAGTTGGGGGTGTTTCACAGTGAGGAAATTTAAAACCATTTAATTTTTAAATTTTCAAATTTTTTCGACCCTCGTCGAGATACACAACGATAGTTTATCTATCTGTCTCTATATATATACAACTCAATGTTTGTATGTAGGTATGGTATTCTTTATATACTTTTGAACCTCTGCAATTACAACTAAATTTGGTATACATATTATTTACTATCTGGGGGAAAATAATGAGGGGGTTAGAAACCCCTGGCACCCCTAAGGGGGAAAGGGTTGTGTGGAATTGATTAGTAATTACTTTATATAATAAAACTTGAGCAAGATGCGAGGTAGGTTTCACAAAAAAAGAAATAAAACAAAATTGAGTTTTGAATTCGATATATTTCGAGGGTAAGTCCATCATCATGTGAAACCTACCTCGCATCCTGCTCAAGTTTTACTATTATATTAAAATGTTTCACCTAGAACCAACTCCTAACTCCTTAAAAGTTAGTAATTACTTCCATGGCTACCCTCATGCTCTCTTAAGCAACCAACGGCTTTCTATCCATCTATCTATTGCAGTCAAAAATAATCTTCAATTATACAAATCTATTTAAGACTTTATTCAAGAAAAATAAAACAAACATATTTATTTATTGCTAAGTAATATAATATCAATAAACAATCTGCGAAGGGGTCCAGGGGGCGAAGCCTCCCGGCTAACAAGAAGCCTGTCAAAGGCGGGCCTCGCAGTTAATATGAAAATAAAATAATTTTAGTTAAACCATTTAGTTTTAAAATTTCGAGTTGTTAGTTTATCATCAAAAGTACAGTCAATGAAGATGGGCTAACAACCCGAAATATATTGAGAATTTTAAAACTAAATGGTTCAACTAAAATTATTTTATTTTTCTTCACTATGAAACACCACCAATTCCAATCTATTATAATTTAAAAATGATTCACTATAAACTCACACCGCGTTCCCTAAGTTTTATTGACAATAATCTCGACGAGATACACTACGATAATATGAAAGTGAATGTAACTGGATGTATGTAGTAATTAAATGGTGATGAGCCTTTGGCTCATAGGCCGCTTGTAATATATACTATAGTGTGTGTGTCTACTAATTATCCGAATTTTCATTAAGGGCAGCCAAAAGCATTGAGTGGGGTTTCCATGTAGGTACTTGTATAAATTTATAGATAAGGAAACAAATTTATTGATTGTTTTATAGTTGAAATAAATACACGAACGAGGCATATGAAATAATTGTAACGAAACCTAAGGACGTGAATAGCAAACAAGGTATTATTATAATTTATTTGCAATAGTTTACGAATCTTTTAAATTTCTTTTCTTCATCAGGTGTATTTGGCCAGTCCACCATGTTTAAGGCCAACTACTTTGTTCTGGAAACTCACACCGATTGGTGCTATACCATTATCACATAGATTTCTTCCCCGAGGAAGATAGAACTGATGTTAGAAAACGGCTTGTGCGTGTATATAAAGATACAATCGGGGGTTACATTTTTGATGGAATTTCTCTTTTTACAAGTGTTCGTCTCCTCCCTGATTTAAGTTTTTGCTTTTATAAATTAATAACATTAAAAAATCGTTCTTCATTACTTGAAAATAAGATAAAACTATTATATATATTTTTGTCTATGTTTTTTAGTGTTTAGAATTGTTTTCAACCGGGGATAAGGATGAAACTAAAATGCTTATCAACTTGAAACTGGTGGCTGATTTGGTCCTTGGCGATCGCCATTATATACAGTTATTTAATATACTGATAAGACAAGCCATGGGCCTTTTGAATTTGAATCTCATCGGTCGTAATTTCTTTGACGCTCTTGCAAAGGTAGGCAATTTTGTTTTTAATTATATATATATCAATAAATCAAAATAATTAAAATTTTTATTTTAGACTGTTGTCCCAGAATATTTAATGGAAATCTGGCCGGGCTAGGTTACTTCCATTAGGCAACACGAAAACAAAATTTTAATGTGCGTGAGGATCACACATAAAGTTTTAAGAACATACACCGTTTTAGATTTATATAGGACATGATAGAAATAATATCTTTTTAAAAATGATAATTCGTCAAATTTTATTGACTAATTAGAATCAACGCACGCGTGGATGATGTTTATTTTAACAGTAATCCTGATTCTGTCTTCAAAGAAGACTGGAGAGGATGTTAGTTATAAGTTATAATGAAATGCATTCCATAAATCATTTAAATTTTATTTAAATTCCGACGTTTCGGAGACTTTTTTCTCTCAATACCCTGAAGAAAGAGAGAAAAAAGTCTCCGAAACGTCGGAATTTGAATAAAATTTAAATAAATTATGGACTGCCTTTCATTATAACATACTTATTTTAATCTATATATATAAAATTAAGGTTTTGTCTGTACATTGGTCCAAATCACGCCAAATTTTGGTTGCACACGTTTCAAGCAATGTTATGAACGAAAACACCCTCAACAAAATTCCTTTCTGTCTGTCTGTCTGTCTGTATGTATGTTTCCGTGGTTTCCGCAAAAAGTTGCTCACGATTCACGTAAAAACGGCTGAAGGGATTATTATGAAATTTCATATTTGGATCAGATGTCTTCTAACTTACGTTTTTAGCTATATAACGTTTTGATATTTGGTCCCCAAAAGGGGGTGTAAGGGGGGGGGGGGGCGCACGAATGAAAATTATCAAATAACCCCTACACTATTAACTCTACGGCAAATTTTATAATGAGCAAAGTTGTAGGGGAGGTGATTTCTGACAACTTTTGTTTTCCCCCCAAAAAGGGAGAAGGGTGAAAAAATCTAAATTCTTGCCCTTGGAGCAAACTGAACCAAATTTTCTATACATAATCTATAGGCCTCTAGAGAGCTAGAAATGAAAAAACTAACCACCCAAAATGGGGGGGGGGATTGGAGTGTGAGGGTGGGATTCGTGGGTTGGGGGTCCAGGGGCTTGCAGCTAGTTTATATATATATATATATATATATATATATATATATATATATATATATATATATATTTTGTTATCATAGGTTTTCAATTATTTCATACGGTTTTTGAGATCTTTTGAAAAAAAGAAGTAAATAAAACCAACACTTTTCTTCAGGAATACACTACCTGCTTCTACTTTGCAAAATAAAAATAATTACATGTACTCTTTGGAGGCCAGCTTGATAGTTACAGGGTTAATTGCAGATTATAATGTATTAAAATGTTGTTAATAAATTGAATTGAAAACTTGAATTTGCTGAATCATTCTAGATTGATCTTATTAAAAATATGTTTTTATTGAGGTAGATAAATAGATTATAGATTGGTCACGCTTTGTTGACGGAATTCATAATTCTCCTTTTACATGCATTTATTTAACTTGATTTATCAGTCGGTTTCTCTGATTATTTGGCTGGGTAGAATCGATATCCAAATTTTGACTTATTTCTACCAAGCCGATCTTCACTAAATTCACTCAGACATATGTATATATTTGAGATTATAATTTCAGAAATTTATAAAGGAAAATAGAATGCAAAAGTTTACAGGAAATCTCAAGGCTTATAAATTATTATCTAAGTTTTTTTTTTGGCTTTTCGGCCCTTCTAGCCATAAGCCAATTTACGATACTATATATTTTTTAAATTTTGTCTCTACCCCGGGGTCAGATTTTAATTATCTAAGTTAAAAATTATTATCTGTATCTAATTAATTCTATATTTTTATAAGTTTTCATACTTCAGAAGCAAATTTCAAAGACTTAAATGAATAAAATAAACATATATAAAAATCAACTCACTTATTTAAAATTATCTTACCAATTTCCTTCTTTCAATTTACTTCAATTTGAGCCATTTTGAAAAAAACAAAAAAAAAGCCAAAAGAGCCTTAGACTAAATAAGTAGGTACTCCCGCTTCCATAATTTCAATCACAAGTATAGTGTACTTATTCTATACTATATCTCTTATAGATATCTTAAGTTTCAAAACTCATAGCACTGTGATTTACCATATCCGAAATATGGGAGTTTAAAATATTGTTCATTTGCGATACGGCTAATTTACTCTCCTTCCTTAATTACAATCAGAATTTGTAGAAATCAAAACATTTGATAAATATACGGATTATCAAAAAAAAAAAAAAATAATAATAATAATAATCTTTACAGCCTTTATTGAGGAAATTGTAAAATAACAAAATTTTCAAATAAATAGCAGCTTTCAGTTCTTCAACATTAACCAATATTTAGCAGTATTGTTCAAACCACTAGATCTAGATAGCTAAGTTTCAAATCCCTTCTGCGTTCTGCGATTTATCATATACGAGATATGGGAGTTTAAGTTTTGTTTGGGACATGCCTAATTCACTCCCCTTCTTTGATTTCAATCGGAATTTATACTAGTTGAAGAATTTAGGATATTTTATAAGTGTACCCATAATTAAAAAATATGTATATAAAAAAATTATGTAAAGTAAAAAGTGTTTTGTGTTAACTAGACCCGAAACATGTTATATAACAATCATAAATTTTTCAAAAATTAAGAATTTTTTTCTCTTTTAATAATACAAGATTGATAAGAAGAATAGGGAAGTTATATTAATTTTAAAACGTTTATAGAAATCAAAAGCACACATTATCATTTAATCAATGGAAATTTGAAAAATTAGTTGCTTTAAATCCGAAATATTTGGATTTTTATAAATGTTTTAAGATTGTATTATAAATGAATTGTATTTATTTAATACGAAAAACAATCAATAAATTATTTCAATTTATAAATTGGACAAATTTGTTTATTCTCTCCTTATTGATAATAAATAAAAACGAATTTGATTTTTGAAGTGTTTTGGAAGTCCGACTCGCAGGCTTAGCTGGCTTATTTTAGAATGCTTATCTTATATTATAGCTTTCACATATATCTACAAATCTACATATATTATTATAATTATGATATTAGATATGTGAAATATTAAATTCTAAATCTCAAGCGAATATCATAGAATGGCAGCAAGGTGTTTGAATCGAGTCTTTCTTTATTTAGGCTGTTTGCTTTGTGCTTTGCTCTTTTGGCCCATTGTGTGTACATTCAGGAAGGTTTATGGCAGCGCCTGCGGATGGCGGCTTAGGCAACCATCTGTTCTCATCTGCAGAGAATAAGCCGATTCCACAGGCAATAAATCTCTATTAATTTGCCAGCCAGAACAAAGAGCCAAGCGAAAAGAAAAGTTATTTATTTACTCGTGCATTGCAACCGAAACTTAATTAAACTTTAATTAAACTTTGTAACTAGGTATGTATAAATATTGATTGAAAAACAAATAGAAATTTGTTTAACTTTTGTAAATATTTTTATTTTCATTCTTCTTCTAGCACTTAAAGTAATAGAATTGCATTTTTCGGAAATTAACTTATTGAAGGCTTTTATTACCACTATTATAAATTTTATTTTCAATAGACAATTGTTGGAAAGATCCCCCCCCCCCCAAAAAAAAAAGAATTTAATGGAAAGTTAATTTCATCTTCTTGAAAACTGAATTTCCGAAGGATCTTCCACCCTTCTTCAGGGTTTAAAAGGGCCAACGAAGGAAATTTATTATTCTCCTCTTCTCCAACACCCCTTTAAATTTTTTATTTCTTTTTAGAATCATCAATAGTATTCTTTATTCGAGATTTTTTTTCAGTCTCCTCTAATTTTAAAAAATGTTTCACCAACACCAAATTCCTTAAAAACTCCTATACTTTAAATCATTCTGCGGTAAAACATTACCTCATTTATATACATATTAAAAAGTTTTTAATATATAACAGAAATAGTAAGAAATTGGATAAATTAAAAACACCGAGTTTTTATTAAATGGGCCAGACGTTTTGTCAATTTATTTTGACTTTCTTAGTGGCTCATTTTATCACTGTTTGTCAAAAAACAATTTTACTATAAGACAAAACATCATTAATCTTTCTTTAACATATTATTGACCACAGTAATCAACAATCTTGGAAACGACTCTCCTTTAACAATTAAAATTAACATGTTTTTTTTTTAATTTATTTATTTAGGGGGGGGGTCAGATAGGCTAGGCGGTAGCATGTCTTCATGCTAACCAAGTGGACCCGGGTTCGAATCCGACTCGAGGCATCCGGCTAAAATCTGACCCCCGGGGTAGGGACAAATTTAAAAATAATAAATAGTTTCGTAAATGGCTTATGGCTTGAAAGGCCGAAAAGCCAAAAAAAAAATTATTTATTTATTGTAACCGGGAACAAAGCCCATTTAAATAGCACATCAGTAAAGTGTTAGTAGGGTTAGTGAGGGAGCCGAGTTTTAGCCGGTAGAAATTTTTATATACTAGCCAGGCTCGAACCCGGGGCTTCCGCTTGAACATCGTATCTCTGAATAAAAAGGACGACTAATTTTAATTGTTAAAGAAAAGTAGTTTCAGAGATGGTTGATTACTGTGGATCAAGAATATGTTAAAGAAAGATTAATGATGTTTTGACTTATAGTAAAATTATTTTTTGACAAAGAGTGATAAAATGGGTCACTAAGGTAGTCAAAATAAATTGACGAAACGTCTGGGCCATTTAATAAAAACTCGGTGTTTTTAATTTATCCAATTTCCTACTATTCCTGTTATATATTTAAAACTTTTAACATGTATAAAATTGAAGTGATATTTTACCACAGAATGGTTTAATTTATAGAAGACTGAAAAATAAAACCCCTAAAAAAGAATACTATTCATAATTGTGACAAGAAATAACAAATTTGAAGGGGTGTTGAAGAAGTGGAGAAAAATGTTTCTTGTATTATTTTCTTCGTTGACCCTTTTAAACCCTGAAGAAGGAGGGAAGATCCTCCAGAATTTAATAAAAATTCGGTATTTTTAATTTATCCAATTCCCTACTATTCCTGTTGTAAATTTATTATTAAATGATGTAACGATTTTAATTTGATTATTACTGAATTAAAATCGGCCAAATTTTTATTTCCTATAGAAAATTGTAATCAAAAATTAATATTGAAATGTTGACCTGAAATCCAAATGTAAACAGGCAAAAATAAAGGCCTATTTCCTTTATTTTGTACAAGAAATGTCAACCTGCTAGAGTAATAAAAATAAAAGCAATTATTTCGTTTTTCTCAGGGGAAATGTGCTTTTTCCTTTTTCTAAATATTTGATTTAGCTACTCGAGTATCTCTTTGAAGCACAAGTTCAATATAATAACAAGAAAATACACAATAAAAAAGTTAAAAGGGAGATAACATTTTTATTCGTTGCAATGAAATATAGATATAAAATAGGGGTCTAAACAAGGGATGATGTTCCATCACAAAATGTATTTTAGCCGATTTTTTATCTTATTTTGTTTAAGTTAAAAAAATAAATATATTTATTTAAATTCCTTTTAAAAATAAAATCTCATCAAAAGCATAAATGTGAAAAAAGAAGCCAAATTCTCTTTTACCACAATACGTTCTGCAACCAAAAGAATAGAAATCTAAAACGGTGTCAACTTTTAAAACTATAGCAAAACCAAAGAATGAGATTTCCTACTTATATTCCTAAATAATTTTTAATCTTTTCAGGTTTATACAAGATATTTTTGAATATCTAAGGTAGCTGAGCTGGAAAAATTGTTAAGAATTAATCTGAAAAAATGAGATACAAAAACATGTGTGTCGAATTGAAGCTTATTATCTCTTCATAATTATGATGATTCGATTTTTTCTTATCAAGAAAATTACAACTCTGAGTCAAGTTCGCAGAAAGTGTTACCTTTTTTCTGTAACTTTTCGTTTCGAATTCTTCACGTTCTTACTATTATTGCAGATAAATCAATTTTAGGTTGCTTATTTTTTATCACAATGAACCAAGTTTCGTTACCTAGTTCTCTTTCTTTTCATGTAGTCTATTCTTTTAATAAGTCGAACTGCCCACCAGCACTTAAAAACTTCTCAAGAACTAGGTAAGGAAACTTCGGGCATTCTGATAAGTTTATTTCATTAAAAATGTGAGATCTAGGTAGCTTCATTATAAACTACTCTCTTACTACTCAGTCACCAAAGCATCAAATCTGCCTAACTGGAAGAAAATAATACTAGGTATTTTCGATTTAGTATTTTTCTCAATTGAGAATTGGCTCAAGACTGGGATAGGCCTAAACCATATATGCTTACCATACGTCTCGGTTTGACCTGGACTGTCCCGGACAGTTTGTCTTTTTGTCCTGGTTTTGTGGAAAAAATTATTAAGTACTGCCACCGCAAAGTTAATTATGAACTAAATTTTAGACGATTTCTCGACGCAATTAAAAATACAAAGAAATAGAAGAAAAAAGTAAAAACTTTTTCAAGAATCGGCACGCTTGCTAGTTCGAGCCACAACAAGTAATTTCTTTTGTACATTTTTATCTGAATTTTAAAGAACTCCAATTGCATATTCTCTCTCTCTATAACGAGTATCAATTTGGTCCGAGTGCAAAAGACAAAAAGGACATTCCTAGAAAAATAAAAATTAAGAAATTAATCCCTAATAGTCTGAAACAGGTTTGAACTTGTATTTGGCAATAGACCTTGACTCTAAAGAAATAGAGATGATTTTATCCGTGCTCTTTGTAGTTATTTTCATCGATCAGATTCTAAGAAAGAATCGCTCATCCGCACATTTTATAATAAAAAAATTGAAAACTTTCTCAAGACTCGATACACAAGAGCTGTCCTAGTAATTATAATAAACTTAAATATAAATTGTTCATTTATGGATATACTATAACATTCCTCTTAAAATGTCAATAGAATAATTCAAAAATAATATTTTCTGCCTTTTGAAAAGGCTATCGTGGATATCGAAATTCAGACTCACAAAGAGAAAAAATCATAGTTGAAAAATATTTTTCTCCTCGATTCAAACATTTTAAAGCTCAAGAATCCGGAAGGGAGGAGAGTAATCTTTAACCTGAGTTCATGCTAGTGAAATATATTAATAGTTTAACTCAGTTAAGAGTAATTAAAAATTATCACTACTAAATTGTTTTTCTTTATTTACAACTTCACAAAAAAAGACTAACTTTTTAAATCATAATTACTTTGCTGAAGATAATTCTCTCATTGTAAATTTACCTAGAAGTTGCTCAATTTTTTATTTCGAATAAACTCTCGAAATTGTCTCGCTTTGAGAAAAAATATTATGGTAAGTCTACCTATATATATAACAAAAATTATCTTGTGTATGGTCAAAAATAATACAAATACAATTATAACAAAACCGGGGTTTCGTTTATTATTTTAACATTTTCAATGCCGCATAACCAATATTTACATTACGAACTGAGAAAACATTAAAAATTCAAAATAGAAAATCTTTCACTTCTTTCATTCATAATAAATTGGAGGAAAAAGTGAAAGTTTTTCAAGAGTCGATAGGCTGTTTGCAGTTTTGATAAATAATGCAAAACACACATGTTTGATTGTTTATTATTTTTTACTATAGAAACGGATTAAACTCACAAAAAACTATTTAAAAAAATGATATTTTTTGAATAATTTTTTATTTCCTGGATTTAGAAAGACCATAATCAAAACAGGTCTCCGCATTCGAAATACAAACATTTTAGCACAAGAACGAACTTACTACGACTTTTCGTTCGTGGATATCTGAATCAAGTCGCATAGGCAGACACAGAGAAAGAAAAAAATTATGGTTGAAAATGAATTTTCTCTACGTTTCAGGTAATTTTCACAACAATTTTTTTTTTTGAAAATTTCAGTAAACAAATTTTTTATTAATATTAATATTATGAATAGAAGAAGAGAGAGTAGGCCTGACTACTGGCCGAGCTTAGAAACTTAGTATTAAAATAATCCGAAAATTTTCATAAATACACTAAAAGGTATAAAATAATTATTATCTTATTTAGTTACAACTAAACGACGAAATATTAACATGAAATTACTTTTTGAAGTCGGTGCCAAACAAACTATACCTATAAGCGAGCATACCCTCTAAACGTACTAAGTAAGATCCGTCGAGTGCGATTCATAAAAGGTATATGTTTGGCACCGACTTCAAAAAGTAATTTCATGTTAATATTTCGTCGTTTAGTTGTAATTAAATAAGATAATAATTATTTTATACCTTTTAATGTATTTTATTTGTTGCATTTAATTTTTTTGAAGTCGGTTTTATTTTTTCTTAAAAATTATTTTTATTTTTCTCTTTTTAGTGATGTTATTAATAGTGATCCTATCATCAGAACTTGACCAAATTAATATGACACCATCCCTAAGATACCCCCTTTCCAACAAAAAAGAATCATTGAAATCGGTTCATAAACAAAGAAGTTAGGCCTGAACAAACCTAACAAAAAAGGTCTAATACAAATGAAAAAAAAAACGAGACCAATCGGAAGCTAGACTGAACCCAATGTAAAAAAAATTTCAAAATCTGTTCACAATTGGTGGAGATATGAGGGAACATAGACAAAAAAAAATTCAGTCGAATAGACTAAAAAGAACCTCCTACTTTTTTGAAGTCGGTTAAAAATGTCTGGAATGTGAAGAAAAATAATATTCAAACATGCCTGTCTGGGTTCAAATACCCACTATATAAGAACAAAAAGTCATAGAAAATTCGTTCTTTTACTATAATATTTGTATTTCCAATGCGGAACTTGTTAAATCTTGGGTTTCTACCCTTAGAACTTCTGGTTCATAAATGTAGAAAAGTTAATTTTTTTAATGATTTTATTGAGATTTTAAGGTGTGTTATGATAATAGACATGTATGGACAATTTATTTTACATTTAAGTTTATTATTAATTACTTTTAAAGGGGCCTCTAGCCGTAAATAAGTTTTCACTTTTTTTATTATTTAATAAATGTGCGGGGGAGTGATTCATTCATTAGGATCTAATCGAGGAAAATGAGTAAAAAGGGCTCTGATAAAACAATCTCTCCTTCTTTAGATCTAAAGTGTATTGCCAAATAAAAGTTCAAACGTGTTTCAGACTATTAGAAATTAATTTCTTAATTTCCATTATTCTAGGAATGACCTTTTTTCTTTTGCACTCAGACCAAAACGATACTCGAGAGAAAGAATATTCAATTGGACTTGGAAATTTAGATAAAAATGTACAAAAAAATTACTTGCTGTGGCTCGAACTAGCAAGCCACATAGCCACACACAAGATCAGACCTCTTTCAGATTAGTGGAGATTAATTTCTTAATCTTATTATTGAATGTAATGGAAGGCAGCCCAGGGGTAGTGAGGAAAGAAAAATGTGTTAATTGATATGTGTTAACGTCGGTTTGAAAGGAAAGTAGGAAGGATTCCAATAAATTACATCTTATTTGATATGTGTTAATTTTTTCTTTCCTCACTACCTCTGGGCTGCCTTCCATTATATTCAATTAAAAGTTCTACCAGTCCGTCTCTCTCCAGAGAAAATTTCTTTGCAAATAAAAGTATCTTATCTTATCTTATCTTATTATATTAAACGAGCAATTCTTGTATACCTATATATAGAATCGGTTTCTCGAAAACGGCTGTAACGATTTCGCTAAAAATTGGTGAACTTATCAAGTCTCTTATTAGTCATGTATAAATTTTAATCCGATTGAATTACAAGAAGGGGGTGTAAATTAGTCATGTCACAAACTAAATATTTTAACCGTTCATATCTCGTATTCGGTCGCAGAGCCTTGAAATTTGAAACTTAAACTATCCAGAGGCTACAATGGCTAAAATAGAAGTACAGGATGTTGATGTTTACGTGCGTAAGAATGTACACCCCCTGCGTTTCGCAACCATAAATCTCAGAGCTAAGAAATTCGAAACTTAAGTTCGATATAAGCTAGAAGGAGTAAAGCAAGCTTTTGCTTGAAATCGGAACACCGGAATTTACATGAAAGATTTTTCGTTTTTTGTTATTTTCTCAAAAACGGCATGTAGGGGCCCGCTGTTGCTTTGGCTACGAGCTTTTAGACACGGCCGCTAGATGACTCAGTCAGATCGTTGCGACACTTTTGCATGACTGATAATATTTCAGTCATTTTATAAGTGAAGCAATTGGATCTCGACTGATAAATAGGAGGAGCCATCCACCAACTCGGAGCTCCTCGCCCGCTAACTAAGCGGGTGGCGCCCAGCCCGGCTTTTTATCAGGGACGAACATCGCTCTGCACAAATCAGTGTTAGGTCCCCTCCAACTAGGAGAGGAGCGCGGACACGCATCACGCACTCAACCGAGGCCCTAACACGGCACAAACGATTTTTTTTTAATTGGTGTACTTACCAAGTGTGATGAGTTATTAGTCGTGTATAGATTTTAATCCGATTGAAATAAAGGAAGGGGGTGTATTAGGAGTGTCGTAAAATAAATATTTTAATCGTTCATATCTCGTCTTCGGTAAATCGCAGAGCCTGAAAATTTGAAACTTAAGCTATTTAGAGGCAAAAAGTTACCGAGCATCGCTCGGTGCTCCAGGCACTTTCTATTATTTTAGGATCGCCGTTTTGACTCAAGGCAAGAAAATATTAAATCGAAATGAATATTTAATTTCGATATTTATCATTTAAAATTATTAATCCACCGAAACTGCAAACAGCGTACCGAGTTTTTAAAAAAATTTCCTTTTTCCTCTAATTTTTAATTTTTGTTATACAGCCTTGAAAATGTATAAATAAATATTAAACAAAAGCTCAGTTTTGTCATAACTAGAGACAGGGTTGTTATGGAGTAAAAACTGCCAAAACATGTCATAAAATATGCAGTCAAAAATGCTGAAATATGCAAGTAATATGCAGAATACGTTGAAATATGCAAATATGTGAAGTAAAAATTGGCAAAATAAATTTTCTAATGCACTAAAAAATTCAAATTGAAGACAAAAAGACTATATATTTGAAGGAGCTATGAAAAAAATAAAATGATAAAGTAAGCTATAGACACCAAATATCAAATATGTACTTTTATTTAATAAAAAATTTCACAAAATTCTCATTATATTTGAAATAATAAAAAATCTTGAAACTCAAAGAAATAATAGGTGTTCTTGAATAAAATCAACATAATAAATAAATAATGTTTCAAAAAATGTGAACGAAAAAATAGGAGGCGGGAGGTAGTTTTATTTCACAGACACGATTGTATTGTATTGCTTTTATTTTTTATATTAACAAGCTTTTCTTATTGACGTACAAATAATAAACTAATAAAATAATGCAAATATTTAACCGTCTAAAATGTGATCCCTACAATAATTTACATACCCTTTCACACACACACTCACACAGATACGAACACTTAATGGCCAAAATGAGCTATATAGCTCCCGAAGGCAATTAAAAAAAATAAAGAAATAATTAATTAATTAACAAAGGATCTCAAAAATAATTAAAATTTGATTGTATTTTTCTAAATTATCTTCCTGGTTATTATGTCTAGAGTCACTTAAAATTGATTTATACGATTAATAAAAGCGCTCCACATCCTCAGACGTAATGGAGCTGATTTTAAGGAATTTAAAACTCCCACTTTTACTTTGGAAGAAAAGTATTGGAAACTTTTCGTCATTTTCATGTAAAGAAAAGTTCCAACACTACAGTCTTGTCGTTGAGGCCTATTTCAGTTTTCTTCGAATTTAAATTAGTGTCCTCCTGTTTTATTTCTTCATTTTTTTCATTCTTTCTCCGAAAATTTACTTTTAAAAAATCTGTATTTGGTGCGAAATTTGCAATATTTGACAAAAAATCCTTCAAATATCCAATTTTTTGCAATATTCTTCAAATCTGAATTTTTATGCAATATTACTTAAATATGCAAAAATATGTAGTATAAAATTTAAGCCACAGTATCCTAGATGCATGATTCGGATAAGTGAGCCCATGGGGCTTATGTGGCGGCAAACAAAATATGCAATTGCATAGGAATCCGGTCTCTAGTCATAAGTTTTTTTTTACTTTACCATACAGGGTATGGTCAAGTACGAGTATTGTAATCGTGCATGAAAAAAGTGTTTTTTTTCCTTCTTTTTTTCGAAATATCTCAAAAACGGTAGGAAGTATTTTGATTAAAAAAATTAAGCCAAACCATGACATTTCGGTCTACAAAAAAGTTCTTATAAGTGAACATCGAAAAAATTATATTTTTCGAGATAATAATTGTTTTGTCAAAATGTCTGTTAGTTAGTCTGGGCGGTTGTCTGGTTGTCCGTTAGTCTGTGAGTTACCAAATTTTTGTGGACGAGCTAGCTCAAAAACTAGTTTGAATATGAAAAAAAAATTTCACACGTAGTTTTGGTCCATTGAGATTAAGAGCTGAATGGATTTTGGGGGTGGGGTTAAAAATTAAAAATCTAGGCCATTTGAGCAAACTCAACCAAATTTTGTATACATAATCAGTGGGACCCCAGAAGTCTAAAAATGAAAAAACTAACCGCCCAAAATGGGGGGAGGGGGCCGGGGGTACGGTCAAAAAATGAAAATCTAGGCTCTTGTACCAAACTCAACTAAATTTTGTATACATAATCAGTGGGCCCCCAGGAGTCTAAAAATGCAAAAACTAACCCCCCCCTGCGTGAATATAAACAATTTTATTAAATATTAAATATAAGTGAGGGACCAGGTTGTATGGTAAAGTCAGGTGGGTGACCACATCAGAACACGTCAGCTTATTTTTTTAATATTATTATATTTGAGCATACTCAATAATATTTTGATTTTTGATGATGAATTGAATGAATTGAATATAAGATTTGATTTGAGGCTATCTAAACAGTGCTGAAGAGTGGGGTCCAAGTAAGACGAGCAGGCGCCTGTGAGTCGCACCCCTGCAGCCAATTCCCACGAGGACCACGACGACAAACATAGACCCCCATCCTTGGAGACGTGCGAGCAAACAAGGGACGTTGCGTTTATCCAGTTCTCTTATACAACAACAAAGCACACTCGTCCTCTCGGACTACCTAGGCCCAGATCATTGATCATTTACCAAAAACCTATTTATATAGATATACAACGAAATAATAACAAATTATGATTGATGAGGGTGAAAACAACAACATAACATTCGCCCAAGAGGTATGAAGTGTACTTTTTTTCTACAGAGGGTCTTTTTTACACGTTTTAGGAGTTGGGAGGAAATAACGAATAGATTTCAGGAACCAAGTTATTTAGGTAGAGCTGATCATAGAAAAAAGATTCGTAAGCTAAAGACCCTTGAAAAATATCGGTTTACATTCATTTGTAGGATCTGGCATTGATTTGTGGAACAGTCTGTCTGTTACTACTTGGGATTATAGTCCTCTCCCTCCCGTGATTAAGGTAGTTCTTTCACAAATGCGAAAATTCAAGAAGTCTTTGAAACTTGGAATATAAGTCATTAAAAGCATAATACAGACACTGTTAAAATTTGAAAACGATTTACCACACCAAACATGAAATAATTGCAATTAAAACTGACATTTTTTACATATGATAGATAGGGAAAGGGTGGGGAAATGATCATTATTTTATTTTTTTCATTGAAGGACTTTCACCATCTTGATGAAAAACTAATATTTGTTAGAATAATATATTCGGAGAAACTTAAAAAAAAAATTGAAATTATTTACCTCTTAGTTTTGAAAAAAAAACAACATATTTGGGCGATTGTTTTTAGTGGATGGGATATAAGATCAATGGCTTGGAAACGATCCGGCAAGTATGTGTGTATCCATATAGAGATTTCGTAGTGTGAGTGGTGCAGTCACGTTAAAAAACATAACCTAAAATTTTAGTTTCGTTCATATTTATAGAGTGGTTACGAGGCTAAAACTTTTTGTGTGGATTGTGGCGAAAGAAACTCCTTAAAATCAATTATAAATTTTGTCAAGTCCTAATGCCCTAGAGTTGTGGAAAATTTTATTTAGTTCTCACAAGCAGAGATTACCTGAGGTACATCATACACCATCCTTGTTAAGGTTTTGACCAGGTTTCCTTAACAACTTGTGGCAAATGTCGGGGTGACTAATGCGTCGTTTGCTCCTGGTATCGGGTTTTTGCTAGGAATTATTTAAATTATGTTTTGTCTTTTGATGGAAATCTATGATCATGTTATTTGTTAATGAGCATACATTTCTATTTTTTTCTTTTTCTTGTTTGTTAATTGTTAATTTCTTTTAATTGATTTGTATTTATGTTTATTAATTTCAGTAATTAATTTGTATTCATGTTTTGTTGAACTAGCCACCGAGGACTTGTGCCTCTAAGCAGGTCGAGTAATAAAGATTAATTTATTTATTTTAAAATAACACGGTCCATAGGAAATAGTAAACAATTATTTCCACGGAATATTTCTGTAAGAATTGTGAATTAGCTGAGGATTTCCTCATTCTTCAGTATGGCGAGACGAAAAAAACTGATTTTTTTTCGCAAACCTCTTAGTGAGGAAAAGTTGCCTTTTGTAATAAGAAGAAAAACGGCATAAAAAATTATAATCGGTTAACATCTTCCGCTCGCGGATCGACCTTTAACTTATGAAAATTGGAAACTATTTTTATAATTTTTTCTATTAGTTAAAATTTTTAAAATAAACACACTAGTTTTTTATGCTTGTTTTTTGGTATAAATAACCTAAAAATAAATCGAATTCTGATCAATAATATACTTTTTTACGTTCGCGCAACATCTTAGAAAAAGTACAATTTTAAACCATAAAAGAAGTATAAAAACTAGTGTGTTTATTTTAAAGATTTTAACCAAGAGGTGAACCGCGATTGGAATTAGGTGTACACGTCTTTGGAATTATGTGGAATTATTTTGGAATTCATTAGATAATGCCACTTCATCTATTGTCTTCTACTTGGAAATGAAAGTGGAAGTGGAAATAGGTGTACACAATATTAGGTCGCGGTTCCCCCTCGATTTTAACTAATAGAAAAAATTACAAAAATATCCATCATAAGTTTAAAGTTCGATGCGCGAGTGGAAGATGTTAACTGATTTCAATTTTTTTATGCCGTTTTTCTTCTTATTAGAAAAGGCAACTTTTCCGCACTAAATGATTTTCGAAAAAAAAATTTAGTTTTTTCGAGCCACCCTATTCTTCAGGGTGCTTCCTTCACTGACCCTTTTGAACTCTGAAGAAGGAGGGAAGATCTTATCCGAAACGTCGGTTTCATAAAGAATTATAAAATGAAAACATTCCAATAAATAATCCTTTATTGGAAATAATATTTTTTATTTATTTCCGGACTGCCTTCCATCTAATCCTCAGCTATAAATCTACCAGTCCGTGTCCAAAGAAAAACTTCGAACGTATTGTGAATAAATGTGTAAGTGGAAATTAGGGAAAAATTTACCAAGTAAATGGTAATCACGGTGTTGCCGCCATATGAAAGAAATCGAAACTAACGCAATTGGGTGGCTTATATGCATAATCAAAGAATATTATTTAATAAATAAATAAATAGGTTTAGTTTTTGTTTATATGTCATATAAACACTGATCAATCAGCTGTAAGAAGACCCAATTGAGAAAGTTAATGCTTTCACCATTAGTTGGCCTATCTGCAATTTTCAGTTACCAATACGATATAAGATGTTGTACTTGGTGTCAGGAGCTTGGTACTATATAAGTGTCTAACTTTAGGATCAACTATAGGGCATAAAAAATGAATTTTGTTTTACACCAAATCTGAATTTAATGAAATGTAGTCCTGGTAAGAACAGTTCTATATTGTATACGTATAGTGTAGACACAAATTGGGGAATATATGGCCTTTCAATTGGGCTTCTATAGTGAATACAAATCTGCAGACAGAGAGAAATCCTAACATTTTATGTAATAAAGACATACTGCACAATTTTGACTTTCTCTTTATTTCTCATATTATCTTTATTGTCAATATTGAACAGCACGACCTTGGAATTCGCTAACGAATCCACCCATTTAAGATTATGGACCTCTAACGATTCAAAGGATTTCGGTAATCGAAGTAAAAAAAGAAAAAAGAAGATAATATAACAAAAAAAGAGAGCGTAAAAACGGAGTGACGAATGGGAAAGTATAATACGCAAAAAGTGGAAGAACATCTTCCGAAGAGTGTGCGTGTGGAGACTCCGGGCGGCCAGCCGGATTCCTTTGAAATGAAAAACTCGCCCAGGCCAACCAAGTAGCCTATATTCGCACACAATGTCCATTATTTTTGACATATGAATAGATTCGGACCGTGAAACATTTCCTAACCTGAATGGAATATTTTAAATAAATCGTTCCGTTCAAAAAGGGAACTCGGTAATGGAAATCAAACCGTGAGAAGGATCAGCAAGAAAAATGCCTTTTTAAAAGCATATCTTCCCATATCATCTTTTTAGATTGTGTCTCGTTTTCAACATGTCGTTTTGTTAATTAAAAAGTGAAATTTTTTGATTAATAAAGAAAATCAATCTACGAATATTTTCTTGAAAAATCTATTGTCTAAATTAAATGATTTTTTAAACCAGAATGTTATTTGGAAAGATTTTTGAGCTAGACCACCCAGAATGAAATTAGGAACATATCACAATGTTTTGGTTCGAGAATAAAATATTTGCTTCATGCAGAGGGCAACCTAATTGATTTCTTCTTATTAAGTTTAGGCGTATCTATTCATATGTCAAAAATAATGGACATTAGCAGCTTGATGGATCTGAGAATTTGAACTTTAATTTTCGTCAGCTCACGTGACGTAATTGATTAAGAGTTTTCTGGTATTGTACCTACTTTATTTTCTTAGTATTATTTGCACTTTAAATATTCTTCTGAATTTGTCTTGAAAAATCTTATGTCTAAATTAAATGATTTTTTAAAACAGATTGATAATTGGAAAGACCAAAAACCAGACTAGACCACCCAGATTGAAATTATGAAAATGTCACAATGTTTTGGTCCTTATTTCACGAAACATTGTAAAACGTTGATAGATGCAATGAGAATTAAATATTTGCATCATGCAGAGGGCAACCTCATTGATATCTAATTATTAAATCGTAAACTTGATGAATCTGAAATTTGAGCTTTAATTTTCATCATCCTTAATCTATCATTCGAAATTATTTTTCTCAAAATTATATAAATTGATTAAGAGTGTTTTGGTATTGTACTTTATTTTCTTAGTAGGTATAGTTACGTTTTAAATATTCTTCTGAATTATAGGGACTGGAAATACCTCTCAGCAACCTTTCTCAAAACCTGCAATCTTCATTTTTGTTTAGATTTTCGCTACAAATGACTGGAAATAGTATTTTATTGGATTCAAAAGCTTTCAAAACCTATATTTTTGAAGAAAATTTTTATTAGATTATTATTAATTTAGGTTAGTGAAAGTGAAAATTAATTAATTAAAGTTTTATTCTTTTATTAATAATAATTTTTTTGGCGCTATTATACACGATATTTCAGTTCGGATTTTCTTACGCGAGAGTATAGTCGCAAAAATTTCAATCTAAGTCTAAGGCAAAAACATGATCATGGTTTGCACATTAGAACAAGCCGTAGGCAATTAGCAATTTGCATACCATGATCGGCCATTTTAAGTCATTACAAGCGTTGTTGCCGGAAGCAAATTTTAATTAAATTTCTAATTAATTACCTATCCCATGTTTTAGATTGGTAAATTCAAAAATTTGCTTTTAAAATACAATTTAGTGGGTTTGACTAAACATTGTATAAAAGGTAATTGTTTAATTAAAAATTTTATTATTTGCATTTTCCATTCTGATCAATTAATAATAGGAGGAAAATGTAAAAATTGTTCAAGATTCGGCATGCTTTTAGCAAATTTTAATGTTCGGCAATTATAACAGTTTGAGCTAGAAAATTTGTCTTAAAAGTGCAGTTTATACAAACTTGTGTACCAAATTCAGCTCATTAGGTAACTACCATCATTCGACGGTTTCACATTTGACAATTGGATTTTTTGAAAGAGATCTTTCAAATAAGCGCGGTCAAAAACAATTCTCATTGATATAGCAATTATTCTTTGTTATATTAGTTAGAAAAAGTATAAAAAATTTATTTAAGATCATTATTTCAAGTTAAAAATATACAAGTTCAAATATTATTTTCACTCAATATTTGACAAAAATTCCCTACATTTGATTCGCGATTGAATCAAATGTAGAAAACATTCGATTAAAAAATTGATCGTTCAATGCCAAAAATCCCATGTTATTTAGATGGCAAACATGCATCGCTGTGCGGCACAGATTAAAATTGACATAGGGGTTTGAATCTTTGGGGATATTTTTTGACGTGACAACGTCTTATAATTCGATGGAGCCGGCTGCACGCTCGAAAAAACATGACTCATGCGGCGTTACCTCGCTCTGAGGCGTTCCATTTAAGGCTTGAAGTGCAAGCGAGAGCGCGGAACGAGCGACAAAGATTGAGGCGGGCTTTTTAAAAGCTACAGTTACAAAAATTTTAATGATGTTTCCAAATTTTAAATTTTAAATTTAAGATTTATGAACAATAATTTAATCATTCTTATAATAAATTATTCAAAATTATTACTTTTTTACAACAAATTACAATTAAATTTGCAAAAATAATTAAGTAACTAATTGAACAACAACTTTTATTCAGTTTACTTGCTGAAAGAAATAATGTCAATACAAAATTTATTATTATAAAATAATAAAATCAAAAATTAAATTTTAACAGTCGAGTAGAAATTTAAACAATAAATTTTATTCAAATATTTTGTAAATTTAAAATGATTTTCTGAACGAAGAATTTTATGAAAAAAATCGGTTGTCTGTAAAGTTGGTTTACTGACGATAGTTCAACGTGACAACGTCATAAGAAAATACTGATGGAATGGTATTTTTTTATTTATTTCGAACCATATGAGCCTCTGTGTCAGTGTAAAAATTCGAAAATACCCAAAATAAGGACCACCTTAAAAATGGAATATAAAGCAACTAAATATATACATAGTATAACTAGCACCATATGCTATATATAGTTGCTTTATATTTCATTATTGAAGTAACTATAATATTTTTTTCAAATTTCTTAAAATCTCCAATTTCTCCCGAAACGTCTGTTATTCTAATAAACGTTTGAAGATTGTTTTTATAAAAGATTTGTATTTATTTATATGGGATTCAGTTTTGTCATTTAGTTTGGGTATTTTATTAAAAAAAGAGAACATTTTAAAAGATTATTTGCTAAATTACCGGCAATGCCATCGAAGAATTTGCAGATTTTTCGCCACTCCCGGCATACATCGCATACCGGGTGGCCAACTGCAGGATCGTCGATTTTGCCGTTGATTTTCCTGATCGTGATGAGAGCTGGAGAAATGTAAAGCGTAGCTCATATTCGTCCCGAATTCTTCCTCTGCCTCCTCTTCCGGATCATAATCGGGATCTCGGAGGGTGGTTGAAGATGAGGATATCGAAGGCGACATCGTAGATGACTCTTCGCGATTGAGACCTGAAATCCAATACAGTCATTAAATCTAAATTTAAGGTAGTTGTTTCACCATATGGGTTTTCTTAGGATTTTTTTGAAATTTAGACACAGTATTATTTAAATACTTCTGCATCGATTGGTGCCAAAACGAAATTTATGAACAATACAGTTCTGGAGATACAATAAAAGTTTTTTCCAGCAGAAGACACACTTTTATTGTCTCCATTAATTCATTCAAAATGTGCAATCTACGTAGTTTCAGCCGAAATTTCTCTTTTTTAAACAACTCAACCAACAAAGAATCAAAGCTGATTTCTGGAGTCCTATTTACAGACTTATCTATTAATGTGGTGTTCACTGTGTAACGAAATAACATCCCATTCCCTTAGTTGAAGGAACCCTTAAAGACTTGAAATGTTTAAATGTACTTCATTTTAAAAAAGACGGCATGAGAGGGCACCAAAGTAGTCATGATATATTTGGAAAGTTAAAAAATGCTGATTTCTAATTAAAAAAGGTGGTGGTAATTGAAAGTTTTTTGGTGCCCAGTCCACTTTATTAATTTTTTTAAACAAGTGAGTTTTCATTAATTAAAATATATATCGTAAATATTATATACTAGATATTTTTAATAGGTTTTCTTTTTGATATTTCTTTAGATAACACTGACCTATGCGATGATTCAAAATAATGACGTAAAAAGTTTAAAACTAGAGAGTTGATCAAAGAAATTATTATCCTAGGTGATGGATTAGATTTTAATATGAAAAATATTGCTTTGGCGCATGAAATTTAATTTTCAAGGATTTCTTCAATGTAAAAAAAAAAAAAAAAAAACTGGCGGAGAGTCGAAATGAAAAAGAAAATCGAAAAACTGGTTTTGATTAAAAGAGATAATCACTTTTGATGATATCAGAGAGCAGAGAGCTGTGATGAAAGGGCGTGGACTTAATTTATTAATAAGTTTACTGGTCTTTAATTGCTATTATTACTTTTTATTTCTTTATAATCCCGATAAGAATTATAATTCTTGAGAGAAACAAAAGTAAAATAAGAAAATGGTTATTAATATGGTATACGTAAGAGAATAAAACGCTCTTTGGATCCGAGATTACTTATCCAATAAATATAGGGCGTAGGGTATTTAGTAAACTGATAGAAAGTTTTTAAAAAATTCAGAAGAGATCGCATCAATAATTAATCAAATTTCAACGGATTTTTAAACTAGAAGTGAACTAATTTGAAAAAGTAGGAGATAGAGGGTTAGTCTTTATAATTTTGTTAAAATAAATATTAATTTCACTTAAAAATTTTAAATAATAGGTGTCTTTCAAAAAAAAAAAAAAATTGAGAATGAACTAGATATATTTCTGGCTATTGACTATACTTAGCTTATTTTCAAAATGGAGAAAAAAGTGAAACTTTTTCTAAACTCGGTACGCTGTTGGGAGTTTCGGTGAATTAATAATTTTAAACGATAAATATCTAAATCTGATATTCATTTCGATTTAATATAAAATTAAAAATAAACTAATTGGTAGGTTTCACAAAACAAGAGTATACTCATAAGCAATATTTCTTATGAGTATACTCATAAGCAATATTTCTTAGAGACCGAATTTCTAAGCAATTGCATATTTTGTTTGCCGCCACGTACGACCCAGGAGATCAATTATCTATCCGAATCATGCATCTAGGATACTGTGGGTAAAATTTTATACTGCATATTTTTGCATATTTGAGTAATAGTGCATAAAATTGCATATTTGAAGGATATTGGATAAAATTGCATATTTCGAGAAAAATACAGAGGTTTTAAAAGTTTTTTTTTCGGTGAAATAATGAAAAAAAAGATTAAATGAAACAGGAAAGAGAACACTAATTTAAATTCGAAGAAAACTTAAGCTTAAGGCCTCAAAGACACGAAGTGTGTTGGACTACGAAGTAGGAAGTTGGATTCTAAAGGATGTAAACAAGCTACAAAACAACAACCCAGTCATTTTTCTTATTATTCAGTTGTACTAGATACTATAGGCATTTTCTACACGAAAATGACGGTGTCTACTTATGAGTTATGAGCAAGACTATGTGTATTTCGGGCGACGATCCCATCTTCAGGAGTTTATATTCTAAAACATTTCAATGTAAACTCCTGAAGAAGAGCTAGTCACCAGAAACATAGAGTATACCTATTAAGTCTTGCTCATGTAAGCATTATTTTTTGTCAAATCTTACTAGTAGTTTATTTTTAATTTTATATTAAACTAGCTGCAAGGCCCGCATTCGGCGGCCCTCTTTCTACCCAGGGGGCGCACCCCCTTCTATTATTTTATTTATTTTATTTAGAAATAGAGGCGACTGTGGGTCAGTGGTTAGAGTGTCGAGCCGTTGGCCTGAAGTACACTGGTTCGAGACTGAGTCTCGGCAGATATTTGCAGCCGCCTCCTCTTGGAAAGCAATGGCAACTTACCAAGAGTATAATTAGTAACCTCTCCGAACTAGCCGTTCGGAATCGGCGTTAAAAAGTAGGTCACGTATATCTGTTTAAAAACAGCTAAACACACTCATATGTGGAGGTATATGTGGAGAGGAGCCGAAACGTCAGGGAGACCTGATATGACACTTAAAGAAGAAAAAGAAATTTTAAATTTGAGATTTTTAAATGTAAAGATCAATAAAAAAAGGATTCTATTCTATTTTTAACAAACAGTGCCTCATTCTATGTATTTCTGTTTTGTCTAATTTAATTATTAATATAAAGAATAGAAGGAAAAATTGTTTATGTCAATGTGCCAAATATTTTTTAAAATTTGTGTTTCTGATGGTCTTCAATGGTAACGAAGATAAAAAGATAATTTAGACGAATGTGTGGCATGACTATTTGAAGCCCTGAAGAAGTCGGTAAAGTCGACGAAACGTTGACTGATAAATAAAAAAGTCCCACATAAAAACTTGTCCTTATTTTTCCTATTATAAACTTTCAAATTAAGCATTTTATTTTAGCACAATGCCTCCCATTAATGTAAATCTTTAATTTAAATTGAGAACGATAATAATTATTTAACAATACTTTAAAAAAAATCATGCTTTTTCTCCACGTTTCAGGGATTTCTAATACGAATAAGCAAAAGAAAACAAAATGTATCTTCAGTCGACTGGCTATTTCAAGGATGCGAAAGTCAAAGATTTTGCATCTCATTGGTATAGTGACTTCTTGCATCCCTCTCATTAAAAATAACTGCGTCCACATTCTCTCCACTAGATTGCCGGCGCCTCTAATAATAAAAAGGCATTTTATTAACATTATTAAATTTTTAAATTGGAAATGTGAGTCAGAACTCCCCTCTTAGCGTGAGTGTATTTTATTTCAGAGATGATCTAATATTAATTAATCTACACTTCCAATCAAGGCTTGGAATATAGCAATCGGGATTTTATATAAAATTTAATTAATCACCTTGTAGCTACATCTTAACTTGTCAGAAAACCCCCAATTTACATGCTATTATTTTAATATTAAAAAAATAGATAATTAAAAAACTATTAATTTGATATTTATAAAAAAATAAAATTTATATTCTATATTTATTTTAATTTAAGAAAATATAATATTAAATAAACACAACTCTTATTTTTATATCTCAATAACAGTCGATTAAAGGGTTGAATCAACGAAATTACTTATGGTAATATGGATTCAAACTGTATTTTAACGTATGTAACCGATTTTGTTCAGGGAGATTAGTGTAGATTCAAGATTTCCCCTTTTTTCCTAAAAAAGGCCCTCCACATCTACCTTTATATATTATTATTTCGGAAGAAATATTTAACGAAAGAGCAGTTTCAACTAAATACACCTAAATTGAAAGTTTTTGCCGAGAGTAGCAGAATTTTTATATATTGAAGGAGACAATAAAAGAGTGTGTCTTCTGCTGGAATTATAAATTTTATTTATTTATAACGAGACTCTATGTAATTTATAACCTTAACACATGAAAAATGTAAAACTTTCATTCATAAATTAATTCCTGTGAATACATTGTAATAGACTGATGAAGAGGCAAAGCCCTCGAAACTATAGTCTCGTTATAAATAAATAAAATTTATAATTCCAGCAGAAGACACACTCTTTTATTGTCTCCTTCAATATAAATACACCTAGTTCACATTTTTAATGAAAAAATCTCATGAGACTATTCAATATTTCGACCCAGGCATGTGGAGAGCTGTTACGGGCCCTGGAGCAAAATTCAGCGACCCCCTCAATGCTGGGACAAATAAAAGTACTACATTTTTCAATTTGTAAAATATTTTATTATTTAAGAAATAAATCACTAGTTTACGAGTTAAAAGATATTTCAATATTGTGTTTCTCTCGGCGACACATCCTCTCGATATAATAGACCAAAAGGAATTATAAATGAGAAAGAAATCAAATCGATCTTATTTTATCGATTATGAAATCGATGTTTTACCTTATAGACGGTTTTCGGTGTCTTTGAACATTTTCTCAAAAAGTACTGCCTCAATTTTGTTCAAAATTGAATCTATTATAATTAATTGTTTTATAATATCTAATTAATTTCATATTTTTAAAAATTATTTCAAAGGAGTTATTAGCGTTTTTTGAAATGAGGCTTCAAATAAACTACCCTTTAAAATGCAAATATTCTAATAAAAATTATTGGTATAAAAGATCAAATAAAATAACACACAGATATGAAATTTCAACAGATTTGATTAAATATATAATGAGAAAAAAATAAAACTTTTTGGAATTTCTAGTTGATTCGCTCGAAGAGAGAAGAAATTGAATCTTTTTCTAAAATTTCTTTTAAACTATAAAATTCTTAATCGAAATGTTATTTTCTTATATTAAAAAGGTACTATAAACCTCCAGATAGATGGAATCGATAAAACAAGAATGATTTCTTTCTCATTTATAATTCTTTTGGTCTATTATATCAAGAGGATGTGTCGCCATGAGGAGGCCCGTGGAGAGCTCTTAAGGGCCCTTTTTTTTAATGATATTGATGTGAGAAGGAGATACACTAGAAGGTGGATCCCCTAAAAGGCCAGTATGGGCTGGTCCCTCCATCGTGAAAAGAACAGAGCAGAAGGAAAAGAAGCCGATATCACGAACCAATCTCAGAAACTTAGATACAATTCAATATCCAATTTACTAAGGTTTTAGGGGCTTCGAGCAGTGGTAAATTCTCCGCGCGATAAATTCGGTTAAATTTATCTCCCACTTAATTTTTTATTACCAGACCCTATGCTTACAGAAAAAATGTCTGGGTATAGCCGGGAATCGAACCCGAGACCTCCGGGTTGCCAGTCAGTTACTCTGACCATTACACCACGGAGGCGGACAATATCAACCCTGGGGCAAAATCAAACCCACGGACCCCTCACTGCTGGAACAAATAAAAGTACTAAATTTTTCAATTTGTAAAATATTTTATTATTTAACAAATAAATAAATTAATTAATATCCTTTGTTACCTAATTTTGCTATTTTATATTTTTATTTATAATAAGTAATAGATTTTAGCAGTAGAAAAATCTATTTAACAGTGGTAGTGCCAGGCCCCTTTTGGGCCCGGGCCCGGGGGTGACTTCGCCACCTACCCCCCCCCCCCTCTCGTTGGTCCTGTTTCGACTCTAGAAATAGGTGTCGAAACATCGTGGATTCTGATTAAAAATGCGCACTCTAGGTAGGATTTAATAGGGAACTTCTCTATCAATAAACAACTCAACCGCCAAAGTATCAATTTTACAATGAATCAATGTTGTTTCGTTAATCATTCTCGACTAGAAAAATGATGCTCACGAAATTTAATTAGCTTTAATAGAACGAAGCCTCACTGTTGTCTAATTTCTAGGCGTGGAAATAAATATTTCCTTGTCAACTTCTTTGAATCAAACACCCTGAACATCTGACCTCTCTTGGAATGAACACATTTCCTCTGTGACGAAATTTGCAGCAAGGAAGAAGCTTGGATTCTTATTCAGGTCCAGGCGATTTTCATGTTCTAGCAGCTCTCACTCTATAAAGCCCGAATCAGCTCATGTCACGTATACGGTTGCTTCTGGGATCACACTCGGTAATGTTAAAGCTAATGATACTTACATGCCAGAAGGTATGTCGTAGTGTGTCCCAGTGGTTTGCCTCTTGGGTTTGACCTCAAGAGGATAACGGCCCTTCTGATATCCAAGCAAAATTAGCTATAACATTTCAAATTACTAAAAGACAATCTGTTTTATTTTAAAAATTGATAAAGAATTGTCACTGTTTTAAAATGATATTTAAGTATGAGTAATTGATTAAAGTTTGAATTTTTATTTAAATCACACATAATAAATTATATTGTAATTATTTATTAAACACGAACAAATAATACAATATAACTACGACGTTTCGATCGACTTATTCTGCAATCGTTCTCATGTTTGAGCACCCAATCCGATTATCAGTTAACCTATAATCGAGATTGGGTGCTCATACAATTGAAACGAACGCAAAACAGTCGATCGAAAACGTGGCTAGTTATATTGTATTATTTGTTAGTGTTTAATAAATAATTATAATTAATTATGTGTGATTTAAATAAAAAATTCAAACTTTAATCAAATTAATAACAAAAATAAAAGCTTCAACAGCTTCATTACTAATGAGTAGGATTTTTATGCAGTAAAAACTGCCAAAATATACGGAGTTAAAAAGACTGAAATATGCAAGTAATATACAGAATACGTTGAAATATGCAAATATATGCAGTAAAAATTGGCTAAATAAATTTTTTATGCACTAAAAAATTAAAATTGAAGACAAGAAAGTCTATATTATATTTGAAGGAGTGCTATGAAAGATATAAAATGATAAAGTAAGCTATAGACACCAAGTGTCAAATATGTACTTTTATTAGGTAAAAAATTTCACAAAATTCTCAATATATATATATACAAGCTGCGTCAGGCGTGCCTCCGGCACGCCGTCTGCACCTTGGCCCTCCGGGCAGGTGGCCCTGGCGGGCAGCGTCTCGAGACGGCCAAAAGTTTGTTTGCAATATAATTTTGTTCAACTGTATTTTAATTAAATATACTCGTATTTTATTAATTAAAAATCAGCTTCAAGAAATAATCTAACACATTGCGAAAGCAAAATAAAAAATTCTGAGTGTGTCAAGCTTACGCACGACGGAAGTGAAACTTCTAGTATTCCTCTCTCTCTTTTCATTTCATTCTCTCTTTTTTTCTCTCTTACGTTAGTTTGAAGATTATAGGTTAAATAATTCAACGACGAAGCATAGATTTACTCTTTCTAATATTTTCTTATACATGAATGAATTTTGATTTATGTACAGTTCCAAAAATTCTTTTTAATGTTACATACAGCATTTTCATTTGTTTGAATGTTCAATAATAATTTTAGTGTTGAATGTGCTGTTTTTCCTCCGTCTAATAAAGTGGCAGCAATTCCAGATGATGTCATTTGTGCCAATATGAGCGAAATTAAAAATGTTTCCCTGTTCCACCTGGTGCATCCAAAAAAGAAACCATCTTCTTGAGCAGCGACTGCATGCATAATTTTTGTTCTGGTAACAATTTTGGTTCATTTGCTTGAACATATGCATTTAAACCATCAACATTGTACGATTGTTCACGTTGCATATCGCGATTAAATAAATCACTTACTGGCCGATTAACTGATGGCATCCCTAATTTAATTAGTGGTTGATTCGAAATGATCATGCATAAATCTTCCAACTTAATCAAAGATTCATTATATATTTCTGGCGAGAAATTTATATCTGGATCTCCTCGAATTCTACGTAGAGCATGTAATACATCTTCACTCATTGAAGCCTTATATTTTCCCCATAATTTAGGCGGGTTAGTTGGAAAACACGTTGTCAATAAAATGGCAAACAAACATCGTATTTGATGTGGCGATGAACCGAGAGCAGCATGGGCAAGAGTTGTATCCCAATGCGAATCTTCTTCTAACAATCGTAATGCTAGGCATGCACCATGATTCGTTGTATGTAATGCACTGAGATACTGGGAAATGTATTTATAATAAGAAACATTGATTAAGATTTGGAATGTTTCTTTCCGACAGGCTCAGGTTAGCCAACTAATAACAATAAAATAATCACATTTAATAATATAAATTTTTCTTTTTACTTAAGAGAGAATGGTGTATTTCTGTGAAACAGTTTAATTCTAAAGTTTAGGGAAAACAAAATATATCTATAATATAATCATAATACTTCTTCAAGGCCTTTGAGAACAATGAATTAACCCACACCCATTGTCTGCCTGGGTACAAAAGAAAAGATAAACCTTTTTTAAAACCCCAATTGGCATTCTACCTGAGAATAATTAATTTAATTATGTAAAATCGTGTGAAATCAAATCAAACCGATTTGGCCCAAAATTTGGATAAATATCTGAACACTAAACAAACATATGGTGTGAATATGGTTTCGGATACGTTCAGAGGTTTAGGCATGGATCGACGCACACATACATACTAAGGATTATATATATATATATATAAAATTAAATTAACAAATTGCGTTCCTGTATTCAAAATAGATTTTATTTATCTAAAAAAAAAGTTTCTGAAATTTTGACTCTGACTACCTGTAATACCCCCTTTCTTTTGTTAAGAGGTTTCATTGTTTAAGACCTGACCTTTCAGGGTAGGGATAATGTATTGTTTGCTTGGCCCTTTTAGAGGCTCTATTTCTATAGATCTTATCTGTCAATCAATTAAATATAAAAATAAAAAATCAAATCAAACCGATTTGGCTCAGAAATTTTAATTAAACCATCTAGCACTAAGCAAACATATGGTGTGAATATGGTTTCGATACGTTCGGTTAAGGCGTGGTCGATCGCGTACATACACACAAAGGATTTTATATATATATATATGTATGTAATATATTAGAAAATCTTTAAAACTTCAACGAAAATATTAGGTGCACTTGGATAAAATCAACATAATAAATATAATAAACTTTCAAAAATGTGATCGAAAAAATACGGGGAGGGGGGGCGGTAGTTTTTAATTAACAGACACGATTGTATATTATTGCTATTATTTTTTCATATTAACAAGCTTTTCTTATTGACGTACAAATAATAAACTAATAAAATAATGCAAATATTTGTCCGGCTATAAATCTGTTCACTTTACTAATTTGAACACACTTTCACACACACCCACGAATACTCAATGGCCAAAATGGGCTATAGTTACCGAAGACCATTAAAAATAATAATAATAATAGCAAAGAAATAATTAACAAAGGATCTCAAAAATAATTAAAATTTGATTCTAATTCTGAATAATTTATGTTTACAAGTATTTTTCTAAATTATCTTCAGGTTATTATGTCTACGGTCACTTAAAGTTGATTTATACGACGAAACGGAGTGCACCACATCCTCAAATGTAATGGCGGCAAATTTAAAGGAACTTTATATATATATTTCTTAGCGCGAAATAGGCAATATTTGACAAAAAATCATCCAAATATGCAATTTTATGTAATATTCCTCAAATATGCAATTTTATGCAATATTACTCAAATATGCAAAAATATGCAGTAAAATTCAACCCACAGTATCCTAGATGCATAATTATTCGGATAGATAATTGATCCCCTGGATCGTATGTGGCTGCAAACAAAATATGCAATTGCATAGGAATCCGGTCTCTACTAATGAGTAATTGAGTATGATACAAATTTTTGACTTTTAGTGCTGTTTAAATTTTCACAAAAATACAAAAATTACAATAGCTGTAAGTATACCGACATACTTGTGGAATTCCTCTGTAAAAATGTAACGAGTTAATTTGTTTTATGTATTATGAGTTTAAAAAAGGCTGCTCTATCGAAGAAAACGTCGAACAAGATTCTTTTCCTTAAATTCTATTTATAAATACTTTTGCTATGCATTTGCATTTGGCTTTTACCTGCATTGATGACCATGACTCTTCTCTGTGCGTCGACGGTTTCCACCTGGTGATGGTGATGGTCATCGCATTCCCCTCGCCTGACCCATCTAGGCCAGAAATAAGGTCCTAAGTCGTCCCACACATAGCGAATGGGGCAAGTGGCCTTTCGTACCAGCCAAGCTTGGACCAATGTCTGATACTCGTCTGGAAGCCCTTCAATCAGCCCGGCTGTGGATTCTGCCAATCCACGAAGGGCTCGCACAGCCTTTCGCTCATCTTCCACCTATAATCAAATAAGGATTCTTCAATTAATATTAAATTAATTAATACACCACAATTTCTTTTTTTTAAGTTTTATCTAATTATTTATTTATATTATATTAAATTTTTCTAAAATTGACAAGATTTCTCTTTCTTTTTAATGACGGGAAATTGATAAAATGAATAAGGAAGTTATATTAATAAATTGGAGAATCAAGAATATTTAAAGTTTTTATATTATTAAGATAAGTATCAATTAAAGTACTTTTTATCATTATATATATTGAAGGTTGAGATTGGATTTAAATCACATATAATTAGTTATAACTATTAATTGAAGACAAACAACAAATAATACAACATAACTATGATACTATGAACAGGCCGGCGGCGCGAGGTAGGTTCAGAGCGTTCTCCGGAACCCGGCCCCGCGGTTCACGAAAATACCAAATTATAATAAATATATATATCTATATTTTTATTTGCATCAAGCAGAAAACATCATCATCGAATTATCCTTAAGAATCATCAACTCTGCTACTCTCTGAAAACTAAATTTTTTCAATCGTATGTTTCCTATATTTGATTCGATCGCGAGCCGAATGCAGGTGATTTTTGTCAAATATTAAGAGAAAATAATATCTTCATATATTAACTTGAAATAATGAAGCTAAATGAATTTATAATTTTCTTATTAATATATTTAAGAATAATCAACATATTAATGAGAATTGTTTTGATCGCGCTTTTTAAACAAGATATATATCGCGAGACTACTGCTGGCTAAGCTATTGGAGTCTGCTGAGTCTTAAGTCTGGACCAAGATGATCCATTTAAGTGTCATGCGGGCTAATCGCAAAAATGACGTTGGATTATAGCTAAATGGATCATATCTTTTTCATTCTCTCTTGGTCCAGACTTAAGACTCAGCAGACTCCAATAGCTTCAACCAGCAATAGTCTCGCGATATATATCTTGTTTAAAAAGCGCGATCAAAACAATTCTCGTTAAAATGTAGATTATTCTTTAATATATTAATGAGAAAATTATAAATTTATTTAGCTTCATTATTTCAAGTTAGAAATATATAAGTTCAGATATTATTTTCTCTTAATATTTGACAAAAATCACCTGCATTCGGTTTGCAGTTGAATCGAATATAGGAAACATACGATTAATTAATACCAAGCACCTAACATACGTGCTAACAGATCGGGCGCTCTGGACTGGGAGATTGAATATAAATATAACATCTCAGATTTCCAATTCATAATTGGTGATCCATCCAAGTGTCATGCTAAACGCAAAAATGACGTTGGATTATAGCTAAATGGATCATCTCTCTTGGTCCAGACTTAAGACTCAGCAGACTCCAATAGCTTCAACCAGCAGTGGTCTCGCGATATATATCTTGTTTTAAAAGCGCGATCAAAACAATTCTCGTTAATATGTTGATTATTCTTTAATATATTAATGAGAAAATTATAAATTTAAATCTTTTCAATTAGGTACTTTTCTATATTTCCATGAGGATGCTTGAGTATTTTTTGAGATCTCTCTCAAAAACCAATAAGTATTTTATAAGGCAAAATTTTTATATTTAATACTTTTTGTCGAGATAAGGAGCTGATTAGATTTTAGCTGAAATTGAAACAGGGATACCTTTCCCTTTGAGTTTTTCTAAAATAAATTAAATTTCTTTAGTTTTATTGAAAAAGAGTGTCCTCTTCTTACTTTTTTTTTTAATGCAATCGAATGCAAGAAGGTGCACCAGTAAAGATGCAGCCCCTATGGATCTCGAAAGACCCTTGCATTACCGAAGAGAAGAGAAAGTTGATTAAGTGGATATGCTGTATTCGCGAATGAAGTGGTCCGGCACTTTTCTAATTTGACCGCGAGAGAGTGTTGGGAGTCGGCAAAACGTGTGCTGCGTGCAAAGCATGCTTTGGGGGGAATTATTGATTTTATCTCATCAGAGCACCTGCCGTGATAGTATCTATAGAAAAGGGAAAGGGCGGAGACATCTCTTCGATGAGCCAGCGAGTCGAGGGAGTCGGTGAGGGTAGAATCGTCAATTAGCCTGACGGCTCGTTTCTGAATTGCATCAAGGGTAGCAAGAGAATATTTTGAGGCTCCTCTCCACAGATGAGAGCCGTATTCGAGACAGGGGCGGATTTGGGCCTTGTAGATGGTGAGAAGTTGTGGGGTTTGTAAAATCGCTTGGACCTGAATAAGAAGCCAATCTTCCTTGCTGCAGATTTCGCCACAGAGGAGATGTGTTCATTCCAAGACAGGTCAGATGCGACAGAGACGCCCAACATGGATAGGCTGTCACACATTTTCAGGGTATTCGAATCGAAGTGAATATCAGGAAATCTCTATTTTCGCGCCTAGAAATTAGACAACATTGAGTCTTGTTTGAATTGAAGTTAACTAAATTTTGAGAGCCCCATTTATTCAGTTTGTCTAGGTCGAGAGTAATTGAGGAGGCAATATTGATTCGATTATTCGGGAGAGAGGGTTCGCCGTGTAGAGTGCTATCGTCGGCGTAACAATGAGTGGGGTTTGCCGTTTGATCGAATAAGGTCGTTTATATAAATAAGGAAGAGTGTGGAGGAGATTACAGAGCCTTGGGGAACACCAGAGTTTGTGGAGAACGATTCAGATGATGTTCCATCCACCACAACTTTTATACTTTCGGTTTGTCAAGAAAACTTTCTATCCATTTGCGAAGAGTTGGTGTGTCTACTGGATCCAAGATGTAATGGATGAGTTATATTAAACATCCGATGGATTGTCTTTACTGTCGGCAAATTATTTTTTTAAGGTTTTAATAATGGTTGTTTTCAATTAAATTTTTTATCAAAATCATTTCCTATTGGCTTCTAATATTTTCACGAAAAAATACCTGCTTACATATGTTGTGTGTCCACTCATTTCGTTCTAAGGTAGAATAGATTTGAAAACGTTTTCAGAATTTCTAGTCAAAACGTCATGAAAAACATTAAAAAAAATTGTCTAATTGGATTGGTTCAAAACGAAAAATGAAGTTAGAGCACTAAACCCTCAGTAACAAAATTAAAAAAAAAAAAGCAAAACAATTCATTTTTAAAAACCTTCTCTACTTTTATTTTCTCTCAATAAAGTAAAGAAAATTTTTTAGAAACTTTTTAAAATTTAAAATATAAAATACTAGTAGGTTTCACATAAATCTTTACTTTATTTAATATGTTTCACCAAGAACCTACACCATTCTCCCTTAACAAAATTTTCTCTCAAAATAAGTCTTCTATCCTAAGTTCCAACTTGTTTGTCCTCTTCTATAATAGCATCTAATACTTGAAAACGATCTCTTAAATAGTGATCAAAACCCTAATGTATTTTTATTTAATAATGATTAAATATATATTATTAAATATTAAAAATGCGATTTTCATAAAAAATTGCTTAAATCATTGATTTATTTATTATTTTTAGAAGAGATTTGCGTAATTGTTAATCGCCATTAAATAGCACGATATAAGAAAATTTAAATTATTATATAACTTCTTAACAAGACTTTTATTAGGTCTCATAAACATTCCATTCAATATTCGCCCAAACATGTTTACTACAATTACCTTTATATTTATATATCCTTGTACTCTAGTTTATATAATTTGAATTAGCTTCTAAATGTCTCAATATAAAAATATTCTGGCAAGTTTAGTGCACACCGCATGCATTTCCCTTGGATTCATAACAAATAAAAATAAAAATTATTGAAAGTTATTAAGAGGAAATTAAATTAAATGTATATTTATTTAGTCTTAATTAGCTTAATTGATAAAATAGGGGCCGTCCATAAATTACCTCACGATTTTTAGACCCGCCCTTCCCCTGTGTTACATTCTGTCACATTTTTATTTAGCACCCTATATTGTGACGTCACATTATCACTTGTCTACCCTATAATTTAATCATTGTAGAAAAAATTTAAGTGTTTTTGTTAAAAATTGGGTGGTTACAATTTTTTGTATAGATTTATTTTACCATCAATTTCAGGTTGGAATAATAAATTAACGAGGGGTGTCCGCGATTGCAAGTAGGTGTACACCTCTTTGGAAGTATTTTGGAAGTACTTGGAAATATTTGAAAGTATTTGGAAGTACTTGGAAACATTTGAAAGTACTTGGGAATATTTGGAAGCGCTTGGAAATATTTGGAAGTACTTGGAAATATTTGGAATTACTTGAAAATATTTGGAATACTTGGAAATATTTGGAAATATTTGGAAGTACAAGTGGAAGTAGGTGTACAGCATCTTAAGTCGCAGTTCACCCCTCGTAAATTAATAACCTGAAATCTAAAAAATATTTTTGAAAATTTTGAAAAAAAAATTTAATTTGACTCCTGTGACATCACAATTTTAAGATCCCCGGGCCCCCCTGTCACATTTTTCACAAATCTGAGATGCTTCTCCCCCCTTAGTGTGTGATGTAATTTATGGACGGCCCCATACCTTACTTTTCGGATTCAAATTTTTTTTGCAGATCAACAATATTTCCTCAAACACTTAAAAAAACAATACCATAAAGGCATATGACATTAAAAAAACTTTATGAAATCGAAATAGGAAAAGTAAAAAAAGATCCAATTTTCAATTTATTTCCCTAACTCCAACTAAAAATGAAGGACTGAGTAATTACTAATTAGTAATTTTAAATCATTCTATAATATTAAAACTTTCTCTGGAGGTGTGAGAAAACATTTTGAGAATTTAAGCCAATAATGCGCAACAAAAAATTTAAAAATCATTGTTCAAGAATTTAGACAAAAATTCATCTTTACCCAATGAATAATTTTATAATGGTAAAATTTTAGATATTTATACTTAATATTCCAATATTTTAATTTTTTATTATGTTTCTTACTGGAAATATGATAAATTGATTGAGATTTTATATTTGAATGCTATTTTTTTTTACTACTTTACTTAAACTTATGATAGAAAAAATACATAAAATTGATTTATAATCCACTTAAGACTTATTGCCATGCAATTCAATTTAAAACCATTCAACGCCGTAAATGCAAATCAAATTCTCCTCTTTAAGAATTCTGATAAAGAAGTTAAATGTCAAAGATTTTATTTTACTATACGTTGTTTGGGGAAGTATTGTAACCGAGCAGAAAAAATTGTTTTTTTTCTCGAAATATCTCAAAAACTGTTTAAACTTTATAGTTAAAGTGAAAATTTTTGTCAAGACAACAAAAATTGTTTGTTCAGTAAAAATGATAATGAAAGAGATTTTGGGCACGTTCTTTTGTGAATGATTGAGTTAGTAGTCCCATTTTGAGGGCGATTAAGAATGTCAAAAAGAAATCATTAGAAATCAGATCATTTCAAAATCCTATAACTATCTTACTGTTGAGCTCTTAAGAGGACTGTTTATCATTTTTATAAGAAAATTTTTACCATCGAATCATTGATGTATTAAATATTTATTCCCGAAATTTTAAGTTGATCGTTTTTTTATTAAATAAACTGCAACGTATCGTTTCTAAATTTTATTCAAAGTCATTTGAAATATTAATATGTTCATTTATTTATTATTAATCAGATATCACTGGCTATTTGCGGTCAATGTTGACTTAAATTCAAAAATAATCGGTTCTCATCTAATATTTGAGGAATAATCTTTCAACATTGAGTTTTTGACCATGAATTGTTTCCCAAAAAGAATTTAATCTTTTTTTATTTTAAGTCCATTCTATATTTTCAGTAGAGGTTACCATTAATAGTCAAAACATCAAAAATGGAATTCAGTAAGGTTATTCCTTAAGTATTAGATGAGAATCAATCGCTATTTTTGATTTTAAGTCGATTCCTAAATGTCTTCAGCAATGGTTACCAATAATAACCGAAACGTCAAAAATCCAATGTAGAATGGTTATTCGTCAAGTATGAGAATCGTTGGCTATTTTTGATTTTAAGTCGATTCCTCTATGTCTTCAGCAAAGGTAACGGATAAGAAAACAACGTAGTTATGGTTACTTATCAAATTTCCTCCCAAATTTTTATCATTTCACAGAGAGAAACCTATCCATTCTTACTTTTATAAGGTTAAATGGGCTATATTATACGGACAGTATGAATAAATTTTAAAGAATTTTAAGATGTACTATTTTACTCTAGGGCAGGGGTCTCCAAACTACGGCCCGAGGGCCACATCCGGCCCGCGGACAGATTTTGTCTGGCCCGCGGAGAGCTAGCATACTTGAAAACTCCTTTTAGAGAACATATTTTTTATAGCAAATTAAATTTAGTTTACTGAAGTATTCTAATTTTATGTTGAATAATTATTAATATGACATCTACATTGATATGGTCATGGGCTAACTACTCATAACATTGTTGTAGGCTTATTGTTATTGTTTTTGTGATAAGTTGGATAAAGAAACACAGAATTGTAATGAGTAAAGACATGTATAATATGCAGAAAATTTAACTTCAGTATATAATAACTAACAAATTATTGAAATGAATCCAACTAACATTTTATACATTTTAAATAAAAACATAACTTATAACAAGCATAATGACATATGAAATACTAATGAGATTTATGTAATTGAGATTTTCCACTGACAATAGTTTGTAGTTGTGGACTAATTTTACTTGTACCAATTATTAAAAGAGATTTAAGATGCTCATCAGTTAATTTAGATCTGTAAACATTTTTTGTGTACTTCATTTTGGAGAAGGTCTTCTCACACAAATAAGTAGTACCAAAAACAGAAAACAGCCCACGAGCAAATTTATGAAAATTATCAAATTGTGTCAGTGGAAGACTCTTATAAAATTCCAACAAAGATGAGTTTTGATATTTGTTCTTAATTATATCACTGCACTGTAGATCCAATCATTTCCATTTGAAGTTCCGGGGCTAGGGTTTCAATGTCAGTATCAAAAGGATTCTGAAAAATCTTAATTTGATTCGCAATGGCATCAAAGTCTTTTATAGTATAAATATTTCTCATATTTATTTAATCCACTATAGCAGTGTTCCGCAAACTTTTTGTGTTCAAGGTACACCTATCAAATCAAGAAATTTTAAAGGTACACCAAAGTAAAAAAACAATGTTTATTTAATATTTATTTATTATTAAAATCAATATAATATGAAAAGATGTTTAATGAGAAATGTATGCCTGCTTAACTGAGCACAGGCGATCAAAATTTGGAGCAATCGTTGATAAGGCTGCTCTCATCTCTTGCTGATCGCATAACTATTCTCAGCTATGTGTAGGTGCATTATATTCATAAAACTTGACATTTTTCCGCGGTACACCAACTAAGACAACGGTACACCAGTGTGCCGCGGCACACACTTGGGGAACACTGCACTATAATATCTGTTTAAGAATTCTAATACCAATAAAAACATTAATGCTATGTTTCAGAAAGCTTTAGTAACCAAATGTTACAACTATATATTATAAAAAAAAAATGATTAAATTCCTGAGCTATCTAGCTTCGAAAAATGTAGGAAATTAGAAAATAAAAATCGAATTTTAATTTGAAGATCTTTTGAATGGATGTACCTAAAAATTTACGATGAACACTCAAGTATGCATTAATAAAGTACAAATGAGTGATAAGTTTCAAATTTTTTACTCAAAACGTTCGCTGATAAAAACAATTGATAAACCATTAAAGCAGTAAGAGGCCGTACCGAGTTTTGAAAATGTTTTCGATTTTTCCTACATTTTCAAAAATTCCCACACGAATAAAAAAAATAAAATAATAAAATAAACCTGTTGAAGCTTTTATTTTTTGTGATTAATTTGATTAAAATTTGAATTTTGAAAATAAAATTTTCAAAAATGAAGGGTCATTTTTTGGACAGCATTCTCTGGCTGAAAAGTCACCGCCCGCCCCTGATATATATGACGACTTAATATTTAATTTTTTTTTTAATTTAACACAAGTTCCACAATCCAATAGGTAAAGCGGCCAGTCGAATTCATTAGGACCTTGGTTCACATTCAGTTCGAAATATTTTTTTTTTTTTAGAATTTAATAGGTATTTATTTACAAGGAATAAAAATTAAAGTATTTCTCAAAAGTTTTTACAATTTTTTTTCAAAAATTAAATAATATTCATAGTCCAAGAGCCCATGACCCATTTTTCATGAACTGTTTGATTCAAGTAGATATTTCACCTAGAGGTATTAATAGCATAGATGAGTAGGGAATCGGCTGTTTTCCTGATCTACCTGGGTACTGCTGCTACTGCGCATAGGAGAAAGTTGTAAAAAAATGTTCGCCAAAAAAGTGTTTGATTCAAAATCCAACAAATACTATTCGACAGTTAAGTTGATTTTAAATTAAAAATTAACTAAGCCAGACACTTTTAGGGGGAGGTAACACTGAGCCAGATCAACCCTAAAGTTGCATTTTTTTATTATTATTATTTTATTAAGCAACTTTAGGGTTGTCTGGCTCAGTGTTGCTCCCCCCCCCCCCCTAAAAGTGTCTGGCTTAGTTAATTTTTAATTTAAAATCAACTTAACTGTCGAATAGTATTTGTTGGATTTTGAATCAAACACTTTTTTTGCGAACATTTTTTACAACTTTCTCCTATGCGCAGTAGCAGCAGTACCCAGGTAGATCAGGAAAACAGCCGATTCCCTACTCATCCATGCTATTAATACCTCTAGGTGAAATATCTACTTGAATCAAACACTTCATGAAAAATGGGTCATGGGCTCTCCGACTATCATGTTAATTCAGCAATTTACCGGGGGCACCATCCATAAACCTATAAATGAAAGCGAAAATAATTTTGCGATCACACTTTATTTACATTAACATACATAAAGTTTAAATTTTTACTTGTATCTATCCATTGTCACATAGTTACGTAGATCTAAAAAAAAGTTACTGAATTGTATTAAAAAAATCCTGTACTAAACTGTACAATTTATTTTACCACGTTTTTAGTAGCTTGCTTTCTTGTCTGTTTGGTACAAATTTTGCAATTGATTTTAAACTAACTTCCCGATGAGCTAAGAGACTTGAAACTTTAAACATAGCTCAGAACTGGATGACAATGCAATTATAAACTCGTCTTCTTGTCTATATGTGTGTTTGTCTGTCTGTCCGATAATTTTTTTGAAATCGATTAGCTTTACGGCAACTCCTTTAGATAGCTTACATATCAATCCTAAGAGCATAGCAATTGCATACCCTACAGGCGTTACCATATTTGAAATATTTTCGCGCGATTATTCGAAATTTTAATAATATGTGTACTTATATAAGGAATATTGTTTTCACTCAAATTTCTATTTACATGTCGTAGTTTGAATGTATGAATCATAGAGTTAAGTTACAACTTTTTTATTAGCTCGATTTCTTGTCTATCTGTCTGTTCTGTACAAATTTTACAATCAATTTTAAACTAAATTACACTTAATGTGAAACCTACCAAGTATTTTTTTATCCAATAATTTTAAAAAATGTTTCACAAAGTACCAACACCAAATTCCTTAAAAACTATTAAATTACACATTTCATGGTTGGGGTTAGTCGGTTTTATCGTCTATTAAACAATCATTTTTACTTTTAAATAAAGTTCTTTTAAAAAATTGCATTCAATTTTTACAGTTTACAAATATTTTTCAATGTTTTTTTCTAGCATACTTCCTTTAAAATAATGTCCCTCCCAGGTGCACTTGTTTATGGTTCCATGGGTCTACTACGAGGACCACATATTAATGTCACTTTGTCGTGCGTCTATTTACTTGTTATTAATTATAACAAAATATTTAATAAGCTTTGCGAGGATAGCAGAATTATGAAAAAAATGTAAAGATCCCAAAATCCAACTAAAATTTTATTTTTTAAAAGTACATGATGGTTTTTAAAATGTAGGTCTCTTCAATTAGCACCTTTTTTTCTTTTGTTAAGTCAAAAAAATTCCAACTTTTTTAAAGGGGTCATTTCATTTATTCTCGGAAAATATTGATTTAATAAATTTGAAAATATGTCTTAATAAGATATTGATGAGCCTATAATAACAACAAATATTAAAATCCTGAATTTTTCAAGAGTTTTGTGTAAATAGTCCTTTTATGGAAGTGCTAAATTTTTTTATTCGGTTGAATGAAATACCAGTGACTAAATAAATATTCATTATTATTAATAAATAAAATAGTAATACTAGACAGTTTGCTCAAGCCAAAACCGCAAACTCTAAACTTATTATTATAATAATTTTGTGGTTTTTTAATGATGAGTATTTTTTGTTCAGATATATCTATTTACACTGTAATTGCCTAAGGAAGTCTTATAGTAAATACATTCACCAATTGTTTTTAGCTAAAGTTAAAAATATATTTATGTGTGTCAAATTTTAGCTGATTACAACCAATCAAAAGGTCACTACATAACGATTCGATTTTTTTTCTAATTTTTTGCATTTTTCATCTTGATGAGCTAAAACTAGAAAGCTCATAAACTAATCAGTTTATTGTTTGGAAATATAAATATTTTTATTTTTTTAATGATATGCTAGATTTTTGACTTTATATAATCATAACTTTTAAATGAAATAAGCCGAGTAAACGTGAGTTAGATTTCACTACCGAGGTCTGTACTTTATTTCTTCCAAAATACTTGAGATATCAAATTCATTTTTATTGATAAGAAGATAATAAAGGGGGATTTTTTCTTCATTTTAAGTTAAGCCACTTCTCAAAGCCTACAGGCTCGAAAATTACCTAAAAATGACCACATGGGCTCACAGAGTCATTTTAAACCGAAAAAGATTTTAATAGATTATGCCTAATTGTATTTAAAGAATATTTACAAAAATTTCTCACAGCGTATGATAACAAAATATTTGTTCTATATTTGACACCAAAACAAACTTGACTCTCTCTAAAATAAACATTTCATTAAAATATTATGCTTTCGAGCGACAATGCGGTGAGATGGACAGTCAAACAGTCAAACGAATAGACAGACAGACAGACAGACAGTATTGTATTGACATTAATAGGATTAGGCTTTACAATCCAATCTAGCCATAAATATAAAGAAAATCAGAAAAAAAAATCCTGATTACAGTGACTTTCGATGGAAATGTAATTTCTTAACCCTATTATTTCTGTCTAAAAATATTAAATTACTATAAAATGCCGAATTCAGTGTCATACAATAATGGTAGGTAAAGAAAAGCTATTATGATCAATACACTTTGATTAAATAAATAAGTGCTATCTTCATTTTTATTTATTAATGTCAATAAAATGCAAAATAGTACTCCGGGCCAATGACTTGTCCCCCGTAAAATAATCGGACACATTTCACGCATTATTATTTTTTTACTTTAGATATTTAATTTTTATAAATCTCACGAGCGAATGTTTCTACGTCTAAACATACAGGCAAATTTAAATAAAATTTAGGAGTATTTCGCTTTTTAGTAGTTTTCGTATATCACAGTTCACTGAATTAAAAAAGTCAAAAATTACCGAGCAGAGCTAAGATTTATAAAAGAAATCACCGGAGATTGTCAACTACTAAATCAGAGTTGTTATAGATAATTTTGATTATATGTCAAAACGGCTTAGTTGTTGAAAACCAGGGATTTTCTTTAGACAACACTATTTATTTAATTATTCAGTACGCCTTCTGGACAACCGGAGAATTGAATTCTCTAAAAAAAACTTTCAAATTTTTGGCTTATTTGTGATTAGGACTGTCTAAAACGTGGAGAAATATAATTTTCTGGCAAAATTTTTTTGTATCTATCTGTCTATGTCTTCGTGTTTGTATCCCCATTGCAAAAAACTAATTAGAATTTGGAATTAGTAAATTCAGAACTTTACTTTGAAAAATGTAGAAAATCAGCAAAAATCATTATAACCTCACTTAAGATGTTTTTTACTCAATTTTTTTTCCAATTTTATTTAGGTATATGAATTGTTCTCGTCTAATGATTGAAATGGATTACTTTTATTCGAATTTGGTCAAAGTAAGAATTGATCATTTATTTTATGAAAAGTGATGTCAGTCATTTTCACTTCTTGCTAATTAATAATATTCATTGGGGGGGGTAAGATAGGCTAGGCGGTAGCGTATCATCCCGCTAACCAAGTGTGACCCGGGTTCGAATCCGACTCGAGGCATTCGGCTAAAATCTGACCCCCGGGGTAGAGACAAAAATTTAAAAAATATATAGTATCGTAAATTGGCTTATGGTTAGAAAGGCCGAAAAGCCAAAAAAAAAATAAAAAAATAATAATATTCAATGTAAATATTTTGAATAAAAATAATAAACATTCATTAAGCTACCTCCATTACCCCGTCTCAAATATTTAACAAATGGCCGCCCGAACTCGTCGCTTAAGAAATTACTTTAAAAACAAAAACAAAACAAACAATCGTTATTCTTACAGTTCAGTAATTTGTAACAACAGTTTCTTTTGATAAACTGAGACTTTGTATGTTACAGCTTTAAAGCTCAATCCGTTTTCAGATAAACATATACAATTCACCAAAATTTGCAGAGAGCGTACCGAGCCTTGGAAAAGTTTTCATTTTTTCTTCCAATTAAATGAAAAAATCTTACAAATCATTAATCTGACTACAAATTCTTCAAAGTAAACTATGGGTGTGTATTTGCATTCATTGAGTGGTAGATAAGTAATTAAAGAGCTTAATGAATGAACATGTTAAGTTACAAAAGTTAAAACTTGGGGAACTCGTCTTAAAGTTTATCTGTTATGTTATATGTTATAACCACTTACATAACATCTTCTCAAAACAGCTTCTGTTGAAGGTTAATTAAAACTAAAGAACAACATAAAGGAGTGTCTAACATGTTCTTCCAGCAAAAAACTATAATTTTTAAAAAAATATAACTTAACATGCTTATTCACTTAGTTATTTATCAATTTTTTTTCTAATATTGATTTAAGAAGTTGCACCAAAAAGTTATAACCAGATAGTCCGAGGTGAGCTTTTTTATTGTGAAAAGAAGAAAATATTTCACGAAGTGGGTCTGAGTTGAAGGTATCTGTGGATGTGGCTCTTAAAAGACTGAAAGTTATATGTAGAAAGAGAAAAGCAGTTCCAGTCTCTAAAAGACATAGGGATAAACCAATTGGAGAATGCGTTTTTTCAGTTAGTATCTAATTTAATCGCCAAGGGGTGATGAATGTTTGAAAATTATGAATTTCTTGTAAATGAGGCTTTAAGGGAAATTATTTATTTTATCTCTTCAGAACAAAAAAGCCCTGGTAGTATCTCTAAAAAAAGGGAAAGGGTTGAGAAAGTTCTACGATGGCCCAGGGAGTCGATAGCGTCAGTTGATATCCTATTAGTTAGCTCGCCTCTGAATTGCATTCAAGAATGCAGTCTCTTATTGTCTTTAAGATGTCTTTAAGCTATTTAGAGTTATGCATCAGGGTTGTTATTTATCGTGTCTCGAACGTAAACTCACCCTTAGTCGATATGCTTGGTGACGAGCACCAAAATTTGATTGAATGAATGTTTGAAAATCGTGTATTTCGCGCAAATTAAGTTTTAGGAGAGATTATTGATTTTTCAGAAAAAACGTCATGGTAGTATATATATAAAAAGGTAAAGGGCGGAGACAGTTCTCCGATAAGCCAGGAAGTCGAAAGGGTCAATTAATGCCGGATCTCCTATTATTCTGATAGCTCGCCTTTAAATTGCAACCAAGATAGGAAGAGAATATGGGGGCTCCTCTTCCCAGATGGGAGTCATATTCAAAACAGGGGCGAATTTGAGCTTTGCAAAAAGTTGTGTGGACGTGAAAAAGCAGAAGATGCTCACCATTGGGCCGGTGAAATTGCTGTGATGTCCATGATGAGTGGCGATACGCATCCATCGAGGATCGAAGTCATTACCCAGGGCGCGGAGCAACGTAGCTGCATGCAGATCGCGTCGCCGAGGCTTCAACGGCGATTTTCTTGGATTATCCCAGAAACGTAGCGGAAGCATCGGCTTCCCTGGTACTGGAGCCGTCGATCCCACAAGCCCTGTCGAATCAGGAAGCAGGGCGGAGCCCACGCTCGAAAACGCGCATAAGGTCAACACAGTGGGCCACATCTAAAAGAAAAAACAAACAAACAATCGTCCTCAATTAGTATTACTTTGAACCAAGAGTATGTCTTCAAATCGATTTTGGTGACGAAGTATGAATTTCGTCCAGGAATAAAAAAAACCTGAGTTGGGATTAAATTTTATGTTTAGAAATTGGGGAAAAATTGATCAATTTAGAAATGCTTTATATCAAGAAGCATCACTTTTATGTTTAAAAAACTTTCGAGCGATGCAAACTAAAAGATATGACATATTTTTTAATATTACAATAGTTTTCATTATAGTATTATTTTTTATTAACATATAGTTATTCCAACTTGCCTTTCTTAATTTACCTACTAAATAGTTTTTATACATTATTGTATTTTAATTAGATATTTATGTAGTAATACAGTTTGAATTTAAACAATCTTAGTCTTACAAAATTAAAGTAGTTTTCAAGTCATAAACTTGCTTTTCGGCAAGAATAATACTAAAGAAAATTATGAGTGATTGCCATATTCTGAATCTGAGTTGTTAGAGATAATTACTATTGCATATCAAAAGGGTTGTAATCACCCTCTCGTTTAAAACTATTATTATTATTTAACTATGGTATGGTCTATTTAATTAAATTTAAAATCACTTGTCAACGAAAATGTACAAGTGAAAAGTTAAATCTTTGAGTGAAATAATTTAGCGTTTTAGGTATATATATATATCAGATGGCCCCACCTTACAGGATAACATAGGCTCAGCGGATTGCGATTTGGCATCCGGGTTCTATTCCTAAAGAAGGGGGTGGATACAACCCTTGTGATAAACAATAAAAATTATATCTATCAACTCCTTTTGATGAAAATATCTCGTGATTCTCTTTAGCTTTATACTTTGTGGAAAGGTAGTTTAAGACTAAGACACTATATTAATTTTGGTAAACAAAGATTTGTATAATCAAACTGTATCATTATAGTGCATAGATTAAAATACAAAAGGCTGTTCAAAAATAAATGTGGTAGGTATATTAACGAAGACAGGCTGAAAAATCAAGCATGTTATAATATTGAATAAATAAATAACTCACTAAAAACAATCCTATAATGAAGTCTCTTATACTATGAAAAAATATGTATATTATAATACTAAAAACAAATTTTAATGAATCTTTTTTATAATTATTTTTAATTAAATTTAGGCGAAAAATGTTAAAATATATAACATAACTTTTTGACTGTAACTGAATTCACATTCTGATTATTTATTAGTTAAATTTTGTACAGAGCTTAGAAAATGTTTATTCTTTTTCTAAGTATTTTCATTAAATATATCTATTTAAAGTTGTAACGTTTTCGAAAACTTTCGACTCCAATACCACCCCCGTATTTTTTTTAAGGATGCAAAAGATTTTAGGCCTTACACAAACTATATCATTAAAATAATAATACTACAATAATGAAATATAACACTATTCTCAATCCATAGAAAACAGTGTAGGATTTACGTTTAAGCTACACAAGCTATAGCTTAGGGCCCTCACTTTCTTGGGGGACCCCCAAAAAAATTGTCCGAGTGAGCACTTGTCATATATACCTAATTAAATATATTGCAGCAATATTTGTCCCAATGCCGCAAGTCCGGAATAATAATAATAAGCCTTTTTAAATTGTGCCTTTTAAAAGAACTTTTGTTTCTTTTTACCAGAGTTTGAAATTTTTAAGTTTGTTATGAATAAAAATGATTTTAAGTTAAAGATTTATTATTTCACTATCTATATACTTCTTAATTGTATTTCAGTTTAACCCTCTAGGTTTCCGAAAATCATATTTGGCAATTGGCACTGAGATAACATATAATATCTGGACTTATAAAGGGCCCCATATTTCAAATATCTTAGGGCCTTGTCAAGTCTAAATCCGGCCCTGACAGAAAGGTAATAAATAGTTGAGATTTAATTTTAAAATTACAAATATTGTATATTAATTTTGTTAAGGGAGAATGGTGTGGGTTCTTGGTGAAACATTTTCTTTACTTTATTTTATATTAATATAATTTCCCAGTTGAGTATGATCTATTGCATCACCAGTAAACTGTGCACACTGCCGATGCCGATTCTTGTTCTAATGTTCTAATAGAAACATTTACTTTCTAAAAGCTCCATATTGTATGATAGATAGATCAAGAGGGATTCAAGCATCAAGGTTATATCCTGGAAAATTTTTACAGACAGGTAAATAAATAAAAACCAACTGGTAGGCAAGGTTAGGGTCATTCAATTCATCAAAGATTGATGTTTCAATTCAACCTTTATGGTACTTTTATATAGAGATCTATTAGATTCTTTTTTTCATGTTTGGATTGTAAAACTATTAGTCAGAATTGAAGTTTGAATTCATAAAAGAAAGAGAGGGAATGGTTTGGAATCATGGATAATCTGAGATGGAACTGAGATCGAAGGTAGGAGGTACCTGGTTTTTAAATGATTGGAAGTTATAGGGTAGGGGAGAACGGGTATACGTTGGACGATTTTTGAATTTTAATTTATTTCTTTTTTGTAATTGATTTTTCACAATTCTATTGTTTATAAATCAGGTCGTTTGTTGTTAAGTTAATAGGTACAAATATAGAGACTTAGTATCTAGATACGTTTTTGAGTATCCTGTATTTGTGTCTTTATTTAGGTTCACATTTTCATTGATAAAGGGAAAATTTCTTCTGGAACGTCTGAATTTTTAAAAGAGGTTTCTAGATTGCTCCAATAAGAGATTTCTCTATTTATTTATATAATGTTATAAGATACTAGTATATCAAAAATAAACTCCAATGGATTGTTGCTAAACGTTATCCATAGTCATACGAAAAATGGATATGTATATTCCTTTATTTTATTAATCAGATAAACCGACCAAATAAACAAATTTTAAAGAATTTAAAAAAGTACTATCTTATTGTAGAGTAAAGTAATTTAAAATGTAATTTTCCTAAATACTTTTATGACTTTTTTGGGGTCCTCAAGGTACTTAAATAGAATATTAAATTTGATCAAAATGGTTAAGCCATTTTCAAAATATTTAGAAAATACTAAAAAAGTACTTGAATAAATTAATAATGTTTGTGGGCCAATATGTACCAAAAACTAAACAGCGCTAATGGTATGTCTTTCATTACATTTCAATCGATTGAAGGGCGTGGAAAAAATCGTCGACAAAAAAGAAGAATCCATACATACCATATGTATACTGTACACTGTACAGTTTATAAGTGTCATACATGCATACACACGCCAAGGACTAAAGGAAAAATCGTGCTTTTTGGGCTCTAGAAAAGATCCCATGTAATTTTTGGCAAAACCGTCAGGTTCTAAAATTCAACCTAAATGAATACTACAATCTGTGACCTTGGTTGGGACTATTGGTTCTGTAGTCCTTATATAAGGATCCTTTGAAGTCGCGTTTGGCGCGAGACCGATTACAATACTGTATCTGCTTCGCATGGATGAAGTAAAAAATATTAATAAGGTTGAAGACACATTGTTTCTTAATTTTTTATTTATTTATATTCATTAAAATAATAAATTTTGATGAAAGATGAAAAAAACTAAAAATCTTTGGTAATTACTCTCACTCGAATTTAGTCTTCTTTTTAAGTATTTAAGGACCGTAATTTTTTTTATATAAGTCAAGATTAATTTTGTAAATTGAGATGCAATTTGTTCTAAGTCAAAGTCCTTAAAACTTCCAAACCTACAAGTATTTCTATTAATAACTCGAATTCTAATATTTGAGTTCATAACAGAACTTTTATACACTCTAAACTCTAAAGAGATATAGATAAGCGGAAATAAAGATTTCCTTTTTTGTTCACCCAGCATTTGAGGCAATTGTACCATAGCCCACTTTAGCAATATATTGGTATATTGATTGACCACTTTAAGAGAAAGGTATCCATTAACTTGCTCTTACCTCTGAGTATTCGCAGTCCATTTAGTTTTCATTTTATTTTATTATAGTTGAATATTTGAAAAGTGTCAGATAAGAATTCTCCGCAGATCTCCACAGTGAACGCAAATAGAACAGTATCATTAGCATATCTACAATTGTTAATAGTAACTCGGTTCATTTTTATTATTCCTCTCACCAGATTGCCTCTTTAAATAACTACTGAATTTAAGTTAAATAAGAATAGTGAATGTTATAAAACGCCTTGGAAATTCCAAAGTTTTAAAACGTCATCAAAATTAATTGTTTATTTCCGAATTTACAATGCAAAGAGTAATTTTTATTAAATTTTAACATAAAGAAAACTTTTAAATTGAGTTGCCGATAGTAGCAGAGTTGTTGATTTAAAAAGAGAAATCAATGAGGTCCACTACATGATGCAAATAAACATATATATCAGTGGTGGTTGGTGACTTTTCAACCAGGAGATGCTGTCCAAAAAGTAGATACCCTTCATTTTTTGAAATTTTATTTTAATCTTCTCTTTAGAAATGGATTAGTTCAAAGATTCCCGAATCATATTTATTTATTCCTTTTTTTGTATTATTACTATTTTGATAGTTCCTCAGTGAGGACAATTTTTATTCGACTAAAACTCGTCTGAACTTGTCTTTAACATGCTTGAACTAGAAGATAAGTATACCAGGAAGGGACTTCAAACCTTCTATCCGCACGCTTTTCGGAAAATCATTCATTTTTTAGCCCCTTGAAACTATGCAACAATTTTATTTCATTTCGAGAACCAATATACTCTTCAAAACAAAAAATATTTGAAATAACGTATAATAATTTGAAAATTTAAAGATGCGCCTGAAATTTTGAAGTCGATCTTATATTTATGAAAATACTCTAAATGTTTGAAATTTTAGGAAAGCGGCGCATCCATAGCATCCATGGACCGCATGCCACATATATATATAACGATGTACCCTCAATCGCAATTCATTTGTTGATTTACAAAGAACATTCAGAGACTATTTATCTACAAAATTACAGACTTTTTAGAGACTTTTTGAAGACTATTTATTTAAGCAAAAAAGTAAAATTTTCGAGTATCAAGATTTTTTATGTTGAGTATACAAAAGGTGCTAGGTTATCTAAATTTGATTTATCTTAGTAATAACTAGCCGAACCCCTCTTTGTACACTCAACATCAAAAAACTGAATACTCGAAGATTTCAATTTTATAAATAGACAAAATATTAGTAAAAAAAAGCGGCTAAGTGCAAATCCTATGTCTAGTAATTTTTTCCATATTTACATTCCAACTAATTATTTTTAAACAACAACAAACATATTTATTGAAAGTACTCAGACAGAGCTACAATGATAGTAAGTTAAATGATTTTCATATTTGCGCTCCCAACTAAATTTTGCGAAGAACGAGTCTTGAAATTCAGTTATTTTTTTTTTTTTTGGCTTTTCGGCCTTTCTAACCATAAGCCATTTTACGATACTATATATTTTTTTTTAATTTTGTCTCTACTCCGGGAGTCAGATTTTAGCAAATGCCTCGAGTCGGATTCGAACCCGGGTCCACTTGGTTAGCAGGATGATACGCTACCGACTAGCCTATCTGACCCCCCAAATTCAGTTATTATTTAATAAAAAAATTTAAATTCATTTATTTCGTAATGAGATATGCATATAGCTGAAAGTGCAACTGTATATTTATTTATTGTGTTTATATTAAAAAAATAAAAGGATAAATAAAAATAAGTAATAAAGAAGAAATGAAGAATTGGTAATGATTTGTATCAGATGATTAATGATAATAATTTATTCTAAACAAATCATTACTATAATATCCCTTTTGTCAAAGGATATTTATGTATCTGTTAAAAGCTGTTAATCATAATGTCAAACAGCCATGCAATGATCTCTTCTGACTTTGACACAAGTCCGTCTACACAAAGGGCACAAATTAATAGCGTATTTAAACAAAAGAAAATAAGTATTATCCACCAATCGCCATTAGAGGAATATATTTACACATTTGACTATTTTTTATTTTTTTTTATTTTTACTTGTTAAGATGATTTATGAAGAATATAAAGAGAAATTATTAATAAAATAAATTATTCATATTTCATGCTTTTTAATTATAAACATGGACATAAATACGGCTAAGATGACATCAATAATATTTTTTTGCTTGGCCTATTGAAGATAATAAATTTTAAATAATAAATTTGAATCGTTTAAGAATTAGGTTTGAGAACCATTGTACTTTACAATAAGCTAAGACACTGGGTTTGAAGATCCCAGAAGGGTGCAAAAAAATTGAAAGAGGGCGTAGAATTCAAAATAAAAATTATAACTCCACCATATTAATTAAATCAACCCGTTTAGAAATTTTTTTAATTATTATAACTAGTAAATTGCAGGAAAAAGTGAAAACTTTTTTAAGACACGCTCTTTGCAAATTTTACTTGTGATTGGGGGGGGTAAATCTGTCCCAGGCAGCTTTAGGGAAGAGCCACCTTAATAATAAATTGAAATATAGTTAAGTAATAAATTGAAATATAATCAGCCATCCAAAGTGTAGCACTTGCTTGTTTGTTTAAATCTTTTCCCAGTATGCAACGAATGAAAATTTCCAAAATAGATATTTCTGAATTTTTCAACAGCAAGTTCTGAAGCTAAGTCCAAAATCTAATCACTTCTACTTATTGGAAATAGAAGATTGTAAGCACCAGAATGAAGTTTCTGCGACTTATCGTAATTTCAAACACAAAGAAAAACAATCGGGTCTATTCTGTCTTTTATCCATTCAGTTAAATTCAAATAAATCATACCGATTTTTGTCCATTCTTTATGAACCTAAAATGCAAATTTTGTCCACTATTCCAAAAACAAAATAAAAAAATTTAAAAAAAAGTCATTTTCGGTCCACTCTAATGTAAAATCAATATCACAATTGATAATAATAAATAATACTTAGTTTAAGTTACAAATTTCATTTGTTTTCCCCTTAATTCTCGTATATATAGATAAGGATTAGAATATATCCATTTAAGTTCATTAAGGGTTTCACCCTTAAAGTCAAATAGTGTCTGTCGTTGGAATTAATTAAATCGAGTCCAGCGTTGTCGAATGAAGAGAGGAGTGGTCGGAAACCATGTCCTCTGGCCAGGGTTGTTCTGTTAATTACCCTCCGAGAAGGAGGACATGTGCCCTAGAGATGTACCTAATAGTAAGTGAAATATACCCACCCAACCCTTCTGATCATAGGGCCGCCTTAACATTGGCATGTTAATGTTGAGAAAATTAAAAAAAAACTGCAAAATGCGCATGCAGTGAAGGACTTGTCTCAATGCCAGGCTACTTGTTTAGATTTATTAGACGAGAGGTATAATTATACTTTATATATATACGACAACGAAATCGTTATCGTGCCTTATTTATATTTATTACCTTGGTTTTGTTTGATATTTCTATTAAGTTATGTGTCAAGACAATTCGCCATTTACATTTATCAAATAGAACTATTGTTTGATATTTAAAACGTTTCAGTGGCAAAGAAATCATAATTCAGTAAGAAAAATAGCGTGGTGTGTGTGCTTAGTCCCCAACACATGTCTTTCACTTACCCTGCCCTCAAGGATATTTTCACACATACCTACTTAAATAACTTTTCTCCCAGACATACGATATTAAAAAAAAAATTATAAGCTGCAAAAAACACATGATTCAGATAAATTCTGAAAATTAGAAAAATTCCTTGAGAGTTATTTTGAAAAAAATGTCAAAAAAAAAAAACTGAAAGAAAAGGAGTACTTCCAGGTCTTCAATTCATTCCAACATCTTGTTGAGAATTCTCAATTCGAAACTTCATTATATAACTTTAAATTGAAATTTTTATAAATTGAAAGAGACAAAAAAGAGTATGTCTTCTGCTGGAAAAATAAATTTTTAATTTATTTATAACGAGACCATAGTTTCGAGGGGTTTGCCATCTTCATTAGTCTATTACAATTGATTCACAGGAATTAATGTATGAAAGTGAGATTTACAGTCGAAGGCAAAGTCCTCGAAACTATAGTCACGATTATAAATAAATTAAAAATTTATTTTTCTAGCAGAAGACTTTACTCATTTTATTGTCTCCTTCAATATATAACTTTAATTTTAAATGATGAAAATCGAGTAAGTTATTAGTTTGTAAAAATGATGGTGTTTTCCCGAAAAATTTAAAAGTCCCTAGTGGCCAAATTTTTAATAAGAAATTATGGCCAATACTCAAAGATCCCATTAGATTTATGTTTTATTCATGTCGGTAGGTTTGATTATGATTCTCATCGTATTTTTTTATTTTCTTCCCTACGAAAAATTGGACCCTCCCCAAAATAGTCATTCGATTAAAATAATTTTCAATTTAGAAGAAATCAATCATTTCCACAAATAGTTATAGTAAGCAATAATTCATTTTTTTCATAATTATAAGACAAAAAAGCTAAATCGTGCTTATTATTATGATAACTTTATGCGAATGGGCTGCTAAATCCAATTAATTTCATTACTGCAGTGGTTCTTAACTTTTTTGCATATGCGCCTCATTTTCCATATGGATTTCAGCCCCGGTCCCCTACTTTCAAAAAACCACGCTAAAATAGCCATAAAAAGTATAGGTAATAAGTTTTTTCCAGATTAAAATCATAATAGCTGCTTGGAGTTGAAGAATATCTATGATAGACGTTTATTATTAATAGTTTTTAAGGAACTTGTTGTCGGTTTTTAGGTGAAACATTTTAAATAAGAGTTAATTAAAATACTGGGTAGGTTTCACATAAATAAAAATTATTAACATATTGTTCATTGTCATTTTAATGATACTGAAGCAACAAGATTGATCAAAAAGGTGAAGATATTAGATTAAATATAAAGTTTTTGTGCCGAGAGTAGCAGAATTTTTATATAGTTGAAGGAGACAATAAAAGAGTGTCTTCTGCTGGAATTATAAATTTTATTTATTTATAACCAGACTATAGTTTCGTTATAAATAAATAAAATTTATAAATCCAGCAGAAGACACACTCTTTTATTGTCTCCTTCGAAGATATTAGAATAGAAAGAAATTCCAGGGATTGGGTCAAAGTTGAATGTACCTGTAGATGCAGTTTTTGAAAGAAAAGTCATATGTCACCGGTAAGACGGTTGTGGGAAGAGACTTCCAGGTTCTAGAAGTCATTGGGATAAACGAATTAGCGAATATGTTTGTTCGGTTAGTTTTCAAATTTAATTTTAAAGGGTTAATGAATTTTTGAAAATCATGTGTTCCACGCAAATGAGACTTTATGGCAGATTATTAATTTTATCTTATCAGAAAAAACGCTATGATAGTATCTATAAAAAAGAGAAAGAATAGAGACCAGGGAAGCCAGTTAAGACTGCATCTCTGATAGTTTAACACTAAATTGCATCCAGAGTGGAGAAAAAAATGTTTGAAAGGTTGAGAGCTTCTGCATTAGGAGGGGAAAATTTAACGATTTCTGACATTATTAGTTATTTATTTTTATTTCATTTATTTATTTATTTTTTATATATTATACAACAGACTATTCTAATCATATAATATGCTATTTCTAGCCTCATGCATGAATTTCGATTTTCGGTGACGGTATGTCCAGTGTGTGATCGATGTATCTATATTTTATATAAAAATAATTTTTAAGAAAAAATAAAAACCGACTTCAAAAAAATTAAATGCAACAAATAAAATACACTAAAAGGTATAAAATAATTATTATCTTATTTAGTTACAAGTAAACTACAAAATATTAACATGAAATTACTTTTTGAAGTCGGTGCCAAACAAACCATACCTATAAGCGAGCGTACCCACCAAACGTACTAAGTAAGATCCGTCGAGTGCGATTCATAAAGGTATGTTTGGCACAAGTCTTCAAAAAGTAATTTCATGTTAATATTTCGTAGTTTACTTGTAACTAAATAAGATAATAATTATTTTATACCTTTTAGTGTATTTTATTTGTTGCTTTAATTTTTTTGAAGTCGGTTTTTATTTTTTTCTTTTAAAATTATTTTTATTTTTCTCTTTTTAGTGATGTTATTTTTTTTTTTTATTATAATGTCACCGGGAACAAAGCCCATTTAGACAGCACATAAGTAAAGTGTTAGTAGGGTTAGTGGGGGAGCCGAGTTTTCAGCCGGTAGAAAATTTTATTCGTCGGCTAGGATCGAACCCCGGCCTCCCATTCATAATTGATCGATGTCGAAACGAGACCAGTGCGTTAGCCAACTGAGCCAACCCGGCTCCCCTAGTGATGTTATTAATAGTGATCAAATCATCAGAACTTGACCAAATTAATATGACACCATCCCTAAGATAACCCCTTTCCAATAAAAAAAGAATCATCGAAATCGGTTAATAAACAAAGAAGTTAGGCCTGAACAAACCTAACAAAAAAGGTCTAATACCTATGAAAAAAAAAACAATCGGAAAGTAGACTGAACCCAATGCAATTTTTTTTTTCAAAATCGGTTCACAAACAGATATGAGGTAACATAGGCACAAAAAAAAAAAAAAAAAAAAAATTCAGTCGAATAGAGAACCTCCTCCTTTTTTGAAGTCGGTTAAACATAGTATATGACTGACTCAAATACTCATTTTAAATTAAAATAAAATCAAGAAACTAATATTGTTTTAAATTACCTACCTATATACAATAAGTATATATCTATATATATGTTGTATATAAAGATGGTATCTTTTTGCGTCCACCGTTGAAATCCCTTTCGTAACATGTCGTGAAAGAGTGCTTTTGAATTTGGATAGACAGCAAGAAGGTGAGAGGTTTCGTTCCCGGGAGAATATTTTATTCATCGCTGTCCAATTCACACTGTCATCCTTCGCCTCAAAAAAAAAAAAGAAAAAGAAAAAAGAAGATCCTCGATAACGATGTGCGAGGTATTTATATCGACTTTCTCATTGGAACCAAGCAAGGAAGTGAGATTTCGATTCACCAAACGTGATTCCAGATATCAAGATCAAAAAGGATGGATTTAAATAATTGCAATTCGTTATTTCTTTTTCTCTCTATTGTCAAAGAAGTAGGATTCGTTCTTCAATTGAAAAAGAAAAAGAGGGAAATGATCAGGAAATCAAATGAATAAAAGTTCTGATTAAAGTGATCTTTGTAGATTATCCAGGCGGATTTGATTGATCGTTTGTCAACTTTGGTCTGAATCCTCAAGGGGTATAGATTAGTTGTTCTGCGTCAATACGGAGTCATAGGGTCCGTTTTTGAAAACGACAATTCTGGTGGTTTTTAGGTTTTGTTCAAAAGTAAAACGGAGCCCAATTTATGTTACTACAGTGGTTGTGTATCAGAGCATTGTGGCTCGAAAAATAAATTAGATACAAACTTGAAATTTGAAGTTATTTATAATGATTTTCCCACGAATCAAAATGTTAATCGGATCATTATTTTGGGTTGTCGAAAAATAATAAATATTTTTTGGGGGATGTGAAAAATCCCTGTAAAGACTCTTTAAGTGTGAATTGTACTTTTTTTTTTTTTTATTTTATTTTATTTTAATTTAAAATGACTATGTGAGAGAGCTCCAAAGTGTTTTGATGATACGTGTACCTGTCAGTGTTTAGAAAAAGCTTGATTTAAAATTAAGTAAACATTCGGAAAATTCTATAATTTTCTTCTGATCAACGAAATAAGAACGATTGAAGTAATTTTTGGAGACGGACTGATAAATAAAATGAGTGGATATTGATGAGGCAGTCCAAAATTCAAAAAAATATGATAATTTAAACTATCTTTTAATTCATAAACCGCAGTTTCGGAGGCTTATTCCCTCCTTCTTCAGAGTTTTGAAAGGTCGGTGAAGGAAATCCACAACTGTCACATTGGATTTCCTTCGCTGACATTTCAAAACCCTGAAGAAGGAGGAATAAGCCTCCGAAATGTCGGTTTGTGAATAAAAAGATAAGTTTAAATTATCTTCTTTTTTTTAATTTTGGACTGCCTGATAAATATACACTCAAAAGAACGTTATTGATATCACGATTATTTTATAAGTTATAACGTTTAAAGCTAAGAACAGGGCCGCAGAAGGGGCAAATTATTTCCCATTAGTCCAGTAAAATAGACTACAAGTTTATTATCACTATCAGTGGGGTAGGAGGCGCCGAAATATTGTTCACTTACACTTAACAAATGTCAAGAACCGGTCCTGGCTACAGAACCTTTGGTGTGCGATTCGACTCGTACTTGGCCGGCTTGTTTTCTACCCAGCTGGCTTTGTCTACCATTTACATATAGTGAGTTAAAATATATTTATAGTATCGACCGAAAATTCTAATTCGAATGATTGTGTTCATTCACGTGTTTTGAGTATCTATAAATTGAATAGAATCACTTATAGCAAAAATATATGTGTATTTAACATCACCATCTCACTAAACTACACAGATCATTGAAATTTGAAAATTAAGCTACCTAGGTATCGGTTATATGTGAGTTCCTAAACTAGAATAGGAAAAATTTAATTGTTTAATCAGAATCATATTTAGTGCAGTCGATAGTTAGGGTTGCCATACGTCCAGTATATACGGGACTGTTACCGTATTGTTCGGGCCGAAGTTGATTAATTTGCGAGAGGTTGAGGGAGTATAGATATATGTACTCCTAGGAATAGGAGACATGACCTCCCAAATGCCCAGATTGCTTTTTAATCATAGTATCTTTTTATTAAATTTTTATTGGTGGTTTATTTAAATTCTGTAAGTTTTTTAAGTTTATCTCAACATTTCGGGTATGGGGGGGGGGGTTCTAACCCTGCCCTCCGCTAGCCATGATTTTGAGTGTGAATTTTTAAATTAAAATGTCCCGTTTTCTCTCTAACTAGTATGGAAGAGAAATAGTTGAAGCATATTGATCTGAAGTTATGCCTAATGAAGCCATGCAAATACGTATTTAGCATACCAACCCACAATGCAAATGTGGAGAGAACATTTTCCCCTAATTAATACTCATTGGTCGGACGGAAAAAACAGGTTCAATGGAGACAATTGAAGCAATTTTGATTTGTCATATCATAATTTTAAAATGACTTGCGCCCCCACGAAAGAAGAAAATGATATAATTAAGAAAGTATAATCAACTTTAAAATATGACTGGGCTAAAAAGGATTAGCCTTTCATCTATTTTATTATTTTACGTGTTCATATTATTAGATCGCTTCAATTTTCTTGGATTTTTTTATCCAATTCCTACCCAATTTTTTCATATTTTATTTATTTAGCACTTAAACGTCCCGTATCAATGTTTGGCAATTATGGCAACCTTATCGATAGATGTCCCCGAGTCGTATTATAGTTTTATACTTTTTCATGTAATTTTGAATGTAACTATACAACTAATAACTGTAAAATAACTACAAAAATCAGTTCTATTCAAAACTAACTACAGTAGATCTCACTGATCCGGCACTAGTAAAAACTAGGTGGTGCGTGTTTATTGAAATGTTCGGATTATTGGATGTGCCGGATTAGTGAGACTCTACTGTATTTACGACTTTCTTGCGAAATGGACTTTTAAAACAAAAAGATTCGGTACTCTTGAATAATGAAAATAAATAAATGAAGAATTCATTTCATTGTGAGCAAGGCCGTAGACAGAAAAATATTTCGTTGATTAATTTTCGGGGGGGGGGGGGGTATTTACCCACAGAGGATTAGGAGTATGAACATACTACTAAGAGTAGGAGACATGACCTCCCAAATGTCCAGATTGCTTTTTTTATCAGAATATCTTTCTATTAAATTTTTATTGGACATTTATTTATATTCTGTAAAATTTTGAAGTTTAACTCAAGATTTAAGGGGGGGGTCTAACACCCTAACACCCCTCCCTCCCCCGCTAGCTACGGCCATGAGTGGGAGTCTGAATTTTTTTATTAAAAAAAACCGATGCCAATGTGAACTTTAATCATTTTCCAAAAGGTGTGTGAAAGTCTGTCAAACACTTTGAAATTCTTCAGTACATTTATATATATATAATATATATAAAAAAAAAAAAAAAAAGGAAGAAAAAATCGAGAGAGAAAGAGAGAAAAGGTCGCCGCAGACAGAGGGGTTGGAAAATCGTTTACGAGATTCATTGTGACTTGTGACCCCCGAGTCGTCCGTCTTGGGCCTCAAGAGAGCCGCCTGTTCTAAAAACATTCATTTCCCCCCGCCAGCCCAATAACCCAATCACCATCACCTGACAACAAAGATATATTACCTACACTTCAGAGAGGGCGAGAAACGTGGTAGAAAATCTTCGAGGTATTATGTTACCAAAAAGTGTTAAGATATTAATAAAAGGTGAAGAAGAAAGAATGGTCCATTTCATTGGAATGTCAAAAATCATTAGTTTGAGTTTAAATTTTCTGAGGTTCGATGAGATGCTCAAATAAAATCATCAATACCAAAAAACATTAAAATTTTAGTTTCCTGAAGAATAAAATTAAAAATTGAATGCTGGAAAATACTATAATCACTTTTGCTTCTTTTCAATATAAAATTCAAATTTATTAGTAATGAAGCTGTTGAAGCTTTTATTTTTGTGATTAATTTGATGAAAACATAATTAATTATAATTATTTATTGAACACGAACAAATAATACAATATAACTACGACGTTTCGATCGACTTATTCTGCGAACCTTCTCAAGTATGAGCACCCATTAATCGGAATGGGTGCTAATACTTGAGAACGATCGCAGAATAACTCGATCGAAAAGTCACCATCGTAGTTCTATTGTATTATTTGTTCGTGTTCAATAAATAATTATAATTAATTATGTGTGATTTAAATGAAAATTCAAATTGTATGCTACCCTCGTGAGCGATACAAAAAAAATGTTGCAGGGTGAAATAGTCCAAAAATAAGTTTACAATTAAGAACCAAAATTTTTCAACGTATTGACCCATCAGGAGAGCAAAAATGCAGGAAGATTTTTTTATAGTATAGACGTATTTAATTATATGTATGGACGTCTCACTCTAAATGGCTTAATATCTCAAAAACTAAAAATGCTAGAGACTTCGAAATGGTCTTAAAGTAATTCTATATATGGAGCATTAAAAGGAGCCAAATTTTGTTACTATTCTTTCAAGGGGTTAAGAGATATCTGTTTTTCGAAAAATCGTAAAATTTTGGTTATTCACATTTTCCTCGAGACCCCTTCAATAAAAATGGCTCAAAATCGAACTTTAGTAGTTCTATATATTTAACGACCTTTGTTTTTAAAATTATTTTATTTTCTTATAGTAAGAGAGTTAAGTGGAATCAGCCTTTTAAAATATAATATATATATATATATTGGACATAATCCTGTTACATTTTAATTATACCTGAAACGATAGAGCAGGTGCTAACGCGCTTGACATTGGATCGAGTTTACCGGGGATCAAATGTCGCCTTATTCAAAACAATTTTCATCTTTGTCAAAAATGCCAGGCGCCTCACCAAATTCAGGAGAAGGCAATGAAAAACCACCCCTGTGAAAAATTTCTCCAGGAAATTAAAACTAGTACTTGTCATGAATTTCCTAAAATGGAAGTAACTGCAAGCTAGTTTCCAAAAGGGATGGAACTGTCCACCCAGCCAGTCCTGGTTGCATTCAGGCAGTTATTCCTAAGTGAAAATAATAATCTATTTCAACAGACTAATACTATATATAGAATTAATACCTAAATGTATTTTTTACTTAACTTGTAACTAATATGGTAAGTACTTACAGTAACTTATTTCTCAAAATCAAAGAAACTCGTACTTGTACTTAGTTCCATAAACTGGAAGTCACTGGTAACTAGTTCCCCAAAAGTGATGGAACTGCCCTGCCCACCTATAGCCAGCCCTTCGTTGTATCAGACAGCTAAGGCTATTATAAATGAAAGTAAGTAATAATCTATTTCAACACACTAATACCTATTATAGAATTAATAAATGTATATTCTATTTAAATAATAAGATAAAAATCGATAATTAATTAATTTTTTTTAGCGATTGCGTGTGGGATTCATGAGAAAATTAGTTTCACAAACAAATAATCATAATCATAAGTTTCCTGTATTATAAATTCACGAAGACATTATTTTTATATAAACGACTAGTTAGGGTGTTATGTATTGATTAATTATCGATTAAAGATTATTCTTTTTTCTAGGAATTTACCTCATCAGGCATTTTTTAACACACTAAATAATAAAAAGGAATATGTAAATTGTGAAAAATATTTTAATATCAAAGAAATATCTTTTTTTCATATTTTTCAGTTATTCCACAATAAATATATTATCTATAATTATATTTGTCATCATTGCATATATCAATAATTACCGAGGCCGAATCGTGGAATAAATAAATAATTTCTAATGATTAATATGATGATGTCCTTTCTTTTAAGATATAAAGAAAATTCTTTAAAAATGAGAAATTCTAATAAAAATATAGCATTAAAAAATACTAACTCCCTGAGAATAGTAGAGATGTTTAATTTTTAAAAAGAATAAATTATTATGAATGTGTCTTTTAGTTAATATAAATAAATATAAGGTCAATAAACTACTGTCACTCCTTTCTTAAGGAATGAAATTCAATTATCACTAAAGTTCTATTAAACATTTACTTACTAGGCCAATTAGTCTATCTAGTCTAGATTTTTTAGATTTAGGATAACTACCCAAAAATTGAGTTAAGAAGCTGAATTTTCAGATTATATTTAAAGGAAGTTCTTACATTTGGGGGTGAAAATATTTTTTGCTAGAGACTGTTTATTGCTTAGCTTAGCAAACAGGAAGTTGCTATTGAAGACATATGTATGGAGCATAGCCATGTACGGGTGTGAAACCTGGACAATTGGAAAAGCGGAGAGAAAGAGATTAGAGGCTTTCGAAATGTGGTGCTACAGAAGAATGATGAATATCAAATGGATGGATAAAATTACAAATGAAGAAGTTCTTGGAAGAATTGAAGAAAGAAGATCCTTGTGGAAGAGTCTGAAGAAGAGAAGAGGTCAGATGATGGGGGACACACTGAGACATGGGGGACTGCTTAGGGATATCTTGGAGGGGGAGGTGGGAAAGAAAAGGGGAAGGGGAAGACCGAGATTAGAATATATCAACCAAATAATTGGGTATATGGATGCCAGACATTTAGAGAGGTCAAACGGCTGGCGGGGGACAGAGTCGAGTGGAGACGGATTGTTGCATCAAACCAGTCTTAGGACTGTATACTCAATGATGATGATGATGACTGTTTATTGAAAAAATAATTTCAAATTAATTTTAATTAAGTGATATCTAATTTTCTTGATCTGAGATGAGTTATAGCCAGGCTCTTCTGTCGTGTTTGTACGTATATAGAATGAATGAATGTCATCTAATTCTAGTGAGGTTATGAGTTCATTACACATTGTTTTTAATGCGAAAACGGGCTGCTTTTGAATCAGCTACGTGCTTCTTTTCGCAAACTCCGAATGCAGAAATAATGCAGATGACTTCTTCGACGAATGGTGCCAAAAAATAAACATAAACAGAAATGATTATTGAATAGATTAAGCGCGAGTGAAGTAGCGTCCTTCAGAATTCGGCATAAGAAAGTGAAACATAACACAGAGGGGTGAACCGCGACCTAAAATCGTGTACACCTACTTTCGTTTCCAAGTAGAAGACAATAGATAACAATAGATTATCTAATGAATTCCGAAGTAATTCCAAATAATTCCAAAGACGGTGTACACCTAATTCCAATCGCGGTTCACCCCTCGATAACACGTCATTATACAAATTTTATTTTAATTTACTAATTAATTTTTAGGATTCTTTTCAAAAGTAAAACAGGACTTTATTTGTGTTGCTACAATGTTTTTTTTGTCAGTGAACTAAATATGGTAAATTTGAAATTTACAAGCAATATCAATACTATAAAATAAAGCAGTAAGCAGTCTCTTGGTTTGTCCGGTTTCGCAAACTTATGGCTCTGCCCACTGTATACTCTATCTACCGTAGACTTTCCGCAAGCTTCTAGAAACTTCGGGAAGGACAGTCGTTCATAAGAATTGGAATCTGTCTCGCGGATTGATGGTGAACGACGGCTCGCGCGCCGTGAGCCAGCAAGAAACCCGCAGAAGGCGGTCTTTGCAGCTGGTATATTTATATAGATATTCATTTTTTCAAAAACCATATTAAAATTTTTATCGATCGATTATTTTGGGTAGGATCGAATATGTTCTGAGGTCAAAACTAAAAAATATTTTTTTATCATGGGGTGTGAGGTGCCCGTATTAAGATATCTTTAAAAATAATTAGGCTTATTTTTTTTTAATTTATTTCGCTTGAAAACTACGGTGTGAGAGAGCCCCAAAGTGGAAATGCTTAGGTATTTTTGTACCTGCCGGAATTTAAACATAATTAAACTTAAAGTGATTTAAAAATTCCTTAAATTCCCACTTTCTCTCGAGAACAACGACAAATGAGAAGGAATTTAACTCAACTATTTTAAAAGTTAGGTATAAGCTACTGGGCGCTCTTGATGTTAGACATGTCTAGCACTTGTCCAGCTTATTAAACTTATTTATTATAAAATAAAGATTGTCACCGTTTCAGAGTCGATTATGACTTCACCCTTAACCTCTGAGTAAGGGAACTACTCTTAATTGAAAAATTTGTTAAGTCAAGGGTGCCCATCCCCATAGATTCATGACTCACCCCTCCCCCAAGTTTCAAGAAAAGCCACTTTATTCACTTCTAAAGAATTAAAAGACCTCTTTATTACCTTTTGTTGAAGCTATAAGAGTTGACCGTTTTTATATTTAGAATATACCTAATGCTAAAATACAACAATTTTCAACCCCCTCCGGGCATTTCTGCTTAAGATTAAGATTTTCTTCAAGTTACCAAGACAATTTTTATATAGTAGGCACAGAAATGTTATCAATCACTTAAGGATTCATTATTTCACCCCCTGAAAGAATTAAGAACCCCTAATTCTTCATATTCTTCATTAAGGAATGGGTTTTTCTTCGTTTCAGGAAAAAATTATATTGAAGATATTTTATATACCATAAGTGCAATTTATTAATCAAACCTTCTCCACCAACACACGAATGTGAAATGTGAAATATATGTTTCATTAGAGAGAGATTTATTTCATTAATAAATACTTGAGTTCAAGCAAATTACTAGCAATCGGAAAATAAAATGCATTAATAAAACAGATAAAATTGAAATAAATATTCCTTCCAATGGGTTCTTAATACTTGATGAAGATATAAAAATATATATATATGTATTTATCCTTTTTTTTTATATATATATATATTTATAGTATATATTGTACAAATGAATTTTGTTGAAGGTGAAAAATTAATTCATGGCTTAAGGGAGCACGTTTCATAGAATTAATAGAATTATTTCATTTTTTAATTTTACTTTCACTTATATAGAAAAAGCAAAGTATTGGAATGACATCGCCGGAAATGAATTTTTCGAAATCTTCTGATTCTGATATTATATAATAAATGTATCTTATATATATATATATTTTTTAAATAATCGGAACTTCTGAGAACCAGGCGAAGCTTTACTAGGTAATTGAATGCTCTCAAAAGAAAAATTTGCTCATTGTGTTTAAAAATGTCTGAAACGAGAAGAAAAATAATTTTCAAAAATATTTTTTTATTTCTGTGTCTACCTAGAAAATTTGTTTTAGAGCCAAAATGTATATAGTATTTCGCGGAGAACTGATCAAATTTCGGGGCCCGTCGTAAAAAGTTCTGGTGACAAAATGTTCATATTTTCGAAACATTTCAATGGACACATACACACACATATATACCAGTGGCGCACGGTTCATGGATGCTGTGGATGCGGCGCATTCCCCAAATTCCAAAATATCACGAGTAATTTCATCCATGTTATATTTGAAAATTTATAAAACTATAAAAAATCTTTCAATAAATACTATACAACTAATTCACTTAAAGAAATATAAAATTTAAAATTTACGGAGCTTTTTAAAACGTTAGAAAATTTATTCCAGATTTCCTATTTTAATCACTTCAGCTATTTTAAGGAAAATTTTTTGATTTTATGAGATTAAAAAGTGAATTAATTTATATGGACACGACCCATGACTTTCATTTAAAATCATTATAAATTGCATTAAAAATATTAATCGTGAAAGATTAACTAAAAGAAGATGGTTGGGCAAATGTATTTGCTTTAATGAAGTCCAAATGAATATTCTCTTTCTATATAACGAGTATCATTTGAATCGAATTTAGGTAACGCTGTTTATAGTGAAACATTATTAAAATTATATTAGGAGATCCTTGTGAAACACCACCAACTCCAACCTAATATAATTTTAATAGTATCGTTTTGGTCCGAGTAAAAGGCCATCCCTAGAATAATAGAAATTAAGAAATTAATCTCTAATAGTCTGAAACAGGTTTGAACTTGTATTTGGCATTCAATCCACCTTAGTTCTAAAGAAATAAGAGATCGATAATATGTAAACCTAGAACCGACACCAAATTCTTTAAAGATTATAAATAAGAGATCATTCTATCCGTGCCCTTTGTAGTTATTTTCATCGATCAGATTCTAATGAAAGAATCGCTCACTCGCACATTAAATAATAAAAAAGTGAAAACTTTTTCAAGACTCGTTACACTAAAATGAATAATAAACTTAAATATAAATTGTTCATTTCTGGCTATACTATATTTAACATCCTCTTAAAATTTCAATAGAATAATTCAAAAAATATTTCCTGCCTTTTGAACCAGATATTGCAAAATCTATTCAGTAGGTACTATGTACTATTGATTGATACAAACGAACTTTTTGACTTTCCGTTCTTGGGCTATCTTGGCTATCACAAAGAGAAAAAAATCATAGTTGAAAAATATTTTTCTCTGTGTTTCAGACATTTTAAAGCACAATGAGCAAATATTTATTTTTATCCCTTATTTAATACATTTAATTTGCTTTAAACCGAGCGCGTCAGTATATGTATATATATAAACGAGCTGATGATCCAGGCGTGCCTTCGGCACACCCTCTACAGCTCAGCCCTCCGGGCTGGTGGCTCTGGCGGGCGGCGTCTCGGCATGTAATTATTAGGTCTATAATATATATTTGTAATATTTTGCCCCCTCTTTCGCCCCCACGCACTCATTTTGGCTATTGATTTTTACAGCATACATTTTATATAGTCTTAAAAACTAACATTACAAAATTTGATCTATATCGGAGAGAGTATTAATTTTTTTCCCCCACTCACATTTTGGGAGGTTGAAATTATTTTTTAGATATTTGCAAATAAATAACTCTCAGTTTTCTAAAGAGTAAATGTACAAAAAAAGTTAAAAATTTCTATATTTTGCCCCCCCCCCTCCCCCTTCGCCCCCATACAGTCAATTTTGATAGTTGGTTTTTACAGGAATAGTTTCTTAAAGTAATAAAGAATAACTCTACAAAATTTGATCAAGATCGGAGAGAGTTTTAATTTTTGCCCCCACTCACATATTGGATAGTTGAGGGGTGAGTCGGATTACAAAAAATCTTGAAATTGTTTTTTAGATATTTGCAAATAAATAATCCACAGTTTTCTAAAGAGTAAATGTACTAAAAAGCTAAAAATTTCTATAATTTGCCCCCCCCCCCCCTTCGCCCTCATACAGTCAATTTTGATAGTTGATTTTTACAGGAATAGTTTCTTAAAGTAATAAAGAATAACTCTACAAAATTTGATCAAGATAGGAGAGAGTTTTAATTTTTGCCCCCACTCACATTTTGGATAGTTGGGAGTCGAATTTCAAAAAATCCTGAAATTACTTTTTAGATATTTGTATTTAGAATTTTATTAAGTAAAAATCAAGTAGATATCTTATCGTTCTTAATTGAAAATGCATAATTAGTGTAAACACATTGCAAAGATATTTTGCCCCTTTTGACCTCTTTAGGGGTCGAATTTCAAAAAATCCTGAAATTTGTTTTTAGATATTTTAATTTAGTATTTTTATAATTAAAAAGCAAGTAGATATTTTATCATCCTTAAGAGATATCGCATAATCAGTGAAAACACACTTTGCCCCTTTTGACCCCCTTAGGGCTCGAATTTCGAAAAATCCTTTCTTAGTGAACCCCTATGTCATAGATCTAATATCCTCTCCAAATTTCATGTTTCTATGTCTAGTGGTTCTAGCTGTTTTGATGATGATGAGTGAGTGAGTGTATCGGGCAAAGAATTTTATATATATAAGAAGATAGATATGAAAATAATTTAAACATCACCAGAAGAACCTGAAGTGAATTATATATTATCAACTCTGTTTAAATATCTAGTGATAAAAAATCGGATGTTCAATTTGAAAAAAATAACGTAAAATTCTATGATGCGTATATCGATAAATTTTGCAAAAAGGGGCGAAGAATAAAATAAAATTTAAAAAATAAATGTCTATTTTTTGGAAAGCATCCCCTGGTTGAAAAGTCACCGCCCGCCACTAATATATACATCTATAAACAGAGAAAGAGAGAGAATGAAATATCAACATTATATGTACCTATATAAGTAAAATAGAACCTAAATGTATGCGAGAGGCCGAAAAAACAAGCTTCAAAACTTCCAAATAAAAATGTTAAAATTTTGAAAAATGATATGTTTTTAATGCTTTAGTTAATGAACGTGATATTTGGCACACTAATTTATTCTGATCAACTGCACCTTTGTGCCACAATTCAGCTTTCTAGATTTATACTATTCATAAATTGGCAAATCGTTAAAATTTGCGCAGAGTGCTGTTTTATCTTGTTCCTCTCCTTAGGAACTGTTAATTCTTGGGATAATTTACTTCTCTGAACTCGCCCATGTAACAACTTTATCATTTATACCTCAAATAATATTCTCATAACATAACATTTTGGACAATTAAATCAAAAGATTAATTGAAAGGAATTGGTTCAGGTAAATGTATAATTAAACTTCTTCAGTTTATTCAGTTGAATTACAAAAACCGCGATCGCTCAAAACTATCTTTATATTTAGCAATCTTTGTTTATTTGTTGTTGTTTTTTGTGTTTATTCCTATAGAATCATGTAATAACAAAAATAAATAATTTATAAGCAATTTTTCATATTTCTCGAATGGAATCGGGAAGGGAAGTCCCTTGGGTTATATTTCATTTAATAACTCATCACCGTTTCTACTAACATCTGTGTATATTATTCTATTTGGTCTTTAGATGGGGAAACATACAACATACAACATCACTCGCTGATATCTTAATGGCCTCAGCTCGTACACCCATGAGAAATGAAACCAACTTAATAATTTTGCTAGATAATTGGCAAAATCCATTAAGTTAAACGAAACGAAAATATGTTTATGCTTTTGACAACATTAATAACTACACAACAAAATAGAGAGGTTAGCGAGTGCACAAATTGTAAATTATAATTCTAAGAAAGGGAAAATGTATGGATGTGTTTAGTCTACTTTCAAGAACAGACGATCATATATTTTCATGTTGATTCGTGACAAGCGTTTGTGTATTTAAGTACAAAGTGTATGTAGTACTATTTGGGGATATTAAATAAACGTTTCGTTTTTTTTTTTTGTTTTTTTTTATTTCCATTTTTATAAATGACGTTATTATTCTAAAAAATCTTACAAAAGCAGAAATCGTTTATTTGATTTATATTTCTTTGAATAGAAAAAATATCATTTGTTTTTTAGTGTACACCACATGACTATCACATACCCCAACATTAATATGAAATCAAACCAACTAAAATTAAGAAGAAAGATATTAATTTGCCGATGGTAATAGATTCAAATTTACTAGAAAATCATAGATCAAAGATGGTGTCATCTATTAAATCCGATGGAGTGGAATATTTTTAATTATATGTCAGGGTTGTTTTTCACCCCTCGGGAATCGAACCCGAGTGCCAGTAACAGCAATCCGGGCCACCTGGCTCACCTGCGGGATACGAACCTCTCTGACATATGTATACGCGTAAAATATTTTACTCAAAGATTGTTATCTTAATTTGTAAAATTTCGCGATATAGTTATTCTAAATTTAAAGATATAGCCATGCCATATAATTTAAATAAAGGTGGTTGAGTGTTTCGAATTTTGAAGAAATTCAAAATTCGAAGGGCAATGGAATGACTTTTCCCAATTTAATATGAAAGATATTAATTTGCCGATGGTAATAGATTCAAATTGGGGTTCGATTCCCGAGGGGGTGAAAAACAACCCCTCTGACATATAATTAAAAATATTCCACTCCATCGGATTTAATAGATGACACCATCTTTGATCTATGATTTTCTAAAATTAAGAAATTAAAATTAAATTAAATATTTTTTTTTGTTGAAAACGGGAATTAAAATTTGAGAAAAAGATGGAAAACTTTTTCAAGATTGTACGCTTGGGCAAATTTTAGGGATTTTGACATTTTTAAGGTTCCGTTTAAAGTTTAAAGGGTAAACCTGCCTATTAGCGAAGCTACTATGTCTATTATGCCTATATATCTGTAACTGGTAAACTAACGTAAATAAGATAAATTGAAAGTTTCTTTTTGTCGAGAGGAGCAGAATTTTTATAAAATGAAGGAGACGATAAAACAGTGTGTCTTCTACTGGAATTATAAATTTTTAATTTATTTATAACGAGACTAAATAAGATAGATGATACAAACTTAAAATTTAAGCGTTACATGTACTCATTTTCCCCGAGATCAAAAATCATATTAAATTTATCATTGAATAATTATTTTGTATCAATGTTCAATTTTACGTGTAGTTATAATTAAAAAATATTTTTTGTTATTGGGTAGTGATGTATCCTTAAAAGATTTCATTAAGCAGAATTACTTTATTTTAAATTCATTTCGACGGGGTAAAAGAGTCCCAAAAGAGGCCATTTTTAGATTATTAGACTCAACATATTTAATAAAATTAAAAATTGATTATTTGGTAGGTTTCACAAATTGCTTATGAACAAGACTTATTATATATTTAGGACGACAACCCCATCTTCAGGAGATTACATTGATATAACTATAAATAAAGAAATGATTAGATTTTGAGTTCAGTAGATAGTAGGGGAAAATGCAGAAAATCAGAAAAAATCTAATCTTTATATAATAAACTTTTAATGGTTTTTCGTTCTGGTACCTTTCTTAAGGAATTAATAATAAAATTTATAGGCATCAACGTACATATATAGAAAAAAATTTAAAAATGATTGTTTTTGAAAACATTTCGGAGAATCCAGCTGCTTGCAGGCCACAGCCTTGGTAATCAATACTTGAAAACTATCGCAGATGTAGTTATCAAAGTGTCTTTGACTTTGTGAATATTTGTTAAAGTTTAAATAAATGTATTAAACAGTGCATAATGTAGCTTATTTCAAAAGTTCTAATAAATAGAAAAATTTACAAGACATGAATTAAAGCAACAAAGCTCTTCTGATCAGCCGTTTTGAACTAAAATTTTGCTGTAATTTCTGGAGCATATAACTATCTTAAATTTTAAATTAAATTTCACTGAGATACTCATGATAATAATGACATATTAAAAATGCTTTTTGGTCAATTTTTAAACTATGAAGACTAAAACATGTTTGGGAACATTCTAATTACAAAAATAAAACCAATCATTATTTCAAGTATTAATTGACCGCAGCAGAATTAGAAGATATCAAAAATTGGATTTCCTCGGAAGCTATTCCAACATCCACTTACTTAATCATCTAGACCAGGGATGTCCAACCTTTTAGCTTCCCTAGGCCACATTGGAAGAATACGATATTGTTTTGGACCTCACATCTAATACACTAACGCTAATGATAGCTAATGATCAATAAAACGTAGATTAACATATTTAAGTAATTTAAGCCGTATTACATTATATAAAAGTAAAAGACCATGCAGCAACAAAAAGTTAGTGAGATGTTTGTCATTGTATGTGAGACATTCGATATTTGGTTCAATGGAATTCTCAGTGAGTTCTCAAAGTGCTCATCAAATATTTTGGATCTAGCTTCATTCTTTGTATGCCTTATACTTGAAATAGTTGCTTGAATAAATAAAATTATTTAAGAATCATTTTATGAATACATCATTGCTAAATAACTTGTTAAATTAAAAAATTCATCACTCATAAATTAATAGCAAGTTAAAATTATTGTATTTTTATTAATATCACCGGTATTTTTAATCGCAATCTCATAAATTTGTTTGCGGTTTTTTGTCGGGTCTTATTGATAGCCGTTTTGGACCGCGGGATGGACAAGCCTGAACTAGGCATTTTGACCACTAAAGCATATTCGAATTGAATATTTTTTAACATTTATTTTTATGAATAATGAACTTTTGAAACGAAGAAGCGTTCTGATAAGATATTTTCTCAAAGCAAATAAAATGTATAATGTGAGACAAGATAGAAGTAAATTGATGCAAAAGAATGTTTCATTCGAATTTAATTATCTCCGAGAAAGGTAATCAATAAAATAGAACTAAATAAGCTAAGTACCATTAGACATGTCATTTGAAATTAAGTTATTGCTGTGTTCATTCGCACGATTTCATGTAAACATACTAAATAAGAAACAAGGTTTCTTATTGGGTAAAAATCATCTAGAGCTCATCTGTTTAAGAATTATGTAGGGATATACTCTATTAATGTATATTATCTCAAAACCAGAAGTGTGCAAATTTTCAAATTGGTCAAAGGTTTTACACTAGATCCGCAAATCTGATAGTATGTATCTTAAATGAAGTCATACCGTGGTATTAGTTCACGAAAGTAATTAATATTTACTAGAAGATGCTAAAATTAATTTTCATATTAATTAAAAACGGTCAATGAATGGTGTATTTACAGCATATCCTGTTATAATGACCACACTTGACTGGATTTCTAAGAACCTGTAGAGTTCTAAAGAAATTACACGCAATCGTTGACGGATCCAGGAGAAATGTGTAAAAAAACTAAATAAGCTCTGAGTCGGACCGCATATCTAAGGTTCCGAACCTTTTATAGCTCCCAAAATACTTGAGATATAAATGTCATTGATAAGGGGAAAATGAGGGAATTCGCATAATTTGATCATAATTTTGCGTTTATGCAAACATGCAAACAAGTACAAAAATCACCTAAAATGTTAACTTTAAAGTCATTTTATAGCAAAATAAATTTAAAATAATAATAATAATAATAATCTAATTAGATCTCTACATAGATCTCACACTCCATGACAAAAAAGATATTATTTATTTCGGACCCCACAAAAATCTGACACTTCCTTCCCAAAATAATAATTTTCTATTAAAATTTGAATAAAATTTTTGATTCCAGAGAAAATGAATACATATAACTTGAAAATTTTAAGTTTGCCTCATTTTTTTTTTTTTTTTTTTATGATAATGATGAGAGAAGGAGTTACACCAAAAAAGGTGCAACCCTAAAGGCCTGGGTTGGCCCCTCCATCGTGAAAAGAAGAAGAAAGAATTTTATGGGTTGGGCGGGGGTCGAAGGTATCTGTGGATACGGGTCTTAAATAGCTGAAGGTTGTAGGTCGCGGGAAAGATGGTGGCAGGGAGCGAGTTCCAGTCTCTGGAGGTCAAAGGGATAAAAGAGTTGGCGAAAGCGCTTGTTCGAATTTTATCCAATTTGACAGCGAAGGGGTGCTGAGCAGTTAGAAAACCGCGTGTTTCGCGTAAAGAGGGCATTAGGGGGGATAATTGATTTCAGTTCTGACTGAACAGGACACCGTGATAGTATCTGTAGTACAGGGAAAGGGCAGAAACGGTTCTTCGGTGAGCCAGGGAGTCGAGTGAGTTGGTTAGAGCCGTTTAGAGCCATTTAGTTTACGACCTACAATGCAAATAGAGTTCCATTTTACTTTTTAAACGGAACCATAAAATATTGACCTCTTCATTACTGGAGAGAAGAGGATGCTCAAGCGAAAGAGTGGAAACGACTTGACGGATTGAAAATTAATAAGAATAACTAAAAAAGAGCTCGAGGACAGAGTTCAAGCCTCCTGCCCAAGTTTTGGGGATAAATATTTTGGCGAATGAAGTGGTTCTAAACTTGTATAAGCTAGGGTTAACATATGTGTTGTCGATAGGGTTTCTTTTTTTCAGCAGGACCAAAATCTCGAGTTCGAAGAAGCGATGAGAATAAGAAAATCGCGTTTTACGTACAAAGGAGGCTTTAGGGGGAATTATTGATTTCATTTATTGAGCACATGACATTCTCACACAAACATCTACGCCTCAACCCTTTCGATTGATCAATTTCCTCTTCTCTTCGGTAATACAAGGGTCTTTCGAGATCCCTGGGGGCTGCATCATCCTGGTGAGCCTCTTCTTGCATTCTATTTCATAAAAAATCGTTTCTATAAAATAGGGAAAGGGCGAAAACGCTTTAATGATTGATTAGCGAGTCGTCATGAGTGCCTCTAAGTTTTGGTATCCAAAGAAAAATTAATCACGTTGTTGGTCCGACACTAATTTACAGAATCATTAGTACTAGCATTGTTTTTGATTTCAAAAATGACAGGCACACAATCGCCATATCGATGGAATAAAACAATTTTATAAATCTTTTGTATCTGTTGTGTTTATGTGTTGTGACATATTGATACTTCATCTAGACGAGGTTTTTATTTTTTTCCATGAGGAAATTAATAGTTTCTGTCAGACACACCGCGCACTGTCAATGTCGGATTGACAGCCAGTGATATGTGACTTTAAAACAATTGCATTCAACTTATGCATCGAAATGAAATAAAAAAGAGCTGACCTTCCTTCCATTTTGCTACTTGCTGAAAGGAAATAATTGTCTCTCGATTATATTTTCATTTGAGTAAATTCTAATTTCAATAAAATTGAATTCTTTACATATTATTAAACTTTTAATTAATATTCATTTATATTCTGCATGTTTTTTTTCAAAGTTCGAATAATTATATACTTAAATACACGTGTAAACATATAGACGAAACAAGTTCTCGTAGACTTAGAATTGCTTAAGCTAAAATGGGATTTAAGTCAAATCAAAAATTAATATGCTTATTCTCCATTAGCCTAGATCAGGGCTTCTTAAACTTTTTTGATTGGCGACCCCATTTTGACTGAGAAGTAATTGTTGCCCTATGTTTCGCTACACCGAAATTCAGTTTCGAGACCCCAAATGGGGTCTCGAACCATAGTTTAAGAAGCCCTGGCCTAGATAATAGGGAGATGTTGCTGAAAACATTTGATGATATCGGGGATATATGGGTGTGATACTTGGACGGTCAGAGTGAAGGAAACGAAGATTTTTGAAATATTGAGGTATAGGAAAATGTTAAAGATTTATTGGGCGGATAGAATTACAAAAGTATATGTTCTCATTAACATTAGAGAAAAAAAGATTTTGTTCCTGCTGAAAAAAAGAAACCCTATCGTCAACACATATGTTAACCCTAGCTTATACAAGTTTCTATATTTTACACAGTAGACTAGAGCATCATGTGCCATTGTTTTTCAGATTAAAAATTTATATTAGTATTTCGAAAAAATATAGAAAACACTGACATTCACAGGCAGAGATCCCTAATTCTGTTTAAGACCCGGTAAGCTATAAACATGAAAGATGGACAAGATGAAATTATAATGGATTTTAGGATTTATGTACCTTAAAAATATAATTTACTCGAACATTATTAAAAGACATTTTTTATTACTAAAAATAATAGAAATGTATCCGATATCGAATTCATCGGGAATGCCATTCCCACTTCCATTTTTGTTTTTGTCTTACAATTTGCAATGCTTCAAGAACCTTCACAAATACTTTTTAGCCCAACCAACAATTAAATATTCTCAATCTTAACCCTAGAATGTGAGAGTCAATCCTGACTTATAGGTTTTGCTACCTATGCTAAAAGCACCATCGTTTGACTTGATCTCTAATCACTATTAAATTCTGTTAAAATTTCATGGAATTCAATTCGAGGTATGATACATATTTGTTTTAAATAATATAATCGATGTTTAAAAGCAGCTGAATAAACAGCAATATTTTCATTTTGCTTTGGGTGTTGATATGTTTAAAACAGCCTTTGATAATTATTAAACGAAAACACAATCAGATGAAGAAGATTTATGTTTTCTTAAGCTAAAGCAAATAGTGCAGACAGGCTAAATGGGCTCTGTGTTAAAAAATTCTAAGACTCTACTTCTTTGAAAATAAGCTAACTATCAAGAGGGGAATCGAAAAAAATTCTTATTAATTAAATCTAATTTTACTGAGTAGTACGGTAGTGAAACTTGAGAATTTCTTTGAAAAGTTTTTATTGAGAATTTCTCCCTTATCAATGGAATTTTACTTTAGGAAGTGTAAAAAATCAAAAAAAGTTGCTTTACGGAATGATTTATATTATATTATAAATGCTCTATATTTATTCCATAACGCCCCTATGTTTTCTTTTCATAATTCCTAAATTAAAATTCCATTGAAAAAGGAAAAGTTATACCGAAACGTTTATTATTTTTAAACGTTTGAAGTTTGTTTTTTTATAAAAGATTTGTAGACACTTTTAAATACACAATGAGCAAAAAAAAAAAAAATTTGAGTGAATTCAACCAAAACAAGGGGCTGACTCACTGGGAAACAGAGCAATAATAATAATTCCTCTAAGCTCGCGGTTCATAACCTAAGGGTAATTACTCCAATGGGGTATAAAATCTATTTGAACGGAATAATCAGATGTACCGCAGAAAATATTTATAATTGTCAAAGTATATTCGTTTTTATTGTCATAGTTTTAGCTGATTTTCATATTTAAATAGTAATTATACACAGTGGTCCCCACAGGGAGGAGTTAAGAAACAGAGTGTGTCATTGAAATTCCTGGGGGAGGGGGATTGTATATTGTTGCAAAATTAGCATTATATGCTAAAATAAAAAGAGGTCAAGTTAATATCTTCAACAAAAGGTAATAAAATCCTTCTCAAAGTATTTAAAAGTGAAAAAATATAATGTACAGGGGAGGGGGAGTTTTCATGAAAATAAAGAGTTTGAGTTATGAAGATAAGAGAATACCATCAAAATTCTACAAATTGAAACTGAAATTTCATTACAATTTTTAGTTAAAAACAAATGGTAAACAATCAATAATCCTAATAACTTTTTAGATTTATTTTATCATATTTTTTTAACATAGTCTTGTTTGGTCATATAGGGGTGACAAAACTGAAAAGGTTGGGAAACACTGCTTTATATACCAATACCCATCGATAATTTTTAAATTAGATAAGTTTTCATTATATAAATAATTTGTTAAATAGTTCACGAATGGTATTAATCATCACGATTATTCCAATTAAAACCTTGCATTATTACAAATCCATTTGCCATACAAAAACAGCTAGTTTTCCGGTTGGACATGTAATGTTTGTTTGATTTAAATGATGTCCCCTGTGGCACGGATGGCGTTGCGATATCCCACCGAGATTAACTAGCTGCGTACACAACAGGTGCTTTTGTACGTAGGCAGTGTGCTGGTGCAAAGACGGCCGGACACACGGCCACCTGGCAGGCAGGTTGAGGTTGAGTTTCGCACGTGGGCATAAGTGGGCCCCCGGGAGGCCCACGCGGCTGCCGTTGCACTCCGAGACCTCAACGTGCCATAGGTCATGCGACCCCCGCAGGTGCAGACCTCACCCACATGCCATACATACTTAGCATTTCAGAAAAATAAATAAAAATATTCAAAATGGAATCTCAACTCTTAGAAAATTCAGAAAATAATTGAAAAGATTTTGTTTTTTCCTAGAGTAGCATAGTTGTTGTTAATTCTTAAAGAGAGATCAATGAGGTTGTCCTCTGCTTGCAAGAAAACATATACATACATATACCAAATATAAATTTTTATCTAAGGTATATACGTAATTCATTAGTTTGAGAAAAGTTTTTCCACCATAGGCGCCTGCAACGTAGACAACCGTGAGTACATCGAATTTATTAATCACACGCTCTCCAAACGGAGGTAGGTAAAATATGGAGAAAATTTTTTGTGGTTGATTTTATGACTATGAGATTACTTGATTTATTCTCGAAACATATATCAACACGACTTATGGAAAATTATAATACAAAAAAAAAATTAATAGATTTTCTAGTGAAGCAATAGAACGGGAATTGAGAAAATTTAATCCTTAGATCAGAAAATAAAACATTAATAAAATTAAACAGTATTAATAAAATAATTATATGAATATTTGTAATCTGTTTCACAAATTCTCTTGAGGGTTTTTTGTTTTAAATGTATATTAAATGATAGATTTTTGTTTGTTTAATAAATTAAAAGATGAATTTTAATTATATAAGTCTGATCTTTTCAAATACAAAAGGTAATCTATATAACAACAGTTGAAACCTCAGAAAAAGAAACATGACCTGCTGAAAAAAGTAAACCCTACCGGAATACTTCTGAGGATAATTTCATAAATATGAGATATCACTTGAATTATGCTCGTTTTATAGATATCATAATGTATAACAACAGTTGTAACCTCAGAAACAGAAACATGACCTGCTGAAAAAGTAAACCCTACCGGAATACTTCTGAGGATAATTTCATAAATATGAGATATCACTTGAATTATGCTCGTTTTATAGATATCATAATGTATAACAACAGTTGTAACCTCAGAAACAGAAACATGACCTGCTGAAAAAAGTAAACCCTACCGGAATACTTCTGAGGATAATTTCATAAATATGAGATATCACTTGAATTATGCTCGTTTTATAGATATCATAATGTATAACAACAGTTGTAACCTCAGAAACAGAAACATGACCTGCTGAAAAAAGTAAACCCTACCGGAATACTTCTGAGGATAATTTCATAAATATGAGATATCACTTGAATTATGCTCGTTTTGTAACCGACTTCAAAAAAGGAGGAGGTTCTCTATTCGACTGAATTTTTTTTTTTTTGTGCCTATGTTACCTCATATCTCCGCCAATTCCCAACCGATTTTGAAAATTTTTTTTGCATTGGGTCCAGTCTAGCTTCCGATTGGTCCCATTTTTTTTCGAATTTTTTCATAGGTATTAGACCTTTTTTATTAGGTTTGTTTAGACCTAACCTCTTTGTTTATGAACCGATTTCGATGGTTCTTTTTTTATCCGAAAGGGGGTGTCTTAGGGATGGTGTCATATTAATTTGGTCAAGTTCTGATGATATGATCACTATTAATAACATCACTAAAAAGAGAAAAATAAAAATAATTTTTAAGAAAAAAATAAAAACCGACTTCAAAAAATTAAATGCAACAAATAAAATACACTAAAAGGTATAAAATAATTATTATCTTATTTAGTTACAACTAAACGACGAAATATTAACATGAAAATACTTTTTGAAGTTGGTGCCCAACATATACCTTTTATGAATCGCACTCGACGGATCTTACTTAGTACGTTTGGAGGGTATGCTCGCTTATAGGTATAGTTTGTTTGGCACCGACTTCAAAAAGTAATTTCATGTTAATATTTCGTCGTTTAGTTGTAACTAAATAAGATAATAATTATTTTATACCTTTTAGTGTATTTTATTTGTTGCATTGAATTTTTTTTGAAGTCGGTGAGTATTCTTTTCATAAAAATTATTTTTATATAGATATCATAATGTATAACAACAGTTGAAACCTCAGAAACAGAAACAAAATTATTGAAAGCAAAAATAATAATAAGTAGATTTTCTACAAAAGCAAAGAATGGAAAATAAAAGAATTCGAAGCTTAGATGAAAAAAATAATCTGTATCACATATTCTGATGTAGATTTGTTTTAAATGTTTATTTAATGATGGAATTTTGGTGGTTTAATAAATTAAATAATGAATTTTCATTCAACTAATAAAATTTTGAAAGGGCTAGTTTTCAGTTGTTTAATTACCTTCAAGATACGATAAGGATCTGATTAGAAACCAGTACATAATGATAAATGTCTGATCTTTTGAAATACAACAAATTATTTTATGCCTGCTGAAAAAGCTTCTGAGGATGATTATATGAATTTGAGATATTTACTCACTCTACATCTATAAAGACTTAATAATGACCAAAAAATAGATACAAAATTATTGAAATAAATATTAATTGATTTTCTACTACTAAATAAATGAATAAAAATAAAACAAGAAAATAATTTTTTTATCATGCCAAATTTACATCAATTTACATACTTGTCTTTAAAGAACGTCAAATTTATAAATTCCATTTTCTAATTTTACTTAAAAATTAAAAGTTAAATTCTTTTATACAGAAATATCACTAGGTGACTATTCGTAATAAATAATTAAATAATGGTCTTAAATTTTCCTAAATAAAGTGAAGTAAAATAGTAATAGAAAATCATGTGTTACAGGTCTGTTTATTTCATATTATAGAGATTATAATATTAACCATCATTGATCGAATAAGACCTGAATAAATGAAACATTACACATATAGTAAGTAAATAAAATATAATTTTGTATATTGAAGGAGACAATAGAAGAGTGTGTCTTCTGCTGGAATTATAAATTTTATTTATTTATAACGTTATTTATAACAACACACTCTTTTATTGTCTCCTTCAATATATAAAAATTCTGCTACCCTCGGCAAAAAAACTTTCAATTTAATATAATTTTGTATTAAATTGTTATTGGTTACATCTTTTTTTTTTTTTATTTATTTATTTAATGTCACCGGGAACAAAGCTCATTTAGACAGCACATAAGTAGAGTGTTAGTAGGGTTAGTGAGGGAGCCGAGTTTTCAGCCGGTAGAAATTTTTATTTGCCAGCTAGATCGAACCCCGGACCTCCACATCAACATCGTCATAATCGATCGATGCCGAAGCGAATCCAGTGCGTTACTTGACTGAGCTACCCGACTCCCTGGTTACATCTTAAATTGATGTAATAAAATTTATGAATAAAAGAAAATGAAATATATAAAACTCATAAAATATAGGTATATAGTATATTGCTATCGAACAGATCCACTTTGAAAAGTAAAGCAAAATATTAAATTTATGTAGATATTTATTTTGTATGCGATCGGGGTTATAAATGTTTTCCAATCAATATATCGTGTACTATATTTTTAATAAATGTTATATAGAATGTATTTTCTATTCAAAATGCGCACATTCGAAATTAATTTGAATTTTGTGAGTTGTCATTCTTGGCTTGCTTCTGCATTAGCGCATATTGCAATCATAAATATAAACTACAGCTGTTGCAGATTAATCGATTTGTATTTACACTTATCTATTTATATCTACATACAAGTCAAATCCAATTTTAACCAAATTTATGGGACTATATAATATATATGATTAAATTGAGTTACTTCAATTTTTATAGGAATTACCAACTCATTAATTTCGGAGTTTTGTAACCAAGAAACAGAAAAAATAATTTCGTCAATGTCATCAGAAGGAAATTTATTTTCTTAAAGTATCAATAGATACTCAGGCTTTAATTTTATTTCCATTTTTTTTTCTTTATCCTATGAAATATGAAGTAGGTACATGGAAAAAGTGGTTTTATCGACTATTTTTTTAAAATATTTCAAAAACATAGTAAAGTCCATTTTATTGTTTTTTTTTTTTTTAGTTTGTAAATATTATAATTTACTTTTTTAAAAAGAGCCCAATTTTGGACCCATTAGCAATTATAAATGCCTCCATTTAAATATAATATTATACTCTTTTATTGTGAATATCAGCTTTCTTCAATTTTTGTATTAAAATTTTATTATTTTAAATTACTTTTGAAATCTCTTCCCTCCCCTCCTTTAGGTTACTACCGATTTCACAAAGTCATTTTCTTAAGGTCGTATAGAATGCTTATGCGAAATTTCGCAGAAATCGATCAAGGGGTCTATAGGACTTATATTGATAGTTCTATATTTTGGAGCCTCCTCGCCTCCCAAAAGGGTTGCCGAAAAAATAATGATTCTTTTTTATTATAGGAGCGTTTTAGAGTAAAATACATTTTTCTTCTTTTTTTTTTTTTACTTTGAAAATTTTATCATTTTTAAGAACGCCCTCCCCCACCCTTTAATTTTTAGTTCGATTTTAACCAAAATCTAATCAGGTCTTAATCTCAATATAAAGAATCTACATATGAAGTTTTGTTTTGATAGTCACAATAGTTATTGAGCTAGACCGTACGAAAAAATTCGGTAACGCACTAACGTACTAACGGACATTTTGACAAAATAATATATATCTCTTAAAAAATAATTTTTCGGTCTTTACTCTTTAGGGCTTTTTTGTAGACCTAAACGCCATGGTTTTGTTCCATTTTTCTTTAGCAAACTAGTTTCAGCAATTTTTGAGATATTTCGAAAAAACGAAGAAAAAAAAACACTTTTTCATGCATTATTACAGTACTTGATCGTAGCCTGTATAGAAAAGTAAAAAATTTAGTTTTGGAATTCTATTTCTGTTTCCATCTTACTTGAATTTTAAAATTAATAATTTTTTAATACCCGGCTCCTCAAAAAACTTAGACTCCTTTAAATCAAATTATATTATATCACCCTCTTATTCCTCCGAGTACACAAAAGTCATCATCGACCAAGTTTTGGATTTTCTGGTTTCTTATCATTAAAAAATAAAAAAAAAATTATAATGAGAACATGACAAGATGTATCTTGACGTGGTTGGTGAAAAATACAATTCCGGTTATTGAATGTTTTTTTATAGCTATCGTTTTCAATAATTATTTACAAATGTTCTTCAAACATTCAGACACATTTACATATATATGTGTCTAGATATGAAAAAAATAAAGAAAATTAGATGCATTTGTGAGCTTACAAGAAAGTTTTATTAACTTTTTATTATTTTAGACAGTATAGATTAAACCAGCTGAAAATGCGAGCATTATCATAACTAGCTTCATCGTCGTCCGTCGATTTGCTATTCATATACACATTACTTGTCTCATAATGTTACACTGAAACATAACATTGGCAAAAAATAAAATAAATTACCAAAACAGATGGATTTATTGAAAATAACTTTATCTTTATAGTACTATTAAAAGAAATTTGAATACAGTTATAAATATAGATCATAATATAGTCGTTGCCTTTGTAGTAAAACTTCGAATGAGCAAATTTTTCCCTAATGTGATTTTTACTTTACCATACAGGGTATGGTCAAGTATTGTAATCGTGCATGAAAAAAGTGGGTTTTTTTTGCTTCTTTTTTCGAAATATCTCAAAAACGGCTGAAACTATTTTGATTAAAAAATTGAGCGAAACCATGACATTTCGGTCTATAAAAAAGCTCTAATAAGTGAACATCGAAAAAATGATATTTTTCGAGATAATAACTGTTTTATCAAAATGTCTGTTAGTCTGATGTGCGTTACCAAATTTTGTGGACGAGCTAGCTCAAAAACTATTGTGAATATCAAAACCAAATTTCACAAGTAGTTTTGATGCATTGAGATTAAGAGCTGATTAGATTTTGATGCATATCGACCCAAAATTAAGGGGGAGGGGGGGGGGTTAAAATTTAAAATTATAATATTTTCAAACTAAAAAAAAACAAGAAAAATGAAATATACTATAAAATGAACCTATAATAACGAAAATATTTTTTTTCTGGCGCCAAAATTAGGAGGGAGGGGGTCAAAAATAAAAATCTAGGCCATTTGAGCAAACTCAACCATATTTTGTATACAAAATCAGTGGGCCCCTAGAACACTAAAAATGCAAAAACAAACCGCCCAAAATGGGAAGGGGGGTTGTAGGGTCAAAAAATGAAAATCTAGGCCCTTGTACCAAACTCAACCAGAAGTGTATGGTAAAGTCAAGTGGATGGCCATATCAGAACGTGTCGATTTATTTTAATCAATTTCAGGCCATACTAGAGTAGCAAATGTGAATTTATTAAATTAGATTACCTTATGGTATTAATTTTTGAATGTAATAAATATTTGATTTATAAAATGCTGAAATGGTGCAATAACTAAATTGTAGATTTGTCGCTATGACGATGATGTGTTTAGCTTAAAGTCGTAAATTAAAGAAGACAATAAAAAGTGTGTCTTCTGCTGGAAAAATAAATGTTTTAATTTATTTATAACGAGACTATAGTTTCGGAGGGCTTTTCCCCTTCATCAGTCTATTGCAATTGATTCACAGGAATTGATTGTAATAGACAGATGAAGGGAGAACTCGAATACTATAGTCTCATTATAAATAAATTAAAAATTTTATTTTTTCAGCAGAAGACACACTCTTTTATTGTCTCCTTTAATTTATAAACATTGTGCTATTCTCGGCAAAGAGAAACTTTAAATTTAAAGTCGTAAAAGGGTCAATGAAGTGAGCATGTAGTTCAATCATCAGAAATAAATCTATACCAGTCCAACTCCGAAGAAAAACTTCAAACGTGTTTTTTGTAAATTAATACGAGTTTATTATATTATATAGTCTATCATGAAAGGTTCTCTTGCAAAAATAAGATCTTTACTATGGAGAAAAATAAAATAATTTAAACGGCAAGTGATAGAAAGGTGTAGAATAAATTGTCGGTTGTCTTGACAAGCAGGTCTTACTGGTTTGTAATTTCGACAAACAACGAATCACTCATTCATTCATTTAAAGTCCTTCTGGTTTTTAAGCCTCAGTCGTGGGCTGTGTGTCTTACTAACAAGCCATAACAACGTAGAAAGAGATTTTCTCTCATTTTCTTAAGATTTTACTATGGAAAATTGTTTCGAGTTAAATCAGACTACCCATGATAGAATTAGGAATTGCTCTACACTTGCTTTACAACATATCACATTCTCTAATAATTTTTAGAATTATTTTACTTTAAATGCAATCAATTGCTATTAGAACAAAACGAATTTACTAGCATCCAATTGGTTATTTGAACCCATGAGAAATAACAGATAAAATATTTCTAATAATTGATGACGGAGGTCAAATCTTTGAAACTATAGTATCTAACAAATAAATTACATATAATATACAAATAAATACAAATCTTTTAAAAAACAATCTTCAAACGTTTATTAAAACTCAAACGTTTCGTATGAATTTTTCCCCTTTATCACTGGAATTTCGAATCAAGATTCGTAAAAAAAGTTAATTTATCTAATGAATATAAAACAACAGTAAATAAATAAATATTATGAATATATATGATACAAATTGTCTTGGTTCTGAAATTTAATACAAATAGAAATAAATATTTATGAAAAAAATATTTTTCTCTAAAAATTTTATATATAAAAACAGTCAATATCTGACCTTTTCTTGATTGAATTTTCGTTGTTTAGAATTTCAATTTTATAAACTAAATTATTTTGATTTAAGAAAAGATCTTTGTCTTTTAATTTTGAAAAAAGGAATGAGTGCAAGAATAGGTTGGCTTAAAAGTGGCATGCATATTGTGAACTAATAATATTTTCTTGATATGTAGATTTGATGGAAGAAAGCCCAAGGATAATGAAAAAATAAAATTCCTATTAAAGTAAATTTATTGGAAAGTCATTTATATATATATATATCCTCTCTTTCTTGATATATTTCTTTTACGTATGAGAAAAGAGATGTGTCTTAAATTCTCTTTTTTATTGTTATTTTCATTAATTTTTATTCAAGAGTCGTCAAATGATATTATATTCTTTACGATTTCTTATATACATTTATATTCGTTATATATTATGTATTTGTTTATTTGCGTCAAGCAGAGGACAACCTCATTGATTTCTCTTTATGAAATAAATATTTTTGGCTTTCGAATTCTTATTTTAATTATCATGTGTGTGTATAAAGGTGTACAAGTTTAATTATAGCCGGACAAATTTGTAAAAAGTTCCAATGAAACTATATAATATAATAAACTCGTATTAATTTACAAAAAACACGTTTGAAGTTTTTCTTCGGAGTTGGACTGGTATAGATTTATTTCTGATGATTGAACTACATGCTCACTTCATTGACCCTTTTGAGTCCTGAAGAAGGGTGGAAGAACCTCCAAAATGTCGGATTCAAAAAACTTAAAAAGAAAAATTTCTAATGAATATTCTTTCATTGGAAATATTCTTTTTATTTATTCCTCGACTGCCTTATTACAATAATACTGTCCTCAATTACAAAAAACATTGAATTAGTTCTTGAATTTTATTTTTTATTTTTCAAGATACACAAATTCACCATTTGAAAAGTTCTTTCTGATGCCAAAATGTGTATATTTCCAAAAACAACTGAATAGATTTAACTTTTAAGGAGTTCGGTGTTGGTTCTAGGTGAAACATTTTAATATAATAATAAAACTTGAGTAAGATACGAGGTAGGTTTCACAAAAAAAGAAATAAAACAAAATTGAGTTTTGAATTCGATATATTTCGGGGTTAGCCCATCATCAGGAGTCTAAGAAAAGTCTCTAAGTTTTCTTAGACTCCTGAATAGATTTTGTCATTTCTAATGATTCCGATTGAAAATGTACATAAATCAGAACAAATTGAATTTTCATATAATGAACTGTTTTAGCTAATAACCTCAAATTTAGAACTCAAGTTTTTGTATCAATAATTGTAACTCTGTGCCGGGTTATAACATTCTAACTCAAATCTTTTTTGGCAAGGAAATTTAAAATATAGCATACCAGGATTTCACTTTTCCTTAGTGCTCCCTGCAAAAATTTGACCACCTTTATTCCAGACCCTACACTAGCAATAACACATAAATAAAAAGTATCATATTGCTCATGTTAAATTAACACTAACTATGTAGTATTCGAGACCGGAAAACAATATTGATAGTAGGTACTTGACTATTTTTGGATGATAGATCATCATATTGTTTCTAACACTAAAGATGCATAACTTTATTTTTTTATGTTAAAGGAAAACTCAAACTAAAATTTAAGCACCCAAGCTACTAATACAACTACGTCAATCCTGATTTTTAGGATCGCACCTTCTTAGATTAATTCCATTATAAATAAAACATACTTGAACAGATAAGAAGACACTATGGACTATTTAATTAGAGTTCAATAGGAAGTTGTGTAAGACATTGAGACACACGTTGTATGTAGTTTACTTTACGTTTGAAATAATTCTTATTTGGTGAAGGGGTCATTGAAATAAAAAAATGACCAAAATCGGTTGTTTTTTATATTTGCAGAAATATTTTGCAAATTTTACTAATAATAAGAAGGGGAAGATAGGGCTTTCGAAGCACGGTTAGGAGGTAGAGCCCTCTAATAATAAATTAAAATATAATAAACTATTCAAAATTTATTTCTTGAAACGATTCCGCGACATTTCAGCCCCCGACAAAATATCCCCGACAAAACATCCCCCGACAAAATTTCCCACGACAAAATATCCCCGACAAAATATCCTTCAGACAAAATATCTCATGACAAAATAACTCTTCCCGGCGTGATTCTTATGAGTAATGCAAATCGACTCCGTCAGCCAACCGAACTGTCTAAATGCCAGCCCGAAAAGGAGCTTATACGAATCCAACCGAGCCGAACTGAATATATATTAACCGAACCTCCGAAAGTTTAGACCGGGCGGGGTGTGTTTCGGGCTCCCATTTTTTTCTAATCAAACACACATTGAAAACCGAACCAGCCAATCGTCGGGCGGGGTGTCTCTTTTGTATTCTCCCTTATACTGGGGAATATTTTGTCAGAAGATATTATGCCGGGGGATATTTTGTCCTTGGGATATTTTGTCCTTTGTATATTTTGTCGGGGGCTGAAATTTCGCGGTACCCTTGAAACAACTGTTTATTTATGCGTGTCCCATGATAATGCGTGAAAATATTCACAAATTATCCCAAAAAAGATATTGTCTGGATTTGTGAAGATAAGAATCCCGAAATCTAATTAGTTCTTCGTTTGAAACACAAGAATGAACTTTATACGGCGTTGTTAACATATAGTCTGTATCGAAATCTAGACAGACACACAGACAGAGATAGTTGAAAACAAAATAATTAAATAAGCGAAAAAATCGACTGAATACTCCGGGCGTATCGAATAATTTATACTGTCGTATCTGTAAACATATTCCCCTGAATTCAATTAATTTTTTACCAACAACTGAGATATTATTTTTCTCATGTTAAACTTTTTAAAAATCATTTTTGTTATGTTAAGACTTGAGCGATCAGGTGTATAATTTTATTTCACCTGCCTCTGAGTTCTATCAATTGAATTACAATTTTTGAAATTGGTAATGTGTCTTGGGAGAGCAAAGATATCAGTGGAGCTCGTAGTGTGTGATGGGACTTTGAAATGAAGTTTTGACAGAATGTCAAGCCAAATGAAAGACAGATCAAATAATTATCTTCGTTATAAATCAAGTGGATTGATAACCAAAAAAGACATGATGTGGTTGTAATCAAGATTATCAATATTAATACCGAGTCCGAAGATAATGATTCTGAAGAATTTGAGTTGGACTCTTTCCAAATCTAATATACCTATAAGTACCTACTCATTTACTATACAAGTACCTGGAAGACCGACCTTAGCTCAGTAATTTTTTTATTTTTAATTACTGTTTATTTAATTAACCACTTGTTTTGTTTTGATTCAAAAGCCTGATTGAGTTTTATTCAACCACCTGTCATTAATTAGCTTATCGAAAAGCCTATCAAAATATTTTTTCCAAAATTGAGACTTGTTTATATAATTTATATTTTGAAATAAATTTTTGATTATTTTCGAGAACACCTACTTCCACTTGCACTTTCATTTCCAAGTAGAATACACTAGATGACGGGGCATTATCTAATGAATTCCAAAATAATTCCACATAAATCCATAGAAGTGTAGTCCTAATTCCAACTTCGGTTCATTCTCGATTATTTTTTTATTCTATTAAATGAATACAATTATTTAGAAAAAAAAACATAAAACGTTTATTAATAATTTAAATGTTTCTGAAGAAAAAAAATATTTATAATTATCATCATTGAGTACACAGTCCAAAATTGGTTTGACACAACCACCCGTCTCCAGACTCGGCTCTTTGACCTCTCTCAATTACTCACATCGCATATACTTAATTATTTGGGGGAAATATTCTAATCTGAGCTTCCCCTTCTCCTTTTCTTTCCTACCTCCCTCTCCAAGATATCCCTAATCAATCCCGTGTCTTAACGTGTGTCCCATAATCTGACCTCTTCTCTTCCTCAGACTTCCTACAAGGTTCTTCTTTATCTTTCTTTCAAGAATTTCTTCATTTGTGGTTGTATCTATCAATTTGATTTTCAGATCAAGAATTTCTTCATTTGTAGTTGTATCTATCCATTTGATTTTCATCATTCTTCTGTAGCACAACATTTCAAAAGCCTCGAATCTCTTTCTCTCCTCTTCTCCAATCGTCCAGGTTTCACATTCATACATGACTATGCTCCATAAATTTATAATTAATATCAGTCGAAATGATAACTCGGTTAAAAATGACCTGGAGAACCAGCACACAATAACACTTCAAGCTCTTTGAGAAAAATGACCTGCCCAATGTTGTAAGTGTGCATACAATAGAAAACATTTAAAGAACCCAAATTTAGCATTTATTCGAAGAAAATTTACTGAGAAACCTACTAAAATTATTTTTTCCAAAGTTGAGACCTGGTTAAATTGATTCATCGTTTTCGAAAAGGGTTAATTAAATATTGTATATAGAATTCAAAAATTGAAACCCAAATTGTTCTAAATGGAATTAGAAAAGTTAAAATTCCATTATCGGAGATGCCATATCAATACTTCTTAATCTATTTAAGTGAAAGTAATATTAAAGATATTGGCTGGCTGACGTCTAAAGTATTTTTATCCATGGTGACAAAAAACAGTTTATAGAGAAATTAAATCACTTGTAAATAATTCGCCATGTAAATTTATTAAAATGATAATATATGAAAAACTCAAGGCTGCATGTTTTAATAATCTTGTCTCGGTTGTAATTTAAATACATATTTAACCCGTAGAAACTATCTAGATCTAGAGCATCACAAGTTATACATCCAAATATTCATTTGGATAAAAAAAAGCATTCAGAAGAATAAAATATTTAAGAATTTTTCAACAGCACTTTACTTATATTTTGTTTATTGGGCCTCCGAGGAGCGGGCCGCCTCTTACAAGACACAAGACCATTACACAAATTTATTTACAGCATTAAATCTCTTATAATGGTGAAAAAATAGAGCCATTAAAAATAAATTAAATAATAAATAGAATTTTGCTAGATGAGTTCAAGATGACTGACAACCTTGGATAATGGATTTAGAATGGGGCCAAAACCTGGATATAATTCGGCAAGGAACTGAAGAGCTCAGATGATAGGGCAAATAATTATTATTATTAAAGCACAGGGGATTGCTAAGGGATATTTTAGAAGGTGAGATAGAAAAGAAAAAGGAAGTCCTAGATTGGGGTATTTTTCTCAGATAATAAAATATATGGGATGTATAGGAACTTTAGAGAAATGAAAGAGTTGGCATGGGATAAAGACGAGTGGTTGCCTCAAACCAGTCTTAGGACTGTATACTCTATGACAGGGGTGCCCATTGCCCAACCTCTCTCTTTAGTGATTCTCTATCTGGCTGAATACCTCCAAAAAAAAAAAATGGTTCTTTTAACAAAAGTGAAAATGTTATAGCGAGATAATCCATAAAAAAATCGCCAGGAAAAAAGCGACACTTTTGGTCACGTGATAAATCCATACTATACTAAATAAATATATAAAGCACTTTTGGTCCTGGCGGTTCGGAATATATTTTCAGATATTTTTAAGTAAAAATAAACAATAATCAATAATTGAATATTTTTATTCAAATTTAAAAAAACCGCACGTCGGAATTTGTTCATCTAACGTCATTATCTACATAGAGCATGCATGCCAACCCATGGCCCGCGAAGCCATTATTCATATGATTAGTTTGTCATTGTCTTCGGGTATTCCCTATAGAGATCAGGCCCAACACACGCTCGTAATATATATATATATTAGGTTGGAGTTGGTGGTGTTTCACAAGGAGACAAGAAATCTATAAACCAACACCGCGTTCCCTAAATTCGATTGATAATAACTAAATAACATAATAAGAAATTTTTCATTAAACAACTTAGTACTTTGTTTTAATATTTTTATGTACCTATATAATCAATTAAATATTAACATAAAAAGTTATTTTTCATTTATTAAACTGGATAACCTGGACCGCTCTCTCTGACATTCGTTCTTTCCCGTAGCCTATCTCGCTCTTGCCCATGGAATGCTTTTTATCGCGTCTGGCAGTTTTTTAACACCACCTGAACGGTCTGCCTTTTTGGAATTATTATTAAACAATTTTATTTAACACACTATTAAAATTTCAGCGTGCATCAAAAATATTTTTTTTCATATTGTGAAAATACACATTGGGGTAGTCTGGTTCCACGTCCCACCACTCAAATGGTCTGGGGTGAATATATTATGTTTATAATTGATTATAAATTATAATTTTTATAATTTCATTGTGCATCAAAAATATTTTTTTTCATATTGTGAAAATACACATTGGGGTAGTCTGGTTCCACGTCCCACCACTCAAATGGTCTGGGGTGAATATATTATGTTTATAATTGATTATAAATTATAATTTTTATAATTTCATTGTGCATCAAAAATATTTTTTAACACATATTTTTTACCTCATCTCACCATGCGCAGTACCTGGTCCACCTCACAGCCAAGTCAGACTCGGCTATTCCCTGTACCGGGTGATTCAATAAAGGGTGACGAGGTACCATATCTCCAGGAACTAATGATCGTAGAAGTTTGGGAAAAAATCCTTCAGAGGAAATCGACCAAGAAAAATTGCTGGAAATATTTTTAGTTCATACGTCGACCTCAGTGGCTAAATTAGCTTTGATCGTAAAAATGCAATTTTCTCAAAAATTTTCCAATATAAGTTTAGAAATGAATTTCTCTACGTTATACCGCCATATAGTCCATCTTTTTGATAAATGACTTTTTATTGTAGGACGTAAAATAAAGGCGGAGGGATGCTAAACTTTTATGGACTCTAGAGTCTATAACTTAAGTTTGACTTAACGGAAATTTGTTAACAAGGTCTGGTTCAAAAGGAAGGTTTGGTGAATAAAATAAAAACTATCCATGCCATTCTACTTTTGCCGCCTCGCTAAGGGGCGTGTTTTACAAAGTTAAGCGTTTTATTAATTTTGCTCCAAAATCCTAAATAGAACCGTATAATTATTTTATTAAATTCAGAAAGTAGATCAAATTTGCAACAAAACATGTTCAAACCGCATGTCGATATCTTTCTTCGTTTAACAGTTATTGCTTAAAGAATATTTTATTAACGAATTTATCAAAGAAACAAAATAGGTAATTGAGTTTTCAAATTTTTTTTTAAGTTTCGTAGTCAAGCATGCCACGGAGAAATAAAAAAAACAGTTTAAAACTTTGTTCTTATTTTCATTTAATCACAACAATAATGATAATAACGCTTTTCTGTGTCGCCTGTGAGTAGGTATTAAATTTCAAAAATGTCTAATTTCTTAGAAGGCCGTGAAAGACTTGGTTGACAGTTTCTATGGAAACGGCGATTTTTCACAAATAGATGTTAATGTTTTAATTGTTATTTTATTGTTTGTTATGTTATATCATTATTGTTGTGATTAGATGAAAATAAGAACAAAGTTTTAAACTGTTTTTTTATTTGTCCATGGCATGCTTGACTTACGAAACATAAAAAATTGAAAACTCAATTACCTATTTTGTTTCTTTGATAAATTCGTTAATAAAATATTCTTTAAGCAATAACTGTTAAACGAAAAAAGATATCGACATGTGGTTTGAACATGTTTTATTGCAAATTTGATCTACTTTCTGAATCTAATCAAAATAATTATACGAAATTCCATTTAAGATTTTGGAGCAAAATCAATAAAACGGTTAACTTTATAAAACACGCCCCTTAGCGAGAGCGGCAAGAACTAAAATGGCATGGTAGTTTTTTATTTTATTCACCAAACCTTCCTTTCTTGAACCAGACCTTGTTAACAAATTTCCGTTAAGTCAAACTTAAGTTATAGACTCTAGAGTCCATAAAAGTTTAGCATCCCCTCCCGCCTTTATTTTACGTCCTACAATAAAAAGTCATTTATCAAAAAGATGGACTATTATGGTGGCATTAACGTGAGAGTATTCATTTCTAAACATATATTGGAAAATTTTTGAGAAAATTGCATTTTTTTATACGATCGAAGCTATTTAGCCACCTAGCGGTGGACGTATGAACTTAAAAAATATTTCCAGCAATTTTTCTTGGTCAATTTCCTCTGAAGGATTTTTTCCCAAACTTCTACGATTATTAGTTCCTGAGATATGGTACCTCGTCACCCTTATTGAATCACCCTGTACAACTATCATAGATGGTACTATTACGCATTATTGCTAGTTGTTTCAAATCCGTAATCAAAATTTGTCACTAGCTCTTGGATTATAAGGCGAGTGCAGCGATTCACGCAGGTATTCAGGTGAATTTATTATCAAGAGAAATCAATGAGGTTGTCCTCCGTTTGATGTAAATAAACATATATATTTTTTGTTTGAAATAAAAGGACTTTTGTTTTATTATTACAAAATTACAAATGAAGAAGTTCTTGGAAGAATCGGAGAAAGAAGAATCTTGTGGAAGAGTCTGAAGAAGAGAAGAGGTCAGATGAGGGGGCACACACTGAAACATGGGGGACTGCTTAGGGATATCTTGGAGGGGGAGGTGGGAAAGAAAATGGGAAGACCCAGATTAGAATATTTCAACCAAATAATTGGGGAAATGGGATGCCAGACATTTAGAGAGGCCAAACAGCTGGCGTGACAGAGTCGAGTGGAGACGGATGGTTGCATCAAACCAGTCTTAGGACTGTATACTCAATGATGATGATGATTACAAAAAATAATTTTGTAGAAACAATTGTTTTTGTTTACCCTCGATAAACCAAGAACATAAAATCGTAGAACAATCATTTTGTGGTGCCAAAATGTTTGGAATACCAAAACAAATGAAAATAAAAGTGTCAAGATTTTAGGGTTCAGAATTTTGAAGAACTCTCTATCGATTGTACAAACGTTTGTATTAATAAGCCACACGTTGTAGCTTTAGCTAACGAAATAAATTGTCAAATCTCAGAAATGTAATCGAGTCTTGATAAAAAATTCCATTTCGTTCAATGTTTATTCAATTATGAAGTAAAATTATTTTAAAATGAAACAGGGTAGGAAAAATGGACATTAATTTTTAAAATTCATTTAAGTAAGTTCTGCTTAAATTAAAAATCACGTAATGAATTGAGTAGGAATTTCGATAAAAATTAAATATTTATTTTAGCTTTGAAAAGGGATGATAAATAATTTTAAATATTTCAAATAGCAATTTATGCCTTAATGAATAATTAAACCATTCTCAGAGGTGAACTGGTTTGTTCTTTTTCTCTTTAATAGCTACACACTCTTTTAGAATCAGAATGTCTCGATAAAAAAGAGTATTTTATATCTATCCTTTTAAGAATAAAATCGAAAAAAAATTGTTCAATAAATTATTTTGAACATAATACCTACTTGTATATCTAGTATTTTGAGGTTTATGTTTCATTAAATATCAATGATATATTTAAAAAATTAACAATTTATACATTTTTTTTCGAATATTTAATAATTGGGGAGAGACAACCACTGGGTCCATCAGTTATTAAGTTCTCTTCGATCATTTTCTTCCCAAAGTATGAAACAAATTAGCCTGAACTTTTAAAAATGATGTACAAAATAAAGTATTTTATGACTTGAAACTCTTATACTTAAAATCTTCACAATACAAACACTTAGTGCGAGCCGGACGATATACAGAGGGTTCTGTACCTTTTATATCTTCCAAATTACTTATGATAACAAATTCACTCTTATTTCTAAATAAAAAGAAGTGAATGAGTGAATTTGTGGAAGTTTTCCTTAAGTCATTTCTAAACACCGACAAAAACAAAAATCATCAAAAATGGCCACTTTAGGGCTTTCAAGCTTTAAAGAGAAATAAATTTTAAAGAAAATACCTATGCTTAATTCTACTTATCAACAAACTCTTTAACCACACAAAAAATTGATCCTCTCGAAAACAATCATTCGATTAAAATTTTAATTTATTTTAAAATGAATACATCTAACTTGTAAATTTCAAGTTTGTATTTATTTAGCTTACGAGTTATAATGCTCTGACAGGGTTACAGGCAGACATTTTGTAATCACACTTCAATAGAGTTTGGTTTTACTTTTAAAAGAAATCCTAAGGATTAATAATTTTAGAGTTGACACCGACTTGTTCTCAAGGTGAAATATATTATTTATCTATTTAAAAATACTATTATTTATTACTTTATAATAAACATAATAATTTAGTTTGGTTATAAAAGATTTTATTTTCAAAAATCACCGGAAATATGGTGTTTACTACGGGTCCCAATTCTAATCAAAAGGTGAGAAAAGACAAGCCACTTATTGTCAAAATTTACAAACCAGTGAAAAACACCTTTGTTTGCAATTAGAGAAAAAATACATTCATAGACCTACCTGAAGACTCATGCGTTCAATGAGGAATCTTATACAAAAAATTTATGGTTTTTAAGGTGCTACGCCAAGGACTTTGACCTGTTTTCAAGGAGATTTCCCTCATTGAGAAAAGAAGATCTCTTTACCTCTTTTGTGAAACACCGACAGGATATGAAAAGCGTCGAGCACCTTTTTCACTTTCATATAATAATAATAATAACAACAACAGCCGACATTCATTCATTCTTTCGGTAAAAGACACCTAACAAAATCACAAACAGAAATTCGGGTTCCGAAAGAGTATGAATGAGGAGAAATATACCTATACTAGAGACTAAAAAAATTAACTGAACCGTTTTTCTTGACACTTTTCTAAAGAGGCAGATATCATGACAAATTAACTGTAAATGAACCATAAATACCAAGGTTATAAAAATATCTTCAACATTTACTTATTATTTCAAGAGGAAACTAGTGTTAGGTATAAGTGCTTTATGTTTTTATTGTATTTTACCTGATCAATAAATAAATCTCTATAAAAGTCAAATTAAACATTAAAAATATTTTTTTTTCTTTAACTAAAAAGTACCTACTTTGATATCTTATACAGGCGGTTAGGGATGGTAAGGACTCAGGGTACTCATGCCCCATTTGGGACTAAATTAATTTAATTTAAGTAATTCCAATAACTTTTAAGTAATTTTTAGGGTTCGGCTTAAAAATTAAACGGAACCCTATTAGTCTCGCTAAAATTTATTTTTTTAATTTATTTTGATTTGAAATGACGGTGTGAGCGAGGTCCAAAGAGGGCATTTTAGGTGATTTTTGACCTGTCAGCGTTTAGAAAATGCTTAGCTTAAAATTATGAAAAAAATCCTGAAATTCACTCATTCCCTCTTGATAATCTAAAAATAAGAACCAAATTGATATCTCAAATATTTTGGAAATTATAAGGTTCGGAAATCACGAATGCTGTCCGATTTGCACTTGACAGGCTTATTCTTTATTAAATATTAAATATTTATAAATTTGATTGAATATTCATAGGGATGTGATCAATATAATATTTTCAAAATATAAAAATATTTCAGAGTTGAACGTTTCGTTCATCTTTTTTGACTTCATCAGCAACTTAAATTTTATTGTTTTAAATATGTATCTAATGAATGAATAAAAATTTGTTATCATTAGAATAGAGAGGGGAACTTAGGCAATTTATAGTTTTTTAATAATAATAATACTTAATCTTTTTTTTTTACTTTTCAAACTTTTTCATTAATCAAAGTGAAATTTATTTTTTTAAATAAGATTAAAAATTATGAAAACCTACCACCGTATGTATACCTGTGGTTTATTAATATTTCCAATATTCTAATATCTATAAAAAAATTAAATTAAAACTCTTAAGAAAGTCATAGGAAGCGATTCATGTGAAATATATTCAGAAGAATTCTCTGATATTCGTGTAGCATCCATTAATTTATTTTTTAATATACCTACAAGGATGGATACCTTTTACCTGACCGTCAGCCAAAGATCGTCATATAAATCAATTTAAATGAATGAAATCGTTTCTAAGAAAATATAAATATAATAATAAAATAAAAAATTCAAGGCAAGTATAGGTCTATATAAAATATTTATATACTAAGATATATTTAGTATTATGATTAAAGACGCCGGCGCCGGACATATTTCAACGATCGATCATTCGAAAATAATTAAAAACCAAAAAAGCGGTTGGGGAACAAGTTGAACAACCAAACCACAAAAATGTTAATAGGGAAAAATGTCAAAAACTTTCAAATTAATTTCATTATGGGTTCTCTATTGTCCAGAGGATACATTCGTCATTTATATTGAGTTTATTTTTTTGTTTTTTTGTTTTTTGCTTTGTTTCAGTTCAGTAAAATGAAATTTTTTTTCGATTAAAAATAAAAACAGTCTTGGTGTTTATTGTGGGCAAATCGAATAAATTATTGCCACCTTGTACGAGATATTATCAATTTCCAGTACATTGAGTCTTTAATTGTGCGAATCTGGCTGTAAAAAGACAACCCCTGTGCGCCCCATGGTCTGGGATGGAGCTCAATAAATAAAACGAAAGGACATAAAATAATATTTATTAAGTGCAGTTCACCTCCCATTTTTACTTTCACTTTTTTAAACCACTTTTTGAAATCTTCTAATTATAAAAATATTATATATTGTATGAAAATTGAGGAATATCTGACTAGCGAGAGTGGCTGGGCATGAGCTTGAGAGCTTTTGGTAAAATACTCAGATGAATGTAGTATAAACAGAATAGAATGCTGTAACCTTGCTCGTTGGTGGGACCATGTCATACACTATATTTTTTGTAAACCAGCTGAGAAAGAACAATTTGAGAGAGAAAATAACACATAATTAAATATACGTAAAATTTAATTTAATATAACAGGTTAACAGGAATAAGATTTGAAAAGATAATTATATCAATAAATAAAGTTTTTAATTAACTTAAAAGTGGAATGTTTTATTTAAATGTAGAAAAATTAAATTAATTATTTCTTTCAAATGATTTTTCATTAAAGTTAAATCAAGTTTATGTTTGAACAATTATTTAATTTTAAAGAGATAGTTTTAAGTGGATAAGCGATACACAATATACTCTAGATATGCGTTTTGGAATAAAATTGAGGGGTAGTAGTGGGGGCGGTAAAGAAAAATGGAACTTTAATCCAACCGTGCGAGAAAATTTTATTTACTATAGTCAGTCAGAAACCAGTCGGCTTACCCCCCATCAAACGTTCCTCGAAAATAGGACTTTCGCAATTGGTAGCTATTACAAAAATCAATTTGAATTCACTTTTATTAATACTAAATGGAAGTATATAGAAAAGGTAAATCAATGTTTTCACAAAAAATAAGAGATTTGTGACCAAATAGCCATTAAAATTGATTTGTTTGTCTGTAATCTTCTTAACTCAAAAATAGTAAATTTTCCGGATATGTTAACCCAAGAACGGAAGCTCGTCATAAGTTCGCATTTTCAAAAGGAAGAAATATTTAAATTTTCAGCTTCCTAGTTTAAAATGTTCCAAATGAGAATATGGAAAAATATTTGGGTGGATGTAGACTTTTATACCCACGATAATTCAAAAACGAAAACTCAATCTGAGGTATCTAGCTCAAGTTTTTTGGTTTTTTCATTGCCTAATTCTTTAAAGAGTGTTTTTTTTAGAGGTACACAACTTGAAATTAATATAAAATTTTGGGGATATGTCAAGTCACTTGTCTATGCCGATAAACCAGAGACGATTGAACACTTGGAACACAACATTCGGCGAAATACGGCGGCAATTGCTACGAAAAGTGTGTGAAAATCAGAAATCCAGATTGGGCCATCTACGCTCCAGCCGCGGCAGCCACATGGCCGAAATCATAATCAAACATTAATGGAATAAAATTATCTTTCCAATAATGCCATTTTCATTGATATTAAAAATGTTTTTCTTTGTTTTATTTTAATTTAAATTTGTGAACCTCTAAAAAAACACCCTTTATATACTGTAATTTCGGCATTAGGTAGGTATTGTAATTTTTGCTTTCAGTGAGTGTGGGTGTTACTTTTCTAAATTGACTTTTTTTGTTTTGTTTTTTAAAATAAGTGCTGATGATGAGGTTTCTCGGCGAAACAAATTTTGTACAAATTGTCCACCTATAAACACCGCTCACATAATAAAAATTCTAACTCACAATTAGTGTTCTTCATATTGAATTACATCTTCAAAAAGTTCCCCAAAGCCTCCTAATCATTTCAAAAAATATTTTTAATAATAAATTAAGGGAACAACATCCAGTAACTGTATTGCGAATTATATATTATATATATTTAAAGTTATTACCAATAAGCTCTAGTGCTAGTTTCCTTTGAAAGCTCAACCCTCCCTCTTATATCCATCTGCAGAGAGTTTTGAAAAAGCTTAAATTGTTTCTCTAATGTTGAATTACTTTCATAAATAAATCCTGTTTAATAATTTTTCTGAGTATAAAAAAATCATTAAGAACTAGATAAATGATATAAACAGCATTATGAAGATTAGTTCTGCAAAATTTGAATTAATTCAAAAGAGTGCAGTTTTAACGCCCTAAATGTCACTTGAGAACTGAAAACCGCAGGCTCAAGACCCTTGTCTAGACCCTCCAAACTCTTATATGTTTTTTTTTAAATAATTGATATGCAAAAAAGTGTAATACTCATGAGTGCATCCGAGAGCCTCATCTGAGACGACTTGGACCAAAAAAAAAATTAATAAAAATGATTTTGCATGAATTTCATAGTATTACAAATTAGAAACGAAATCGATTTCATATGAGTAGATGACACACTAGAGAGTCATATTATACATTTGTAATACTTTTTTAAGTTTGAAGACGTTTTACTATTTTTTGCTCTATTATAGACATTAAATGAAAAATTTTTTCTGTATAATTAAACTGTACTTTTGTTTATGAAAAACTTTTGAAAAGGATTTGGAAGAAGAACTTATTACTATTCTCTTGATGTACATTAATGAATACCAAATATAATTTTTAAGAGGGAACCAATGAGAGTGTCTTCTGTTTGATGCAAATAAACATATACATTAGTAATGAAGCTGTTGAAGCTTAATACATTATTAAAATTGTAATTATTTGTTTCAACAAATAATTATAAAGTAATCATGTGTGATTTAAATAAAAATTTAAACTTTAAACATATACATATTTTTAATGAATAGTATATATATTCGAGTATAAATTATATAATTTATTTATTAGAGACTATAGTTTCTAAGGTTTGATCTTCATCATCATTTTTTTTAAAATATAAATCTGTTCTTTCTCGTGAGTTCAAATACTTGATTGGATATAGGAAAATTCCTTTTGTTGTTATAGTAAGCCAGTCCCTCAACAAATTATTGTGAGTGATGAGTGACTATATGGTTGAAAATTCACCGTCCGCCACGGCTATCTATATTTATCATTACTTGAAATAGGGTTCAAAATTATATGGCGAGACATTGTATGGTAAATAAACTAGCAAAAACAAACTTATTTTCAATTCCACCATGAATAATCTAGCCCAGAATATCTTTCACTCATCAAGACCTCAAAATAAAAATAATTCAATCGATTGGTATTATAAAATGGCTAACCTATATAATTATTTTTACTTTATTTCATTAAAATAGATAATGTTGATTTTATGATCGATCATAAGCCTATTTTTTCCCCTATTAAAATCGTTTCCTTTTCCCACTTGGAAGAACATATTCATATTTGAAATTTTGAAGTTGTATCCGAGTGGATATACTCCTTGTTTATTGAAGAAATCAAAAAATAGTTCATCTAAGGATTGGTAAGAATATGTTTAAAATCTTCCATTCACATTCCAGTAAGAAAAAAAATAATTTTTAAGAAAAAAATAAAACCGACTTCAAAAAATTAAATGCAACAAATAAAATACACTGAAAGGTATAAAATAATTATTATCTTATTTAGTTACAACTAAACGACGAAATATTAACATGAAATTACTTTTTGAAGTCGGTACCAAACAAACTATACCTATAAGCGAGCATACCCTCCAAACGTACTAAGTTAAGATCCGTCGAGTGTGATTCATAAAAGGTGTATATGTTTGGCACCGACTTCAAAAAGTAATTTCATGTTAATATTTCATCGTTTAGTTGTAACTAAATAAGATGATAATTATTTTATATCTTTCAGTGTATTTTATTTGTTGCATTAATTTTTGAAGTCGGTTTTATTTTTCTTAAAAATTATTTTTATTAATTAAACAATTAATTATTCCAGCGCCTCCCAATCGATCGCAGACCCCAAAGATAGAAAATAATTTTCTCTTCCCCGGGGCGCGACCACAACGAGGCCGTGTAAAGACAATTAATAACAAATTCAAATTTAGGGAACGAAGAAAAGATTATTTTTATTACAGACAAAAGGATCAGCCGGGGCTCGAACCCGGGATCTTTGCATAAGAGGATTAAAAAAGAAATTCCATAATTCATATAGACAAGAGGTATTACTTTGGGTTCGGGGATCAGTAGCTTAGTGGATATAGGAGGTCTTATGACAAAGCATTGCCGTACATTTGCAAAGATCCCGGGTTCGAGCCCCGGCTGATCCTTTTGTCTGTAATAAAAATAATCTTTCTTCGTTCCCTAAATTTGAATTATTTTTATTTTTCTCTTTTTAGTGATGTTATTAATAGTGATCATATCATCAGAACTTGACCAAATTAATATGACACCATCCTTAAGATACCCCTTTCGAATAAAAAAAGAATCATCGAAATCGGTTCATAAACAAAGAAGTTAGGCCTAAACAAACCTAACAAAAAAGGTCTAATACCTATGAAAAAAAATTGGACCAATCGGAAGGTAGACTGAACCCAATGCAAAAAAAATTCAAAATCGGTTCACAATTGGCGGAGATATGAGGTAACATAGGCACAAAAAAAAAAAAATTCAGTCGAATAGAGAACCTCCTCCTTTTTTGAAGTCGGTTAATAAAGGGGTAGCGCGGGTGGGGTAAATCACCATTTACTGGCCAGCTTCTGTCATAACAAGCAATGCCATCTACTCTTAAGGAGTATAACCTAGGTTTTTAGGGAAAATGAAGGGTTGAAAGTCCCATTATAGCTCGCTTTACCCCTTCCTATTCAATTCCAATGAAATGCGAATAGGACACTGTATAAGTATAATATATAATATTAATTATATATGTTAAGAAAGACACTTAAAAACTAGAAGATAGTCAAGAATGAAGAAGAAGAAAATAAATGCAATTTGAATTGATTCTAAAATTTTCAGTATTCTGAAGGACACAGTAAATTATTGGAAGCCATTAAGAGGGGACTAGAAAATATTTATATGTTCTACATTATACTTTGAGAACAAAAGATAAAATATTAAAAATATGGAGGAAATTCGCGAGTCACTAACGAGGAAGAAATCCAAGGAATGAGGAGAGAAGATCAAGAAAAACAGAAGAGAAGCAGACAAAGAAGAAATAATATAATTTGTTCTGTTAAGTAATTGTTTTAAAATAATTATGTAAAAATGACAAATGCATGTATAATTCCAAAACCCAAATAGGGTAACGAAGAAAATAAATAAATAAATAAATGATACAATAATCTCCAGGATAAGGGAGGGAGTAAACATCATAAAAACTCAAAACCCTTGTATTTCTATCGATTATTTATAAAATTTTCATCAGTAGATACAATAGATTAAATGAGTTATAATTTTAAGCTGCTTGATTGTGTAAAAATGATTTAAAGATTTATCTAAAGCAACATTCATATTAAATTGAAAGTTTTTGCCGAGAGTAGCAGAATTTTTACATATTGAAGGAGGCAATAAAAGACTGTGTCTTTTGCTGGAATTATAAATTTTATTTATTTATAAAGAGACTATAGTTTCGAGGGCTTTGCCCACACTGTATATTTTCTTAACCTAACCACATGAAAGATTTTAACCTTTCATTCATAAATTAATTACTGTGAATCCATTGTAATAGACTGATGAAGAGGGCAAAGCCCTCGAAACTATAGTCTTCCAGTAGAAGACACTCTTTTATTGTCTCCTTCAACATTCATATTAATTACTATATAATCTGTGAGTTTATAGATATACGAATACTTTTCTTTTTATATTACCTATTGGTATCAAAAAAAATTGTTTGGAAAAATCTATCTATTTGGGTGTCTCCATCTTTTTCAAATGCCTTTGAGACTCGTTTGCGATTTAGATCGTTATTAATAATTTGTTCTTTTATTTAAAAAAATATCTAAGTCATTAATTATACTAATAAATCGAAAAGTATATTTTACAATGGATTTGAATTTGAATTATTTTTTAGTCTCATCTCTGTTAACCCCGATTATTTCATAAATCACCTTTTGACTGCAGTAGACGATTTTGTCTTATAACTTATGAGGTTATAACCTCTCCTTCTTTAAAATCATCCAACCAATCCCTATAAAATTAGTACCCTCCCAGTGTTTTAAAAAAGAAATAAAATAAAGATACACATCATTTATATATTACATGTTAAGAATAGTGATTTTCAAAAAAAATCCTAGTAATTGTTTTTGGGGGAAAAAAAAATAAAAACTACCCCAACCTTCAATTAAAAGAGGTCAATTTGGATCTATACCGTACTATAACGTTACTTCGAATTTCGTTGCTCTGTGATTTAGTGATACTCTGATATAGCGGTACAGACATATACACCATTGAATTTTCGGGCGAGTTTTGGCTTTGACGCCCGCAAAACCTGTTTCATTTTTCTAAACTTAATTTCTGTATCTTAAGGGCATCTAGTACTATCATTTGGAGTTGGGTGAGTGAAATTAACTTAAATAGTTTTGAAGATACTTGTAGAAGACTTCGAAAAGTAAACCTTCCGAAAATGAATGCAATTCTTATGCTTCGCTGAGTGAAAGTAAAAAAAGAAGGCTGATATGATAACTCCTTTGAATTTATAAATTTAAGTATTATTTATAAAATATTATACCTAATTTATAAAGCATCGTTCAAAATGCAATCTCAGATGTATTGATTGTTAGGGACCACCCATTTCCTTTTTAAAATACGAAAGAAATATTTGAAATTGGATAGACAGTCACGTTTTAATTGAATTGAAATCGTTGTTTGTTCCTCGTGTACATTTTAATACCCAATTCATTAAACGTATTGACTCTTTGTTCGGATGCTAAACTGCCGAATGATCCTTTCTTTAAGCGTAGAGAGTGATTCAACATTTTCAAGATGATGTGAAACTTTTGTCTCGAATTCTGTTTTTTTTTTTTTTTTTTTTAGAATGGCTTGTAAATTCTCTCGGAACAAAACTATCAAGTGTCAACCGGTGCAACGTCCTCATAAATAAAGATATTTAGATGTAAATGCAAGCCAGTGTAAGAACATTTGTCTCTTCTCTATATCTATAAAGTGGCTAATTTAAGACGTGGATAGAAAATTAAAAATAACAAGTGCGCAGAAAAGATTCGGACTTAGCAAATTTTAACAACCTATTTAAAATATTTACTTAATTGATTCAACAATAAAAACAACAATTTTTTGTTTTTATGTGTTTAACAAAATAATTATATAATTAAGTATGTTATGAATAAAGACAGGATTCCCGTGCAATTGCATCGTTTTTTTTGCTTACTTTGAATTCATTGAAATCTAGAGAGAAATTCGAATTATGAAAATAACATTCCTTTCGCACTACTTTTATTGTACACGAAATTGCACGTTTTCAAGTTTTATTGCAAAAAATTGCATTTTTGTTCCAAATTATTTATACCATAATTTATGAAAATGTTTTAAATAATTAATTTTACTATCAATTTAATATCTAATTAATTTGAATGTTTGTACATTAAGTAAAATTTATACTTAGATGCTCAAATAAATATAGTAAAAAAAGTAGAATAAAATTTAAAAACAATAACGAGCTAGCTCAAAAACTATAATGTGAATATCGAAACCAAATTTCACACGTAGTTTTCGTTCATTGAGATTAAAAGCTGATTAGATTTTGGTGCATATTAACCCAAAATTAGATGGGGGATGGATGGGGGGGGGTTAAAAATTAAAAATCCAGGCCATTTGAGCAAACTCAACCAAATTTTGTATACATAATCAGTGCGACCCCAGAAGTCTAAAATTCAAAAACCAACCACCCAAAATAGAGGGGGGGGGTGTAGGGTCAGGGTGTAGGGATAAAGAAGATTAATCTTTAAAAAGTTTAATACAGTTTTTGAAAAATGTTAGGTACCTACTCAAACAATGAATTATATGATTTGTGTCCGTCATTTTGTAAATTTTAAATAAGAGTTCCCTGGAACTTGAACTTCGGGGAAAAAAGAAACTATAATTTATTCAAACAAATAAATAATATATATATACAGATATATCATCTTGATATATATGTGTATATGTTTATTTGCATCAAGCAGAAGACAATCTCTTTGTTTCTCTTTATAATTTATTCGAAAGCGAAATGTTTCGTCCCTTAGCAAAAGAGCTTAAGATCACCAATCAAGGGCCAGATCATTGTTTCGTATTAATCTTATTATAATTATTATTAAAAATTATAATTATTGAATTATGTGAAATAATAAATAGTAAATAATACTAATATGTGAAACAATAAATTTATGAGGTTGAAAAAATGTCAATAGGGCTTTCAAATTAATTGTTGTTTCGATTTTTGTAAACTACTTAAAAAAAATAAGCTGACGTGTTTTGATTTGGCCATCCACTTGACTTTACCATTCAACCTGGCCCCTCACTTATATTTAATATTTAATAAAATTATTTATAATCATGTAGGTGAGGGGGGTTGGTTTTTCCATTTTTAGACTCCTGGGGGCCCACTAAATTATGTATACAAAATTTGTTTGAGTTTGGTACAAGAGCCTAGATTTTCATTTTTGACCATACACCCCTCCCCACATTTTGGGCGGTTAGTTTTTGCATTTTTAGACTTCTGGGGTCCCACCGATTAAGTATACAACATTTGGTTGAGTTCGGTACAAGAGCCTAGATTTTCATTTTTTGACCCTACACCCCCCCCCCCTCTATTTTAGGTGGTTAGTTTTTGAATTTTAGACTTCCGGGGTCGCACTGATTATGTATACAAAATTCGGTTGAGTTTGCTCAAATGGCCTGGATTTTTAATTTTTAACCCCCCCCCCCCCCCCCCCCCCATCCATCCCCCATCTAATTTTGGGTTAATATGCACCAAAATCTAATCAGCTTTTTAATCTCAATGAACGAAAACTACGTGTGTAAATTTGGTTTCGATATTCACATTATAGTTTTTGAGCTAGCTCGTCCACAAAAATTTGGTAACGCACAGACTAAATAACAGACATTTTTAGAGCTTTTTTGTAGAGCGAAATGCCATGGCTTTGCTCAATTTTTTTAATCAAAATAATTTCAGCCGTTTTTGAGATATTTCGAAAAAAAGAAGGAAAAAACACTTTTTTCATGCACGATTACAATACTGGATCATAGCCTGTATGGTAAAGTAAAAAAAGATAGATGTGGACATGTAAGCATCTGGTGACGTTTTTCCTTGATGATTTTTCGTTCCACTTTTCCGTATTGATTTCTTCTGGGTAATCTGACTATAAATATTTTTAATGAGAAAAATACATCGTCAACTGGTCGCTTGAATTCACTCAAAAATATTCATTAATTTGTTTAGGATTCGTATTTAGAAAACAGAACTGAAAAGTTGAGAAAAATATATTTCAAATATGATTTGTTCATCAGTCAACAGTCTAGGATTCGAAAATAAATCTCTTCGAAAGTTCGTTTCTGGTCTTATATTTCCATTAAGTAGATCTTGCTTTGAGTTTTTGTTTCCGGGTGAAAAAATGCAGAAAATCATGAGAGAAAAGGGTTATAATTAATGAGCTGGAATTCATCACAAAAATCAGAACTTTCTGGCTCAAACCGTTCACTGAGAAAAAAATCTCAAATGAGAATTATCTACACGTTTCAAATATTTCTAATCACGATTAAATAAAATATAACAAAATTGAAAATATTAAGAAAATTCAATATTCTAGAGCCAGACGAAGATAACATTAAAATAACTTCTGATTTTCTCTCTATATGGTACTTCTTGATTTGATTATCATTTACATTAAAGAAATTAAAATATTTTTTAGAATCTCAGGGGTAGCTAAACCCGTGCTCACGACATGATTTCAGAGAAACTAAATTAAAAGTGTTATTTTTTTAACTTTTTTTAAACATAAGAAAACATTTAAAAACTTATAACTCCTGTTTTGCTAACGTGAATTTACTGTGAATCTAGTAAAAAATTGTTTCCATCTACTGATCAACAATTCTAATTTACAGAATTTAAAAAAATAAGACGAATGTCATTTTATGCAATTTATTAAAAATAAATTTAGATCACGTCTTACAGATGAAAATTTGAATGACTGAGAATAGCAATATTAAATTACAGTCCTGATTTTGAAAAATTGTGTCAAGAAACACAGTCTTTAAGACTATTTAAAGAAGATAATAGTTGATTTATGTAATTATAATACAATTTCAGTCAGGTTGGTCGAGTGGTTAAAGTACATGTCTTCTAAAAGCTAGCGCGAGTTCAAGCCCGACTAGCTGCAAATATTTGACCGGCTATAATCTGATTCCTTAAGAGGAAGGCAAGGGAAACCACCCCTGTGAAAAGTTTCCCTAGGAAAATTACAATGGAGAGGATACTCTCCATAGTAATAGGCTACTATACAGTCGCGACGCTCGGAATCGAGTATGACACTTGAAGAAGAAGAATTCAATTTAATAAACTAATTATTATTTTTATAACTATACAGATTATTATAATCAATTAATTATTTCATATCGTTTACTTTTTGGGGGGTCAGATAGGCTAGGGGTAAGCGTGCCAGCCTGCTAACCAGGGGACCCGGGTTCGAATCTGACTCCAGGCATCCGGTTGAAATCTGACCCCGGGGGTAGAGACAAATTTTAAAAAATAATATAAGTAGTATCGTAAATTGACTTATGGCTAGAAAGGCCGAAAAGCCAAAAAAAAATATCGTTTACTTTAATTATGCTTATTTATTTTATTCTATTGGCTCTTCGTTTCTAATAATATGAATCTCCAGTTGGAATCCAGTATGTACAAATACGAGTAAATTGTTAATAAATTACAATGGAGAGAAATTTTGTTTTTAATATTATAACAATTTTTAGAAAATTCAATCTTAATTGAGTAATTTTATAATATAAAGATTCTATGGGATTCAAACCTCACCACTCCTGTGGTGGAGTATATTAATGCTCGACAAATGAAACAAATGGTTGCCTAATTTCAAGGAGCGACAAAAGAAAAATGACCCATAAAAGGGTGAGGATAGAAGCAATGAAGATCTCTCTGCTATCTCTCACGGTTCATGTAAGTCAAAGACAGGTCCAGACAAGTTTAGGTGGTATAAAAATTATTCTCACTATTAAACGAGTCAAATAGGGAAAAGATTATGAATCGGGAAACTTTAGAATAATCTATATTTTTGAAATATAATAATAAAACTTGAGCAAGATGCGAAGTAGGTTTCACAAAAAAGAAATAAAACAAAATTGAGTTTTGAATTCGATATATTTCGGGGTGAGCCCATCATCAGGAGTCAAAGAAATATATCGAATTTAAAACTCAATTTTTTTATTATTTCTTTTTTGTGAAACCTACCTCGCATCTTACTCAAGTTTTATTATTGTTCACCTAGAACCAACACCTAACTACTTAAAAGTTATATTTTTGAAATCCCGCTATAAGAATCTCTCTCTCAAGATACATAATGATTCGGACAAGTCATAGCTTGTCTATAGCAATTAGAAATATGAATCAACTGGTGTGAAAAACCACACGACTTTCACATTAGTTTCTCCCTTATTTTAAATATCATACCAATTGTCTTCTTTCAAATTTCTTCAATTTGAATTTCTTCGATTTTAGTCAAAATCGCGAGAACTTCTAGCACAGAGGTTCCCAAACTGTGCGCCGCGGCCTCTTCACAGGTGCGCCGCGAAGTTTCATAATTAATTGAAGTAAGACATTTGGTCTAATTAGACAAAAACAAAGTGAGAAGCTAAATATTTATTTATTATTCATGTTTCTCTCTTACTTACGATTAGACATACATAAACCGAAAAAATGTAACATTGACACTCTCGAAAAAATCTGAAATGTTTACAAAGGGTCCCGTGTGGTCTGAATTTTTCATAGAAAAATAAACTATTAATTCCCAAGATGTTTGTATCGATTTTAATACAAGGATATTTAGAGAGACCAATTAAGGTATTTATTTTTTATATAAAGCAAAAAAATTTAAATTTGACACCCTCGAAAAAATCTAAAATGGTACAAAGGGTCCCCCTGTGGTATGAATTTTTAATTTTCATAGAAAAATAAACTATTAATTTCAAAGGTATTTTTACCAATTATATTACATGTGTATTTAGAGAGACTAAATATGGTATTTGTTTTTATATGTGTTCTTTTTCTTAGCGTAGGGCACCATGTAAAAATTTTAATTTAAAAAGGCGCCGCGACACGGAAAAGTTTGGGAACCCCTGTTCTAGCCTCTAGATAGCTTAAGTTTCAAATCCTAAAGCTCTGCAACTTACCATATGCGAAATATGGACGAATAAAATATTTTTTTTATTAGTTGAATAAAAGATTTCACTGTCGATGGTAACAGAATTGTTTTTATTTTATATTTATTTTTATACACACTGCTAATTTGCATCCAATTTTCTTATTTCAATCCGATTAAAATTTATACACGACTAAAAACTTATGATCCCATGCAATTTTTGCCAAAATTGCCAGGTCGTAAAATTCAACCTGATTAAATACTCCAATTTGTGTCTTTGGTTGAAAACATGGGTTCCGTAGTTTTTATCTGAGAACCCTTTGAAGTCGCTCTCGGCACGAAACCGATTACAATTCTTTATCTATTTCGCATGGATAAAGTAAAAAATCAACTGGTGTGTTCACCCCACGACTTTCACATTTTCATTTATTTGACACTATTAATTTACACCCCCTTCCTTTATTTCGTTTTTTTTTATTTTCTCAAAAACAGCTCTAACGATTTTTTTTTAAATTAGTTTATTTACTAAGTGTCTTGAGTTATTAGTTGCCGCAACACTCCTACTTTACACCCCCTTCCTTTATTTCAATCGAATTACAAATTTGACACAACTAATAAATCATGACACTTGATAAATACACTAATTTTTAAAAAATCGTTAGAGCCGTTTTTGAGAAAATAAAAAAAAACGAAAAATCTTTCATGTAAATGTCTACTTCCGGTTTTCCGATTTTAACCAAAAGCTTGCTGTACTCCTTGTGAACTAAAAATAAGCATAAAACCTTTATACTCGAACTGTAAATGCGTAGCTCCACGAACACACAGTTCGTGCAGTTGCGCATACTATTTATAGCGAACTAGAACCTAAGAAATGTAAATGTGCAGCATAACTCTGTGCTGCGCATACCTAGAAAAAACCCTGGTTACTAGAACCAAGCCACTCACAAAGCAAACTGTACATGGGTATATTTAATAGTTTCTTAGATATGGCTAGAAAGAAATTGAACGAATCCACCTCCACGCGGTGTACACGCGCGATGCCTTTGGGGATTAATTAATCGTGAAAGTAGCTAAGTGATTCTTAATAACCCTCCAATGTTAGTTAAATTAAATTCAGGGACAGGGAGTAGTGATGAGCCTTTGGGCTCCTTAAGCTATCACATAGAAAGTAAAATAGAGTGAGTGAGTGTACTCCTTCTAACCTATATCGAGGTTAAGTTTCGAATTTCGTAGCTCTGAGACTTATAGTTGCGAAACGCAGGGAGGTATATACGTACATACATACGTTCGCACTGACTGGATTTTTGGCCACTTTTTGGCCTCTGGGGACCACAATATTCGGTTTTATGTCCCAAATCTGGTTTCAAACTATTAAGGGCATCGATTCCTTCCACCTAGAAGTTACAAAATGAAATTAACTTTTTTAATCTCTGAGATACAAGCTCTCAAAGAGTCAGGACCCAGACAAGGCATCTCAATACTTCCACATTATATTCTATGAATATAAATGGGAAAGTAATTACCGAGTAAAACACGGCTCGCCAGGTACTTTCTTTGATTGTAGAAATCAAGGACTATTCGATTCCACAAGTCGGTTTAATATAATCTGTTAAAATCAACTAATCATCAACCTAGTTATTAGTGTGAATAGAAATGGATGGAATTTCAAGCTGAGCCAAGTGAAGTGACATCTAAATAAACAAGTAAGTGAGAAGCTGAAGAGCTGCACGAGGTGTGTCCCTCCTACGCACCTCTTCATGGCAGGCCTCTTCATCTTCTTCCTCCACACCAACACCAACTAATTAACGGCTATAAACAATTGGGCAGAATATTCGAGCTATGACGAGGTCGTACGACATCGCATGCAAATGACTTTATCCGCGGCCCCTTGTCTCTTTAAAGAGGATGATGAATTGAAATTTATCTTTGTAAATTATTACCCGTCCACATACACTTACCACGTATCAACCGAATGAATAGAACAGAGGATGAAAGTACATGCATAAAGGGAAATCAATGAGGTTGTTCTCTGTTTGATGCAAATCAATATATACATATTAGGTGCTACTTATTTTGGATATTTTCGAATATTTACGAGGACAGGGGCTTACATGGTTCTAAATAAATAAAAAAAAATATCCCCCAAGTTTCAAGTCTCTATCTGAATTATAACCTAGTGCTACACAGCGATTAAGTTTCCCATCTAAATAACATGGGGTTTTTCGCAATGAACGATCAATTTTTATCCCGGCCAAATTAATATTAGTTTAAAAAATTTGTAACTCTGTAGACTTTATCCTTATAATAGTAGCTATCCCTCAGAATTTTTCAGATTTTTAGCTATTATAATCTTGGAGTCTATAACTTACTAATACTAAGATATAGCAGTATTTTATCTAGATATAACTCCAAAATTATAATAGCTAAAAATCTGTAAAAGTTCTGAAAGATAGCTACTATTATAAGGATAAAATCTACAGAGTTTCAATTTTTTTGAACAATTACTTTGGCCGGAATAAAAAATTGATCGTTCATTGCGAAAAACACCATGTTATTTAGATGGGAAACTTAATCAGCACTAGCAGTAGCACTAGGTGAAATTGAGATAGAGACTTGAAACTTGAGGGATTTTTTTTATTCATTTAGAACCATATGAGCACTTGTCCGCCTAAATATTCTAAAATATCCAAAATAAGGAGCACCCTAATACATATATACAGAGTGTCCCGTATCACAATGGTAAACCATGAACAGGGATAGGACAATTTACGACGGTCCTGAAAATACAATTTTTTTAAATAAAAGTCTCATAGTTTTCGAGTTTTAGTCATTTTTTGAAAATGGTGATAATCGCTACCCTGCCCTAAATATCGAGATGCTGTGACTACAAATTTACATATTTTATTATTCTAATTTTTGTTATGCAATCCTGAATAATCCTGATATTGACAAGAATTCAAAATAAAACAATAAGTACTATACTTTTTTTGGGGGGGGGCGGGGGGAATATTTTCTACGGACTTATGTTTTAAAAAATTTTGTCGGCTAACTTTGATTCATCAAAAAAAGTCTAGTAAACAAGCATGGCAAATTATTTAAAAAATTGGCCCATTTAGTCAAGATTTCAAAATGGTACAGCATTTTGTACTTTTTTCTTTATAAAGAAAAAATATTAATATTTTTTTGGCAAAATTAGCTAATTTAAAAACATATTTTGATGGTGTTTTTTTATTTAATATATTAATCAATTATATCGAATCTTAATTGATCTAATGTTTGGCTATTATAGACATTAATACATTAATAGCTAATAATAATGCCATTAATAGCCAAAGATTAGTTCAATTAAGACTCGACATAATTGATTAACATATTAAATAATGAAACTATCAAAATATGATATTAAATTAGCAAATTTTGCCAAAAAATATCAATATTTTTTCTAAAGAATAAATTACAAAATGCTGTACTATTTTGAAATCTTGACTAAATTGGCCAATTTTTTAAATAACTTGCCATGCTTGTTTACTAGACTTTTTTACATTAAAGATGATTCAAAGTTAGATGATGAAAATTTTTTAAAAGTTAAGTCCGCCAAAAATATTTTTTTCTCCAATAGTATAGTACCTACTTATTGTGTGGATGGCCACATCAGTTTATTTGTTTATTTTGTTTTACGTTTCATCCATTTTTAAACACAATGAGGAGAAAAAATTTCGAGGGAATTCACACTAGACCGCCCGGCAGGCAGACAGGAATAATTGAATATCATTTGGTGGGAACTAAAGACTCCTGAATATTTTAAGACATTTTTTTTATTGATTTATTTATTTTTCTTATTAAAACAGATAAATAAAATTTAATGCTCCAGTTGTTAAACATTTTATAACTTTTTCATAATGAGGTAGATCTATAAAATACATATTATATAGACTAAGGCACATAAGATAATGAATACGAATCTATGTCAAATCAAACCCACTCATATATATTGTTTTGATTAGAATGAAAAAATCTGTCGTGACTTGAACGCACGTGTGGACTTGATCATACCTCTTCTCCTTCTTGTTTTAAGGAATAAAATTCTATTTTAATTACAAATAAAAATGTCGATATTTTCTCTTGTAACGTTTCCTCGGAGGCAAAAAAGTATCTTTGGTACGCCCACGCGCTTTAACCCTGTGAACTGCTGCTTTGGCGGGCCGCGTCTCGGACTCTCTTAAATATTACCCCTCCCCAAAAAAGACCTCCAGAGAAACTTTTAGCAAAAACAGTAATTAAAGAGTTGATGTAAAGTAAAAGTAGTTCAGTCATGAGAAAAACAAACCACCCGAATTTCGGCTTACTAAAATGATTTTTTTTTTCATTTTCTAAAATTAATATATTGAATGATATGAAATTTGTTAATTTTGACATTTGCGGATTATAAATAGATTACTTTAGCCATAAGTTCATTTCTTTTAGAGAAAATCACTTTTTGTTTTTTAAATTGATGCTATCAAAAATTTTCAAGTTGATAATATTAATTAAGACTAATTTGATATTATTAAAAATTGGACAGCATATTAGTATTAGACATGAATCTCCAAAATTTATCCTTAAAAAAAACTCGCCATGAATTCATAAATATTAATTGATCTTTTATATTAGATTAATCTTGAGTTTCTGAATTTTAATGAACTGGCTTTCTACTGGATTGAATTTCATGTATTGTAATAAGTTTGTGTGTTTTAATTGAGTTTCTGTAAAATAATACGTCTTTCTTTTGTTTTTATTTCCATTACATTTGGAAAAATAAGTTTCTATGTAGTATTGGACAGTATTTAGGTAAAAAAATGCTATATCAATATTTTTTCAAATCTTAAGGTTTCAAGGTCTCCTGAATCTAAGTCTGTTTTTTTTTTTATGTCTGTGTGTGGTGTGTTTTTATTAATGCTTTTCTGACTTGATCATTATTTATACTTGAATATATATTTATATTGATTGGAGAAGGAGTTACTCCAAGAAGGCGTAACTCCTATAGGCCTGGATTCACATGAAAAGAAGAAGAAGAAATTTTAGGGGCTGAGTCGGAGTCGAAGGTACCCGTGGTTGCGGGTTTTGAACAATTAGAGGTTATAGGTCACATGTAAGTCGGGGACAGAATGTAAGTTCCAGTCTCTAGAGGTCATAAGTATTAACGAATTAGCAAATGCATTACTTTGATTCTTACATGTACAATTTGACAACGGTTTCTGGGCAAACGAAATCTTTTGTATTAAACCTCCTATTAGTTTGGTTACTTTCACATTTATATTCTATAGAATATAATGGGAGAGTATTGCGATGGCTAGCCTGGGTATCGAATTTCGTATCTCTGAGACTGATGGTTGCGAAACGCAGGGGGGGGGGATAAATTCTTACGTACGTAAACATCAACTTCCGGTTTTTCTATTTTAGCCAAAATATTGTTATACTTCTTGTACCCTCTAGTTAGCTTAAGTTTCAAATTTCAAGGCTCTGCGACTTTCCGAAGACGAGATATGAACGATTAAAATATTTATTTTACGACACTCCTAATTTACAACCTTTCCTTTAATTCATTCGGATTAAAAATTTGACATAACTATTAACTTATGACACTTGATAAATACACTAATTTTTAAAAAAATCGTTAGAGCCGTTTTTGAGAAAATAAAAAAAAAAACGAAATATTTGAAATATAATTGAAAATTTGACATTTTGAGTGTTTAGTTGTTTATTAAAAAAAAATTCTATTTTTTCTAAGATGTTGCGCGAACATAAAAAAGTATTAGTTTTTTTGACTAATTCTGAGAATTTTTTATTTATATATATCTAAATTTTTTGGGGATACAATTCTCTTAGTTTTATTTTCTCTTAGTTTTATTGCATTCTTCTGAATCATCTAAAACTAACACCTATTTAATTAAAAGAGAATTGTATCCTCAAAAAATTTAGATTATATAAATAAAAAAGTATATTATTGATCAGAATTTAATTTATTTATGTTATTTAAACCATAAAACAAGCATAAAACACTAGTGTGTTTATTTTAAAAATTTTAACTAATAAAAAAAAAATTAAAAAACATGATTTTTGCAATTTTTCATAAGTTTAAAGTTCGATGCGCGAGCGGAAGATGTTAACCGATTTTAATTTTTATGCCGTTTTTTCTTCTTATTACGCAATAAAGAGTTTTCGAAAAAAAAATTTCAGTTTTTTCGATCACCCTATTAGGCATTTTTGCTGATCAGATTTCAAAATGTCTCAACTTAACTAATTCTAAAGTCGTTTTCAAGTGTTTGTAAAGTCATTTAAACAGGCATATTCATAGAGTAAAGAAATCTCAATATAATTTCAATTTTTTAAATTTATACATTTTTCCACCCTAATTTTCTCGATCCTCCAGTACTTGGAAATCTGGTAGAGTCGGCAACAAAAGCGATAATAAAGTTAATTTCAGAATTCATAAAACTAACCAATTAATTTGAAAGGTGAAAAGTGCGTGTGTGTATATATGTGTAAAATCTTTATTCTTGTAGATGGATTTCTGTAGCGGTATTTATGTGTATTTTTATATTTGTATTTGTATTGTATTGTATTTTGTTTTGTAGTGTATTTGGTATTGTATTTTGTATTGTAATTTATTTTGTATTGTACTGTATTTGTGTTTTACTTTTTATGTTCTCAATTCAATTTTAATTGTAAAAATCTGTATCTGATGACTAAAAGGGCAGGGATGAATGAATAAAAAAAAAATACATTTTTCCGTTTATTTTTTTTTCAAAATTATTTAATATTAATATGATATAGTGAGCCTTCGAGGTTGCTGAGATATATCATTGACGGGTTTTCGGCTGAGATGCCGTGTTTATAATAAATTGTTCAATTGTCCACACATAAACTGCATACACAATAATAATACTGATCTTATATTTAGTTACAAAGAACTATAAAATTGTTTCCCAAAGTCTCCAAATTTCACCCCAGAAATATTCTAGAACTAATTATTTAGTATAATAATAAGAATAGTCTAGATAAATTTGCAGCAACGATGACCTAATGCTGACGTCGGTATATTTGTGTCGAGATAAGTCGAGGCAAATTTGAAATATAATTGTAATTTTAACTCGAATTTTGAAATGAAAGACTCGAATTGATTTTAAATTAAGAAACATTAAATATATTGATAATTATCCCCCCCCCCCCTTTACCACTCAAAAATTAAATATTCAATTCGCTTTTCTTTGTGCACAGAAGCAGAAATTAATCACATCTTATTTGATTTATATTTTATATATTATTTGTTTATTTTTTAATAATTTGCCACTTTTTTATAATTTTTTAAAAATCTAAATTTTGTTATTCTTATTTTTTGATTTTTACAAAATTGAACGACTTAAGACACGCATGCCCGAGTTTCTCAGGGTAATATTGGAGGGAGCAACCTGTCATCCAAACAGCACCTGATCTCTTTTAAATATTTGGAGCCTTATATCGATTATCGATCCCAAATTTAAAAAAAATGATATAATATAATTCTCCTCCTCACACGATCCCACTTATTTAAATAAATCTATTTCCACACAAAAAATATCACAATGCTGTAGATTATAGAAAAAAAATACTTCCAGATTCAGATCTAGAGCCTCATTTCTGTAGCTGTGTCAGGACGAAAATTAGGCGAAACTTTTAAGAGACTATGTATTTTCGGGGGTTTACAGGTATACATTTGGAGTGTGGTTTTTTAAGAGGAATACAATTTTTGGACCGAGACGCCGCCCGCCAGGGCACCAGCCCGGAGGGTCGAGCTTCGAGGGCCTGCCGAAGGCACGCACGAAAAGCTCGTGTTCAAAGAAGAATGGAAAATGGTAAAAAAAAAAAAAAATTAGAAATTCATACACAAAACAGAAATTTACATAGAAGCACATACTTTATTACAAAGGGGTGTGGACAATCCATGAGGGCACGAAATATTTGGGGAAGGCTCAAAAAAATTAAAATGATTAAATACTCAAATTAAATGGTTAAATCAAATCATTCATGTGTTCATAAGATAATAAATAAATATAAAAACATTTTGAAATTTTGAATAAAACTAACAATTTTTAAATATATACGTTTAGGGGGCCGGGTTAGGCTAGGTGGTGGCATGTCAGCCTGCTAACCAAGAGGACCCGGATTCGAATCCGATTCGAGGCATCCGGCTAAAATCTGACCTCGGGGCAGAGAAAAATTTATAAAAATATAATAAATAGTATCGTAAATTGGCTTATGGCTAGAAAGGCCGAAAAGCCAAAAAAAAATATATATTATATATATATATACATTTACTAATCGATAAGTTCAACAGGCAGACAGAGGGCTGTATTAATTTTAAAATGATACCTTACTGTCCAACAAAGAGTATTTGTGGGCGGGGAGGGGGGGGGGGGGGATTCAATCATTTTAGGCCTAATCCTTTTTTTTCAAAATAATAATTTCGTCATGAATGATTAAGTAAAGAATGTAAAATAATGTTATAGGGGTAAATATAATATTATTAATAATAAGGGATGATTATATTAAGGGTTGTTTACCTTTGATTGCTTGTACACGCTCAGCGATCTGGCCTCAAGCCTTCCTCTGCACTAAATGAAGCGAGAAATAAAAATTGAAACTAGTCTATTACTCGATAAGATAAACAGCCATAAACGGCCATATTCTTCGAAATATTTCGGCGAGAAATCATTAAAGAAATTCTCAAATGCATTTTTTACGCAATGTACTTTTTGTTGATTATTATAATTTAATTAAAAAGAGTAACTAATTAAATAAGGTATATACATCTACACATGTATATGTATAGGGGGGTATGAATTGAAAAATAATCAAATTTATTATACTTGATTTGATTGAGAGAAATAGCATTTTAAACTAAAAAAATTTACTAATTACCAAAAATTATATATTTTTATTTTTATTTATTACTATAAATATTTTTTATTTATTTATTTTTTAGGACCTGAGAGTATTGTAAAAAAGCCCACAGAATGGGAAGAAAGGAAAGCGTTAAAAATATATAGGTATACATTATCTTCATATTGAAAAAATTACCTTTCTAATTTTTATTGAGTTATATGTTTATTTATAATTGTTTTTTGGATCAAGATATAAGCCGGCCAAGTGCGAGTCGGAATTCTATATCGAGACTTCTGCACCTTTTTTCTTCCACAATTCTAGAGACATCAAATTTCCCCTTATTAAAGAAGTAGAGAATGAGAGAATTAGTGGAATTTTTCATAATTTTAAGGTACTTTTGAAAGCCGTCAGGTAAAACTTCACTTAAAAATGTCCAATTTGAGGACCATCATCTTAAAATGAATTAAATTTAAAAAAAATTAGCCCAATTGATACCTAAAAATCTTTATAATAATTTTTGTTTGTTATCGGCTTCATAAAAAAATTCGCCCTCTCCAAAATAATCATTTGTTTACATTCATACAATTTTGATTTCGGTAATAATGGATACATATAATTTCTAAATTTCAAGTTTGTATTTTATTTAGCTTACAAACTACAATGCTCCTACAAGAATACATATATTGTATAAGCCCAAATAAAGACTCATTTTTGTCACAAAGAGAAACAAAAAGGTTGTCCTTGCTTGATGCAAATAAACATACATAAATATATATGGAAATTATATATCTGTATTTATATTATTTATTTAAGCACAGGACAACCTCTTTGTTTCTCTTTGTGAATCAACAACTCTGCTACTCTCGGCAAAACAAAAACTTTTCATTTAACTCCTTTTTGTTTTGATTGAAATTTTTAAAAATATCGCTCATTTCTGGAGCAAAAAATCGGGCACAAACTAGTAAAATATATTACTCGCTTGTATTTATTTTATTTTATTTTATTGTTTATAAAAAAGAAATAAGTGCAAGTCAAATGATGAGTTTACTCATTTACTTATAGATATATTTATTATCATTTAAAAAATACTAAACTTACTTTCAAAAAAGAAAAATATTATACTTTTTTATCCTTGGGAACACAGCCCATTTGGACAGCACATAAGTAAATTTTTAATTTATTTCAACAGATACTATAAATCAATATTTATTGATAATTTTAATTATTTAATCGTATTATTTGCTCTGTAGCTTTAGGCATATTTAATTAGAAAAAGAAAAATATGCTTTAAAATTTTGTTTGTTAAATTATTCTCGTGATTAAAGTAAACTTTAAAAAAAAATATATATATAGCTATATTTTATAGAAAATATGTCATCAGTCTTGGCATGTTGAAAACAGCAGATATTAGTTAATTCAAAGGTGGCCAACCTATGTGGCATGCGCCAAACGTGATGCATTAGAAGTTCACAATTGGAGCATTTCATCAGTTATTTTTTTACTCCCCTATGCAAAGCAGATACCACCCTTGTCACTATTTATCAACGGACATTGTTGTAAGAAAAGGTAAAAAAGATTTTGAGTTATGTGGAGCATTTGAAATCGTATATGAAAAAATTGACGCATGGTATGAGTTAGTTCATTAAAAGGTGACTATTTTAGTAGATGGCATTTTATTTACAAACATGAATATAAGCCTAAATAAGTCTACTGAGATTAGGAACCTTCTATCTAAACCAGAAATGCGACGGCTATACCCGTTAAGGATATAGAGAATTTCCAGTTCAAGCAGAAGCTGGCCATTAATAATAAAAAAATTTAGAATAAATTATCTTAAAAGATATTGATCAAAGTATTTTATCTGAGGAAGTAAATTTTATCCCTAGAGTAATCAAATGATTGTGATGATGTCATTATTCAAATCCTGAAAAAAATTTAATTCCTCTAAGAAAATCAAGAAGATCTGTCAATAAAGTTTAAAAAAAAGCAGATTTATTTTAAACTAAGTGCAATATCTTGCCTTGTCTTGTTTACTCTACTAACTTGATGACAAATTGAGTAAAAGCAAAAAAAAGAACCTGTTTGATCTAAGAATTAAACAAAAAAAATGATAGAATAATTATCTATTTTTATTTTATTTTATTTTTTAGTATTCATTCATTTGAATAGACTTTCATAATTTTTCGGTTAAATTTATTAAATTAGTTAATGTTAATAATGTTGATTTATATCAATATAATTAAACACATGTTGTCCACTATTTATAAATTTTCAAAGATAGGTACAATATAAGTCAAATTCTAGAAAAAAAGAGTTGTAATGCTTAAAGCCCTCGGACGCATAGATTTTGTAAGTGAGGTAACATCTAGTCCAACTAGCTCTTAAAAGAATGACAATTTATAATAATTCTTATGAGCAGAACAGATCTCCCATTCTCGAGTCGTGTTTCTTGGATCCCAGTGGAATTGAATAGAGAGGCCTTAAATGAAATTCTTACTACTAGTTATAACTATTCACTAAAAACAAAAAGTAAGTTCTTTAAACCCTTTTTTATTTTGTCACTGCTGGGAGGATGAATAGTTTCGCCCTTGGCGCCTGCAGCTTAGACAACCCAGAGAACACTAGTTGAAAAACTGTTTTTATTCTTTATTCTTATTAAAAAGTATTGTGACACGTGATAGTATTATTTATTAGAAGATAATATATCAGAGTAAGGGCATTGAATTTTCTTCAATGGGCCAAGGAATCTCCTATTCATTTTTTGAGGGTTCAGTTTGAAAGTAAAACGGGACCTTATTAATATCTCTTATGTCTGCCATTAGAGCTCATAAACCAAATTAGATACAAACTTGAAATTTCCTAGATATGTGTATTCATTTCACCCAAATCCAAAATTGTATAAAAATTTTAATTGAATGATTATTTTGGGGGTGGTCAAAAATAAAAAATATTTTTTTTTATCATAGAATGTAAAATATTTCTATAAAGATCTATTTAAGTAGAATAAGACGTAATTTTTTTTTAATTTATTTTGTTTTAAAATGATGTTGCAAGAGAGCCCTAAATTGTCCATTTTTATCTGATTTTTTTTTATCTGACACGTCCAGAAGTGGCTTAACTTAAAATTATGAAAAAAGTTTCGCAATGTCACTCATTCTCTCCTTATTTTTTTGAAAGATAATATGGTACGGAACTTAGGGTGTACGAGTCCGGCTTGCAAATTACCGGCTTATTATTATATACCAGAATATGTGTACTCCTTTTTTCCCCTCGGGAATTGAACCCAAGTGTCAAAAAGCAATCAGGGACAATGATTTGACCTCCAAGGTGAACCAATTTGACATATGGATAGGTATTTCACGTTAAATTATTTTTGTAAAATTTCGCAGTCTACATTTAATCACATAGCCGTGCCATGTAAACAAAGATTGGTGTTTCAAATTTAAAGTTTTTAATTAAAAATTATAACTCTACTGTTATTTGCAAATTCGAACTTTAATATTATAAAAATATTAAAACCTAGTAGGTAACTGAATGTATTTATTTCACTATTCAAATATCAAATATTTTTATATCTATGTATGCCATGTGTAAATGGTCCATTTATTAAAATAAAATAAAAATAAAAAACAGTCATGAAAACGATTCCTCTTTAAGTAAAGAAAATGTTTCCTATTGCATGATTTTATCCTCTTTAATATTCAATTTTTATTATGCTTTAAATTAAAAAAAATTTATATTATAATAAACATTGATATCTACCCTTGAATTGCTGCTGTTATTTGTTATTGAATGTTGCACAGGGCTTTATAATCAAGATCAGAGAGTTGATTTAACTCTGTCTTTCTCAATCATAACTTATATAAAAGAACTTAAAAACCTCTTTAACATTTTATATACCTATGAATGATTAGACTTTTATTATTTTACCCTTATAAAGTTGTTTAATAAATTAAAAAATATTTCCTTTTTATCTATTGGTTATCGGTAAACGGTCCATATAAGATTTATCAATCATCAGTCATGAAAGTAAGTATTACTATTTACTATTTCCATACACATGAAAATAAATTGAAAATTTTTATTTTCATCATCAAATTATTATCTACTGTGAATGAAACGACATTTTCTTCTATCCCATCTGTAAATATAAAAAATTAATTGAAATATGCTAAAATTAATTATAAATGAATCTTCTCCATCAGCCCCTCATGTCAAATTATTCACTCTAACGAAAAATTCTAGGGATAAACAAAATATTTCAATAGCTGAGTCTCAAATCAGTTACATTAGCTGACCTGATCAACACATCCACTAAACAAATTAGAGAGTAAGGCGAAAACCCTCAATAAGTCATTGAAAAATCCTCCAGCTAACCAGAATTCGAATTAGAAATACAAACATTTTGAAATCAGAACGAACTTTTTACAGATTTTCACTCTTAAGTTATCGTGATTATCAGAAACCATAAAGAAATCATGGATCAAAATATTATTTATTAGAACATTTGTTCTAAAGATCAAGAGATCAATCTCTTCATTTTTGACATGTTTTTTGGGTTCCGTTCTAAAGTAAAAATTGATTCTAATAGTTGTGGTATAATATCTGTTTGCCTGTTCTTCTATCAAAGCTTTGAAGCTCATAAGTTAAAAAAAGATACAGATTTAAGATTAAAAAATTGTATTAAAATTTTACCCGAATGATAATTTTGAGATGAAGAGGTAGAATTGTTTGTGGGGTTTAAAATAAAAAAATATTTTTATATCATGGAGATATATCCCTGTAAGCAGCTCCACAAGTAAATTAAAAAATAATAATAATTTGATTCACTTTAAAATGACGATGTGAGAGGCCGTAAAGTAGCTATTATTAGGTGATTTTTCTACCTGTTGGTGTTTGGAAGTGGCTTAACCTAAAATTATGAAAAAAACTACAAATTCACTCATTCACATCTTATAAACGAGAAATAGGAACGAATTTGATATTTCAAGTATTACATAAAACATAAAGTACGGAACATTGGATAGGAGAGTCCGACTCACACTTATCATATTATATGCCAGTAGGTTTGTATTTCCCTTCTCTCTATCTCTCTAGGGAATTGAACCCGAGTGCCATAAATCCCAATACCTTGGCTCCCAAGGCGATCCACTCTGACGTATATATCCCAATAAATATTTTTGTAAAACTTTTCACTCTTAAAATTCTAAATTTAATCAAATTAAATTACTTAAAATTATGGGAAAAAAATCACAAATTCTCACTTTATTAACGACATCTCAAGTATTTTTAAATATAAAAGATATGTGGTCCTCGGTATATCGACTTGAATTTGGTTAGTTTATTTTCAAAGTATATACTTTTGAAAATAGGTCGTTTAAAAAAACAGAAAAAACAACTATCGTGAAAACTATCCCACTTGACTTCAAAAACTTATTCAAATTCGAATTTAAATAAATTTATTATGCTCTAAAGAATTTAAATCGTAATATAGAAATATTTGTTAACCACTTTGCATTCTAATTTTGAAGTATACAATTAACACTGCATTTAAATGAAGTAGGGGAGGGAATGAGAGAGATGTATAAGAGGTAACATACCATGTGGAATTTTGTTTACATTTGGATGGATGGATGGATGGCTAGGATCATCATACTCTATCGTATTTCTATCTTCACGCACTTCTCTACGGGATCTAGGTATGTTGAAATGAAAATATGAACATATATATACACGCTATTAAATCAACTTGTTTCCTTCTTAAAGAAAGAAGCATGTTGAAATTATAAACGTATAAATAAATACATTTCATACAAGCCTCTTTTATATTTTCAAGGTTTCAGTTTTTTGAACAAGTTTTATTCAACTATAAATTTTATAAGTATTAACACAATATCCTAGCAAATTAAAAATAAGAAACTAGTGTATATACTATGTCTTTCTCTGAGGCATGCCAGATTTAAAATCAAGGGACAAAATCAAAGTGACTAAGTCGATTTTTCGACAAAATTTCAAGTTCAAATTGCTTAAAATTTAGCAAACTTTTTGTTACCATTAACGATTTTAATATATTATTAGGGTTCATATAGAGCAGCTCTTCTTAAACTTTTTTTAATTGTCGACCCCATTTTGACTGAGAAGTCATTGTTGCCCTAAGTTACGCTACACCAAAATTCAGTTTCGCGACAGCAAATGGGGTCGCGACCCATAGTTTAAAAAGCACTGATATAGAGGGAATTAAGGAAATTTCGGAAAATTTTCATAATGTTAAGTAAAGCCATTCCTAAACGCTGACAGGAAGAAAAACCACCTAAAAATGGCCACTTTAGAACTCGATAACACCATAATTTTAAAGGTAAATTTATATAATGAAAATTTTCGACTTGTCCAATCCCAAAATTTTAAATCAAGAGCAAAATTTAGAAAAAATATTAATTTTAGAAATTTTAAACAATAAAAATTCGAGTATTCTCATATAAATTCGGAACGAACTTTAAATTTTCAAATTATTATCAGTTATTTCAAATATTTCTATAAAAACATTTTTTCTTTTGAAAAGTAAGTATATTGGTTCTCTAAATGAAATAAAATTGTTGCATAGTTTCAAGGGGAAAATTAAAATGAATGATTTTTCCGAAAAGGGTACGGATTAGAAGGTTTGAAGTCACTGCCCTGCATATATTCCAGCTCAAGCAGGTCAATGACAAGTTCAGACGAGTTTTAGTCGAATAAAGAATTGTTCTCGCAGAGGAACTATTAAAATAGTAATAATACAAAAAAGGAATAAATAAAGATGATTCGAGAATCATTAGACCAGGGCTGTCCAACCCGTTCCCCGCGGGCCTCATGCGGCCCACCACTGCAATGAGTGTGGCCCAACATAAAATCATAAAGTTCCTTATATCATTGAGATTTATATGTAGAGATTTATATGTAGAGATTTATTTATCCCCTTTTTCGAAAATATTTATTCCCTTTTTCGAAATATGAATGTACATTTATACAAAAACGTGAAACTTTTTTCAAGAATAAAATTCATTAAAAGCAAAATTATAAGCTCAACTATATAAGATACAAAAATGAAGTTTCGAATATTTAAAAATTCTTTTTCTTCTCATATTTTTATTTTCTAAAATATTTATTATTTCACTAATTTATATGCTACGACACTAACTAAGTCTATTTAGTTATCATCTAGTACAAGAAGACAAGGAATTGGGGTTTTCTAGAACAATCACAATTAATTGATAATTTCTCTTCCGGATTACAACTTGTCAGAAATTGTCTTTTAGATATTTGCACGTTCTTACAAATAGATAATGGATAGTCAGGGATTATTATATCTCTGACCCTTTTAAAAAATAAATTATCATTCCTCATATCCTTCTTTAATCCCTTTCGATTTAAACCAGGCTGTCCAACCCGTGACCCAATATAAAGTCATAAAATTCCTTAAAACAATGGGATTTATATGTAGATCCTGGAAAACACAGAACAATTTGGCCTGATATTTTTTTTTTCTCTAAAATAAGAAATCTGAAAATATACTGTTTTCGAAAAATAAAAGTGCTAATTTTAACATTTTGAATATGGAACTAGATTTCAAGATTTCCGAAAAAATAATCATCATTTTCGACTATTTTTGACTCCATTTTCATTAGAAATAAATTTTCTACATGCAAACTTTCTGATTGAATGTTCTAGAACAACAATTAGATACCGATCTGAAAGAAAAATTGAATATTGTGTCTTTATTAGAATTTTATATTAATTATCTAGCCAGGAAAAAAATATAAACAAATACTAATACATAATTTCACTTTTTATAAGTATGTAGGTATGTATTTACATAATTATACAAGAAGCTATTTTCAAGTATAAAATTTACGAAAAGTAAAATTAGAAGCTCACTATGACCTAAAAAAATAATAAAGTTCTTATTTCTACACCAGTGTTCCGCAAAGTGTGTTCCGCGGCACACTGGTGTACCGTAGTCATTAGTTTGTGTGCCGCGAAAAATGCCAAGTTTTGTGAAGATAATGCACCTTCAAATAGCTGTGAGTTGAGAGAGCAGCCTTATCAACGATTGTATCAAATTTTGATAGCCTGTGCTCAGTTAAGCAGGCATACATTTCTCATTAAATAAACAATGGTTTTTTCTTTGGAGTACCTTTAAAATTTCTTGATTTGGTAGGTGTACCTTGAACACAAAAAGTTTGCCGAAACACTGTTCTACATTATCAACTATATTTTTTGAATAACAAATATCATTAGAATTATAATATTTTATACGCGGTCCGAGACAATATTTTTTCTTCAAATGTGGTCAGTCTAAGCCAAAATGTTGGACTCCCCTGCTTTAGACTAATCCATTTCTAAGAGCGCAAGCGAAGATTAAAATAAAATTTCAAAAAATGAAGGGTACTTTTTGGACAGCATCCCCTGGTTGAAAAGTCACCAACCGCCACTGACACCGATATAAATACACACAGACAAAAAATCATGGTTGAGAATGATTTTTCTTCACCTTCTAGACATTTTTAAACAGAATAGGCAAAAAAAAAAATTGAAAACTTTCGCGTGAATTTAATAGTGCCTGCTGGGCGTACCGAGTAAAAGTAACCAGAATCTCAATCTTAAAGTTATTTTTTTTTTGCATAATAAATAGTTATTATTATTTAAAGTAGATAGACATGTTTGATTAATATTGCAAGCGTGCGTGAAAGATATTCATCTCCTTGAAGGGTATAATTTGCCAGCTTTGACAGTTGCTTATGCTTAAGTCTGGATGTCTGTGAGGAGTGAAGAGTCACCTCGGAGTCTAAATTGAGATTGGATGGCATGCAGAACAGAACATGTGCACCATTCGCACCAACTGACTCACTGACTGACAGAGAGACAGACAAAGAGAAGCAGGTCGCCAAGGAGGGGCAGAATGGTGGTCCTCGACCATGGTCCATGCACCATCTCTCTTTCTCTATCATTCATAGCATCAAAGCGCATACAAAACAAATACAAAAAGAGAAAAAAAACTAAGCAGCACTACGTCATTCGCCTTTTCATTAACACTTTAAAATAGCATTCGCAATTGGATACCTCGATTTCTGTTCGAAAAATTTATTTGACATGATAAAAAAAAATGCAAGATATAAAACTAGCCATGATATTCAATTCAATTGGAACGGGATCCACAAAATGTGATACATTGTGACAGGGGTAGGTACGAGTTAAAACTTTCGTAACATCAAACCTAAAATAAGAAAAATAATTAAAAAAAAACTTTAAAAATATTAAATGCAACAAATAAAATAATAAGGTCTCAAAAATAAAATAATAATAAAAATTTTTTTCTAAAAATAATTTTAATTTTCTCTTTTTAGTGATGTTAAGAATTGTGAATTATGATAATACCTTGCATGCATCTCGTAAGAGAAAGAATCAAGGGAATGAATCAGAAATTTATAATTATTTTATTTATATTAAACCAATTATTTTACATGAATTAATGTATACATTGAATTTGAGCTTCGACTCCGGAGATTACTTCTCCACCATCGACTGTCCTTGATCATCTTTTTAGTCCTTGTTTTTAATAAGAGGAAAAAAACTAATTAAAGAAAAAACCTCTTTTCCGATAATTATTCCAATTCCATATTCTCATCCTCTTCCAACCAGAAATTTATAATAAAATTCAATTCATAAATAAAGAAATTATCTCGAAACGTTAGCATGTTTTAGATAAACGTTTTAAGATTGTTTGTTTTTAATAAAATATTTTATTTATTATAATTTCGATTATTAGCACATAAGAATTGGAGATTTCTGTTATTTTGTCATTGATCATATCAGAACATGACCAAATTAATATGGGACCACCCCTAAGGTAACTCTTTCCAATAAAAGAAGAATCATTGAAATCGGTCCATAAACAAAGAAGTTATGCGCGAAGGGTGGACCTTACCTGGTGAATTTTTTTTTTCCAAAAAGTTTTCGGGACGCCCTCTCAAATTGTGAGGTTGGAAAAGAAAATAATCTGTACAAAATTTGAGATCGAGCGGACAACCCTTTGATGTGGCGCATCTCATTTGAAAATCTCAAATTTTAGGAATTTCGCTTTATTCTGTTACTATATTTTGTTATATGTCATTAAATTGAAACAAAGAACACAAATATTGATAGCAATGTAATTAATAAACATTATTTTGTGAAATCCCGCCCCCTTCGTTATTCAGTCATTATTAAAACAAATACAGCAAATGAAAGAAAAAATTAAGTGAATTGCATATTATGGCGCGTTGCCTACTTCCAAGGCGAACATCGAGAAAATATGAAAATGTAGCGATTCTACGCTATAATATCATTAATTATATATTTAAATATATTAATATTATTAATCAATCAAACATGACTTCTCTAAAAGAAAACCTAGAAAATAGTGTTAAAAAATTCGAAAATAATGCGCAATCAAATGTCAACCCTCTAATTAACGAGATATACCGGATGTGACACTTCATTTCTCATTTAGTGCTCATCATTTCATCATTATTCATTTTGTTTTGTTTTTGTGTTTTTTTTTCTTTTTTATGTTAAAAATAAAAAGTATGGGGTTTTTTATCAATTTTTTCCCTTACCAAAATAAGGAGTATCAAAAATATGTTAAAAATTAAAAAAAAATGGACATTCGATGGTGAGGCTTTTGGGCCTCGAGGTCGAAGTTTTTTTGTATTTGTAAAATATTTGTATTTTTTTTTGTATTGAATAATAAAAGTCATTATTTATTTATTTTATTTATTAATCAATCAATTTATATTAATAATATATTAATATTTTCTTCTCAAAACACGTATTTTTTCTCTCTTCTCTGTGAACTCTAAACTCTAAATCAGATTACGACGTTATATAATTTAATATATATTTTTAAGAGAAGCACTCAAATAGAAGAGAATTTCAGTGCAAATTGAGAGAAGAGTTAATTAATAAAGAGAAATCAATGAGGTTGTCTTTTGCTTGATGCAAATAAACATATACCTATACATATACCATATATCATGAATGTAAATAGATAATTTATAATTTATTTATATTCATTATATATGTAGATGGAGGTATTAAATGTTTATTTGCATCAAACAGAGGCCAGCCTCAATGATTTATCTTTATGAATCAAGAACTTTGCTACTCTTGGCAAAACAACATTTTTCTATTTAGAAGATTTAATAATTATAAGAAAGTTGCAATATTTAGATTGATTCATAGATGCTTATTTTATCAAGGATATATCCAATGTCATAAGGTCCAGCTGCAAAATTGAACTTCAAATTCTTAATAATTCTCTATTATTATCAGAGCATGGAAATAATTTCAGAAAATAAGAATATTGATACAGACAAATGTCTTTGTCATCAAAATTGGAACTGGAAACAAAGGAGACGAATACATTTGCTCTTTTGTGGGAATTAATGACAACCGAGCTATTGTAGAAGCAAATGAAAAGCTGATGAAATTGTAAGCCTGATAGAAAAGCGTGGTCTATATATGTAAAAGTTTACCTGTACAAGCAGAAATGGGATTTAACTAATCCATCAAATCTGCGAACAAATTTAATTAATATCAGGGTATAAGCCCGAAATATATATAGAGTCGTGCTAAACAAGCATCTGATGTTTTATTTATGTGAAATTTATCTAGTATTTTATATTTTAAATTTTAAAAAGTTTCTAAAAAAATTTTCAAAAAAATTTCTTTACTTTATTAAATAAACTGCAACGGATTGTTGCTAAACTTTATCCAAATTCATTTGAAATATTAATATGTTTGTTCCTTTATTATTAATCAGATATCACTTGCAATTTGTAGTTCATATTGAAATTAATTCAAAAATAATTCTCATTTAAGAGTCGAGGAATAACCATTCTACATTGGATTTTTGACATTTCGGTTATTATTGTAACCATTGCTGAGGACATAGAGGAATCGACTTAAAATCAAAAATAGCCATCGATTCTCATCTAATACTTGAGGAATAACAATTCTACATTAGGTTTTTGACGTTTCGATTATTATTGGTAACCATTGCTGGAGACATGGAGGGAAACGACTTAAAATCAAAAATAACGATCGATTCTTATCTAATACTAGAGGAATAACCTTGTGATTCCATTTTTGATGTTTTGACTATTAATGGAAACCTCTACTGAAAATGTAGAAGAATCGACTTAAATCAAAAAGACTAAATTCTTTTACTGAAAACAACTCAAGCTTGAGTTGTTTACCAGAAATTTAGTCTTTGTTCTACATTTTCAGTAGGAACTTTCCGATATTCAAAACATCAAAAATGGAATGCAATAAAAGGTTATTTCTCTAGTATTAGATAGAATCGATCGTTATTTTGTTTTAAGTCGATTCATATATTTCAGCAATGGTTACCAACGAGAGTAAAAACCTAATGTAGAATTGTTTCAAGTCGATTCCTCCTTGGCAATGATTTACCAATAAAACCGAGAACGTCAAAAAAATCCAATATAAAATGATTATTCCTCAAGTACTAAATGAAGATCAATCGCTATTTTGGTTTTAAAGTTGATTTCTCTATGTCTTCAGGAATGGTTACTAATAAAGCCGAAACGTCAAAAATCCAATATAGAATGGATATTTTCTCAGAAGTATTAGATGAGAATCAATCGCTATTTTTTATTTAAGTCGATTCCTCCATGTCTTCAGCAATGGTTACTAATAAAAACCGAAACGTCAAAAATCCAATATAGAATGATTATTCCTCAAGTACTAGATGAGAATCAATCACAGCTATTTTTTGGTTTTAAGTCGATTTCTCTATGTCTTCAGCAATGGTTACTAATAAAAACCGAAACGTCAAAAATCCAATAGAATGATTATTCCTCAAGTAAGATGAGAATCAATCGCTATTTTGGTTTAAAGTCGATTTCTCTATGTCTTCAGCAATGGTTACTAATAAAAACCGAAACGTCACAAATCAATATAGAATGATTATTCCTCAAGAACTAGATGAGAATCAATCGCTATTTTTTGGTTTAAAGTCGTTCCTCTATGTCTTCAGCAATGGTTACTAATAAAAACCGAAACGGTTACTAATAAAAACCGAAACGTCAAAAATCCAATATAGAATGATTATTCCTCAAGTACTAGATGAGAATCAATCGGTATATTTTTGGTTTAAAGTCGATTTCTCTATGTCTTCAGCAATGGTTACTAATAAAAACCGAAACGTCAAAAATCCAATATAGAATGATTATTCCTCAAGAACTAGATGAGAATCAATCGCTATTTTTGGTTTAAAATCGATTTCTCTGTCTTCAGCAAAGGTAACGGATAAGAAAACAACGCAGTTGCTATGGTTACTCATAAAAATTCCTCCCAAATTTTTAGCATTTCACAGAGAGAAGCCTATCCATTCTTACTTAGCAAGGCTAAATGAGCTATATTAAAACTTTCAAATGAATAAATTTTAAAGAATTTAAAAAATTAAAAAAGTACCATCTTACTCTAGAGTAAAGTAGTTTAAAATATAATTTTACTAAAAACTTTATTTAACCTTTTTTGTGGTCCCCAAGGTACTTAATTAGGATATTAAATTTCATCAAAATTGGTTAAGTCATTTTCAAGATATTTAGAAAAAACTAAAAAAGTACTGAAATAAAGTACTAATGTTTGTGGGCCGATATGTACGAAAAACTAATCAGCGCTTCATTTTGTTAAACTAATGGTAGGTTTTCAATTTCATTTCAATCGGTGCAACGGTGTGGAAAAAATCGTGGGCCAAAAAAGCGATAACATACATACATACATCCATCCATACATCCATCCATACATCCATCCATCCGCACGCACTAAATGAAAAAATCGCACTTTTTGGCCTCTCGACGAGACCCCATGTAATTTTTGGCAAAACCGTCACGTGCTAATATTCAACCTAATTGAATACTACAATTTGTGACTTTAATTGAGTCCATGGGTTCCGTAGTCTTTACCTGAGGACCCTTTGAAGCCACGCTTGCCCCGAGAGCGATTACAATACTTTACCCATGCTTTGCATTGGATAAAGTAAAAAGTCAGTGATTTCGATATAGAATTACATTAGATTATGTCAAGTATGAGACTTGATTGATTATTATCGTTGCATCTATTAAGTATTAGCTTTAAAATGGCACTTAGAACTAAGGGCTTACTTTTACTTTTTGTTTTTCAACTTAGGATGGTCAAATCCAAAATTTAATTTTTTAAATATTAATCATTCTCACGTTTTTTTTTTTACATTAGGGCATTTAAAACCTCTTAATTTAAATTAACAAGATAAAAATGTTAATTTCGAAAAAAATATTGTCTTTTGTTTCGTGAAAAAATATATTTAACGAAAAGGTTGGCAGAACCATTTTTAGGGTCTACAATTTTAATGTGAAGTTAATTAACATAGAGTCTGAAAAGTGAAAGCTTCTAAGACATTTTCTAATAAATAAATAAATACATATATTAAATAGAAGTACCAATGTTTTTTAAAGAAAATCAAATGAGTTGTCTACTACTGAATTCGAGCTATTTGAATAATCTTCGTTACATGTCACAAGGATTGTATTTGTAATACAACACTTCTGACATAACTATATTAAAGATTATCCATAAAAGTTCGGGTTTAGTAGAAAATAATCTCTGGTGAATTTACTTAAAAATCCTGAGTCTGATATCCTCGGGAAAAGTAATTTTTGAAAATAGATTTTTAGGAGGGTGTATTCAAAATACTTAATATTAAATATACCGTTTGTCCAGCAGCCTTTCGCCTCTAATTCAGGATTTAAACTCGAAAAATTATTGTAATTAAAACTTGCATTTATAAAGTAAATTGTCAACATCCACATCATCACTTTCAACAACAAAAGTATAAACTCGAAAAAGTATTAAAGTTAAAACTTGTGCTTGTACGGTTATTAATTATCAACATACAATCTAAAAACAAAAGTATATATTTTTGTTTTTTATAGTTATTTTTTACTCTTCAAAAAAAGGTAATAAATAACAGATAAATTTATTTTATTTGTTTGAGAATGTTACCTGCCACTTTTAAGACCTTGTGTTAATTTAGTCCAGTAAAAATGATATATCTTAAAAATGTTAAGATCAATCTTGTTAGAAATTAAACACATTTTTCAGGACAAAATTGACTATATTTGATATCTTTTTACGGACCTAAGATATAATTTCTAACATGATCAATTATACTTGATTTGATTTAATAAATGTTTTTAGAAAATTAACTAGGTTAAAAACAATGTTTATAAATGAAAAATTTATTTTTATAATTAAAAGAGAAAAAAAGTGAAGAAAAAGTTGTACGTGATTCAGAATTTCATCTCAATCGGACATGTGGATCTACCCTTGAAACATCAGATAGTCATGGGTTAGAGATCATCATGCAGACGGTAACATCTTTCTAGTCCCCAACAGTTTCTTTGTGGGAACAAAATGTCTAAAAAAAAAATCGAAAAGTATACGGACAATGATATAGAAAAAAGATAATATTTTTGAACATGAAAAACAATTATTTCATTTGAATATTGGCCAGTTAAAAAAAATAAACAAATAATTTTACAAAAAACTTTATATGACCTTTTTTGTGGTCAAGGCACTTGATTACAATATTAAATCTTATCAAAATTGGTTTAGTCATTTTCAAAATATTTAGAAAAAACTAAAAAAGTACTGAAATAAAGTACTAATGTTTGTGGGCCGATTTGTACCAAAAACTAATCAGCGCTTCATTTTGTTAAAGTAATGGTATATTTTCAATTTCATTTCAATCGGTTGTACGGTGTGAAAAAAATCGTGGACGAAAAAATACTATAACATACATAACATCGGCACAGACTAAATTAAAAAATTGCACTTTTTGGGCCCTGCACGAGACCCCATGTAATTTTTGGCAAAACCGTCACGCGCTGAAATTCAATCTAATTGAATACTACAATTTGTGACTATAATTGAGACCATGGGTTCTGTAGTCTTTATCGGAGGATCCTTTGAAGTCGCGATTGCCACGAGACCGATTACAATACTTTATCCATGCTTCGCATGGATAAAGTAAAAAGAATATTGAAAAGCTATAATAGTAATATACCGGACCGAATATTTCTAGACTAAGGTCTTTGCCCCGTTGTCCTTTAAGTCCAAAAAAATGCTAAAAGTTAATGATTGATTAAATTTAAATTGGATTTGAAGGAAAAAAATGAAATTTCAAAAATTTATTGTCGCCTTTAGGAGAAAAATTCATTTTATTTGGATCGGTGAGGAAAGTATTAAATTTCATCAAATTGGTGTTTAAAAATGTTTGAAACGTGAAGAAATTATTTTTATTATCTACTCGTATGTGAGTATCCACTAAAATTCACAAATAAAAACTCGTAGAAAGATTCTTCTGATGCCAAAATGTCAAAAATTTCCTAGTTATTAAAGTACCGCATCTAAAAAAGTTTTCAATTTTTTCCAATTTAATAATAAAATCAATTATTTACTTTCTTTTAACTTTTAGGAAAGAATAATTTCTCAAAAAAGTATATACCTATATATATTATTGGAGCCCTTAATTTAAGGGAGTAAAATTTAAATTTAATATACAATCGAGTGCATTAACAAACTCGACTAATTAAATAATTCTTTGAGAAAACAATTTTTTTTAGTGGGCCTCAATGAATCAAACAAAAGATTTTGATACTATTTTGAATTCAAGTTCTAATAATCATAATCTATTATATAAAATTAAGGTTTTGTCTCTACATTGCCCTAAATCACGCTAAATTTTGGTTGCACACGTTTCTAACAAAGTGAAAAGTTGCTCACGATTCACGTAAAATCGGAAATTTCATATTTGCATCAGATGTCTTCTAAATTACGTTTATAACGTTTAGATATTTTGACCCCAAAAGGGGGTTTGGGGGGGGGGGGGCTAATGGAAATTATCAAATAGCACCTAAAGAATTAACTCTACAGCAAATTTTCTTATGAGCAAAGTTGAAGGGGGTGGGATTTCTGACAAATTTTGTTTAAAAAAATTGCCCCCAAAAAACATAAAAAAAAGGGGGAGGGATGAAAATAAGTAAATTCTTGCCCTTGGAGCAAACTCAACCAAATTTTGTATACATAATCTGTGGGCCTCTAGAGAGCTAGAAATGCAAAAACTAACCACCCAAAATGGGGAGGAGGGTCAAAAAATTTAAATTCTTGATATTGGAGCAAACTTAGCCAAATTTTGTACACATAGTCTGTGGGCCACTAGAAGGCTAGACATGCTAAAACTGGGTGTGGGGGTGAGTGGGGAGCGGGATTGGTGTAGTTGGTGGTTCGGGGGTGGGGGTCCAGAGGGCATACCGGAGGTGCGTGGTGGGGTCCAGGAGGCGTAGCGGGGGTGGAGTGCGAGGGTCGGGGTGGTGGTGTGGGGCGCGGGTGTATGGTGCGGGGGTGGGGGCGGGTGCACCTCCTGGTGGTGATGTGGGGCTCGGGTGCATGGTGCGAGGCTGGGGGTGCTGGGTGGGGTTCGGGGGGGTGGGGTGAGTCATGCAGCTAGGGATGGGCACCCCTGCTTAAAATAAAATAAAAATCTCAGTAGGTATTTAAATAAATAAATATAATTTATTAATTCTAATAATAATCTTATCCTATTTTATTACGAATGTTTTTCATGTCCGTGGCAAAAATGGTAAATAATGGACCTCTTTTGGGGAAACTTGGTGATCCGTTTATTCTTCTTGACCTAGCTCTGTAGTAACAAAACTATTAAAGCAAGAAATTTAAACTTTGGATTGTAGTTTGAGTTGAATAATTCCCAGATATTCGATTGCTTTAGTCCAAAAAAAGTAAGATACCACTCTACCTCAGAGAATATAAAGGGGTGAATATAAGTGTAAACCTCATCGAGTAAAGTATACTGTTACATAGGTTCTTTAAAATCCTATTAAACATGTTTTCTTGTAATTTTTATTTTAAAAACCCAGTAGGCTCTTCTTCAAGTGTCATGGTCGATTACGATCTTTGGCGATTACTAAGGAAGAGTATGGATTGTAATTTTTCTGGGGAAATTTGTTTACAGGAGTGGATTCCCATCATAGACTCTATTGTTTACAAAGTCGACTCGTAGGGAATTTATTTTTTCACTTTGTAGCCGATTGATTTGAAAATCTGTAAAAAAAGTAGCTTAGTACGTTCGAGAAAAATTATTTTATTTGTTATTAAATAATTAATTTCTATGAGAGATAAAAAAATCATTTCCCGCATCCCAGAATACCGTCGAATAGGCCTTTTAAAATTCATTCAAAAATGTTTTCTTGTAATGTTCATTTTAATGATTGATGACCTATCAAACTAACCTACCCTTCTTTAGAATTTTAAGGACACGAGACAAGGTTGCACTTGTCGATTTTTTTATTCCCAAAATAAGTGACTTTTAGGACTAATTCTGTGGGTTCCATACCTTATCCAAACTATCAAATTCGGTCTTATGTGTCGTTGATAAGCGAATATATGGATTTCCTTGTAGCACAAAGTTCAAAACTATATAGTAACTTTCCAAAGCACAATATGGCAAGTCAAAGACCAATTTGATGAAGTTCATTAAAAAAGGATAGTGACTGGAGTGATATAGTTACTATATAATTTCAAACTTTTAGTTTTAGAGTCCATATTGTTACTATATAGTTTCGAACTTTGTACTACTGGACTAGGGTTGTTTTTATAATTTTAAGTTAAGCCACTTCTGAACGCCAACAGTTACAAAAATAGCCACTTTGGAGTCTCTAATTCCGTCATTTTAAAATGAATTAAATTCTAAATTTAATTCTACTTGAAGAAATTTACAGCTATATCTCACATCACATGACATTTTTCGCCCTCCCAAAATAATGATTCGATTAACATTTTAATACGATTTTGATTTTGGAGAAAATAAATACATAAAACTTGAAAATTTAAAGTTTTAACTTAATTAGTTTAGGAGCTACGTTGCTCTGACAGATAGGATTGTCTCGACACCAATAGGGTCCCGTTTTATGTTTGAACCGGACCCTAAAATCAAGCCGGCTTGAAGCTAATAAATATTCTTATGATTGGTGTCCATTCTTGAGAAATGTTCTCCAGGTAAGTTTCTATTGTGTTGTTTTTAGGTTTCTGTATTTTCTTTCATAATATATAAAAATCTTATTTTCAAAGCCAAAACTAATCGATTTTTCAATATGCATTATAAAAACATATCATGATTGTGATACAGCAAGTTAATATGCGAAATTACAAAAAAAAATCCAACTGCACTTTTTCTGACGCATTCGTGCGTCATCGAAAGAAAAGTAAGCGGGCAATGTAAACACTCTCTTAAGATTTCTATTGTTTGATTGTTCAGGAGAACTTGTCAGAACTAGTTTTCGTCATAATACGCGTCCACTTTATAATATAGCTTAATAAATTAAGGCTCTATTGTAAAAGGAAACATTTTATTTTTATTTATGATGATTCTTAAATTACACATTACTTCTCTGATGAACTTCTCATTAGTTTTAATTTCCATATTTTTTAAAAAGATGATCCACCAATCTTTTATAATAAATCATTAAAATTTAATAATTAAATCAAATAACAAATTAAAAAAAAAAAATACATTAAAAGATGAAATTAAAAAGTTCTTATCGCATAGAGATGTGTATTTTATTAGAGAAAATCAAAGAGGGTGCGCTTCCTTGAAGTTTATTTAAGAAGTTGAATCCAAGTGCCAAAAAATGCAATTTTAAACAAAATCATTTGACATTTAGGTAAGCTTCTGGAGAAAATACCATTTTAGATTTTTCCTTGTGAAATTAAAAGAAGAATCAAGAAATTAAAAAAAAAAAAAAATCAAATAATGGTAAATTCAAAGAACTTAGATATAATTATTTTTTATACAATTACAAGTTATTAAATTTATAATAATCATAGAGAATTTAAAGAAAATATTTTTTTTTTTTTTTTTTGAGAAATTGGTGAAAAGCTTAAAAATTCTTTAAGTAAAGAAATAGTTTCGGTGTGCCAATTTTAACTGAAACCTTGCTGTTAGATCTGTATCCTAATTTTCTCATTTCATTTACTTGGTTTTTACGATTTTTTTATATAGGTTTTTCTTATATTTAAAAAAAATCACTAAAAACAATTGCGTTTTGATAAAAAAACAACAAATGATAGTAAATAACTCCTCTCATAGAGTTTAAAAGATTTTTAAATATATTTTAGAAATCAATCATTAAATTTGTAATACAAACATCTAATTTAGAAAAGTACTTTCAGTATACCGATTTTAACCAAAACTTTGCTACTTCATTCATTGCCAAAATTGCGAATTTCATCAAAAGTTTTTCTTTCAAAACGGACTGAGCTATTTGGTAATTTCATTTAATTGAATTTTTTCTTCATACAACAATGGAAAAAATTGGTATTAAATTTATTGAAAAAACGCCCAAACATGTATTTCTAATGAACATTTGAATCTGAATGTTGATCAGAATACTTCTCCTTACTAAAACCTGTCTATGATATAGGCAAAAGAAAGTAAAAAGTGAGAGCCTTTATAAAAAAGTATATGCTCTTTTTTAAAGATTTATGTTTAATATATAAAGCGCATATGTTGTGGTTCGATACCTTTTTGTGATTAGTTTAGCATCCTGTTGCCTGACGCATATATCGAACTTCCCTTCATTTTATCTTTTCCGGTTTTTTATTATTTTATAGCTTACCTAAAAAAAAGTGGGCAAAATGTTAATTAAAGGGTTAAGTCAAAGAACCAATAAAATTCTAGTCAATATATTCATAAACTTAAAATTATGAATTTTTCCAATTATGTTTTTGAAAAAATTACAGGGGTAAGTCTTAAAAATAAAAACACGAAATTTTTACTTATAACTAATAATGGTTGCGTGAAAAAAAAAAATATTTTGATTATTAATATTTTCCAAAAGTCTGGAAACAGTCGAAATTGAAAGTTAAGCATAATTAAGTGCGATTAGTTTGTGGATGGGTGGCCTTTTAGAAATTGTGTGATGTTGTTGACATATGACGAGTTGTTTGCACCTAAATGTAATTAATTAATGAGGCCTCAGTGGGGCATTCTGGAAGTAACGACCCACTCCTCTAGAAACGGGACGGCTATACCTCTTAAGAGATAGGTCAGTGGCGTATCAAGAAATTTTTTCGTAGGAGGGGGGCCTAATATCCACCAACTTTATATATTCACATATACACAAAGAAAACAAATTTTCATTTTTGAAATAAATTTTAAAATGTTGTCTTTTGAGAGCCTCTTCGAACGTAAAAGCGTATCTAATTTTAGTTCTCCTATGATATCTGTCTCTTTGTCAGAGCACTGTAGCTCGTCGAATAATAAAGAGAGAGATGCGGACTATAAATAATATATATTTTACCCAAAACTATTCATTTTTATATTTATTAAAAAAAGATTTTGTTTTGCCGAGAGTAGCAGAATTGTTGACTTATAAAGAGAAATCATTGAGGTATAGGTATAGGTGTTTATTTACATCAAGCAGAGGACAACCTCATGGATTTCTCTTTTTAATATTTATTATAAATTTACTTGCAAATCGAGAATATATAAGATAGCATATATAAGATTGGCAGAAGGGGGGGGGGGGTGCAGTTATAGGACATTACCAGTATAGTCATAATTTTAAAATAAAATATTAGAAATCTTATTTGTAATTGTTTTAAATTTATGATAATTTAAATAAAATTTTAAAACACAGGGTCTCTTAAAAATTGATTGATTTTGTCACGGAACTGGTTATTATATGAATACGAAAAAAATGTTTTTAAAGAGTTAAGTATGTCCCTCTTAAGTGATGTATAAACACTCTGTTTGATTAGTTCGAGTGACCCTTTCGTGAGAGTTAAGAGGCGATTTACGGGGAGCTGAAATGTTCCGGAGACCCTACTCTTCGGAGACACTTTTCTTTAGCAAAGTAGGGGTTGTTTTCTGGATATTATATGAGTTGTTGGGCTAGAGAGGCGGTCGGGGGTGGTACCTTGGCAGGTGTCCTTTGTGAGTGGTGAGTGATGGCTTGGAGTTCCGTTCCTGAAGGATGAAGGATGAAGTATGAAGTAAGCCTTGAGCCTTGAGCCTCCCCGGCTGCAGAGCCAGACTGAGCGGCGACCAAGCAGCGGTGACCGCCGGCGAGGGTCCGCCTCTCCCGCCCCCGCACCCCCTCCGCCCCCTCCGCCCCTCTGCCCACAAACGAAGGTGACTCCTCAAAAGCTCTGCACGCTGCACAAGACAGCCTTTGCCAACTAGGATACCACGCTCACCCTTCCAGACTAAAGGGTTCGCAAGCCAAAGCCAAAGGGAAATACCAGGAGATTTCAACAGCTGAGCAAAGCACAATATCTAACTGACCAGAGTCACTTCTCGCTTGTTTCCTCTTCACATAGTTCACATTTAGGAATGTTTACATATTTTTCTAATTAATATATTAAATGAATATATATCAAAGAGAGTTATTTTCGAACGCGACATTTTTAAACAAGATATATATATATATATCGCTAGACCACTGCTGGTTGAGGCTATTGTGGACAGCTGAATCTTAAATCTGGACCAAGAGAAATGAAAAAGATATGATCCATCTAGGTGTGATCCAGCATCATATCACATGATGCTTTTTACCAAACACAGATATAGATCACCTAGTGAATTTGTAATCTAAGATGTTATATAATTCAATCCCCCAGTCCAGCGCACTTAGTATATTAACACACATGTAAGGTGTTGCTATCAATTAATCATGAGTTTGCTACATTTGATTCCCTCGCGAATCGAATGTAGGAAACTCATGATTCATTTAGGATTTACCTGAAAAAAATATACTAAATGATTCAAAACCCAACAAAAATAGTATTTTTGGAGATTTGATGCTTTGCTGGTTGATGTGTTTAAAAAAAAAAAAAAAAAAAGAATTTTAAGTCGATTCCTCCATGATTTCAGCAATGGTTATCATTAATGGTCAAAACATCAAAAATGGGATGAAACAAGGCTTTTCCTCATGTATTAAATGAGAATCAATGACTATTTTTGATTTTAAGTCGATTACTCCATCTCTTCATCAATGGTTTCATTAATGGTCAAAACATCAAAATTGGGATGAAACAAGGTTATTCCTCAAGTATTAAATGAGAATCAATGATTATTTTTTGATTTTAAGTCGATTCCTCCATCTCTTAATCAATGGTTATCATTAATGGTCAAAACACCAAAAATGGGATGAAACAAGGTTTTTCCTTGAGTATTTAGATGAGAATCAATGGCTATTTTTTATTTCAAGTCGATTCTTCTATTTCTTCAGCAATGACTATCATGATAATGGAAACATCAAAATGCAATGTATAATAGTTATTCCTCAAGTATTAGATGAGAATCGATGACTATTTTTGATTTTAAGTCGATTTCTCCATGTCTTCAACACTGGTTACCATTGATAATGGAAACGTCAAAATTCCAATGTAGAACGATATTATCTTGATGTCTTGATTTTTAGGCTTTTCTCTGGGGTTACTTTTCTGGTTAGAGATGTTTGGTACATTGATATGGGTAGGTATCTATAATAGCTCAATAGCCTTTAGGGTTCCGTACAACAACCTTACGGGCTATTAATGTCATCACATCAATGTCTGTCTGTTCTGTCTGTCTGACAGAGCAATGTAACTCTCAAGCTAAATAGGGTGAAAAATTTTTAATTAAAATCTACAGGTATTAATTTTCTAATAAATTAAAAATCGTATTAAAATTGTAATCAAATTTTATCTATGGTCAAAAATAAAAAAATACTTTTTCATCATAGAGTCCAATGTATCCCTGTAAGTAAAATTTTTAAGTAGAAGTAGGTTTAATTTTTTTTTTTTTAATTGATTTTGCTTTAAAATGACACTAGATAGCAAAATCGCTCAAGAAGATATCTTATTTCAGCACTTATTGTCTTTAAGATTTCTTTAAGATGTCTAGAAGATCTCTTAGTATCTAGAAAACCTCTTCTAGACCAAATGTGCTAACAGGGACGATTTGAAAGAAAATCAAATAATGCTTTTAGGTGATTTTTTTACCTAACGGCGTTTAAAAATAACTTAACTTAGAATTATAAAAAAATTATAGTAATTCCTTCATTCTCTACTTATCAAAGTAAAATAAAAACGAATTTGATATCTCAAGAATTTGGGAAGATATAAGATATGAAACCCTTGGTATGCGGTCCTACTTAGCCGGCTTATTATAGGTTATGTAAAAATATCTTGAATGATTATTATAGCTAAAGACTTAGTATATTGATTTACCAAGGTTTCAGGTTTCTAGATCAAATCACTGTCATTCTAGTTGTTTCATTTATTTATTTTGGCCTAAGCTTAGTATTTGATCTTATATTAGAATACCTTCCAATTGTTATAATTAATTTAATTATTTTATTTTGATTCTAGAATAAGTTGTTATTCAACTTTAAAACATAAGTTATCCTTTACTGAAATAATTATTTCAATATATTCTATGGCTTAAGCTAAGAAAAAATAAAATAAAAAGTGCCGACATAAATTTTTGCAAGCACCTAGTCTTAAAAAATTAACTTTTCCTTCTAATTTAAAGTTTAATTATATATAATAAAAAAAATTGTTTTTTTATTAGCAAATTATTTGTTAAAACATGCCAAACGGCTACAGCTGACGCGTGCTCAATTACAAGGCTCCTTCAACATCTCATTAGTGAAGTAGGATGGATGGTCCAGAATACCTAAGGAAGAAACAAAAATTGAAGGAGAAAGTGAATTATTCAAGAATCGGTACGCTCTTCTTATATACTCCTTCTTCAAGCGCCATACTCGATTTCGAGCGTGGGCGATTACGATAGAGAATATCCTCTCCATTGTATTTTTCCTGGGAAAATTTTTCGCGGGGGTGGTTTCCCATTGCCTTCCTCTGAATTTAGTGAGGCGCCTGGCATTTTTGACAAAGATGAAAAGTGTTCTGACCAAGACGAGATCCCGAATAAACTCGAAGCCACTGATCTATCGGCGCCTCTTATATACTATACATATTACTCTTTATTTGCATTCATCTTTTACTACAACAATTTGTAAAAGTTTTCTTTTGGAAAAATTGCATTTGATCTTAAGAAACTATTGTTTTTTCTGATTTTTTTTTTTTTGGTAATAAATATGCTTCATTTTATAAGTGAATAATGTCGTTTTATATTTGGGTTCATAAAGTATATTTATTATAATGTAATATTGTAATGTGATTTATAATTTTTATTTCATGAAAAATAGATGGACTGACATATAGGTATTATAAACATAGATAATTAGCTACCAAGATCTAAGAATTAAATTGGCCTCTCTTTTCCATATTTATTTATTAAAATATTGTAAGACGACTCCGCAAGTTGTTTTTACAATCTTGTATAATATCTTATTCTTGATAGTATTTTTTAAAGAAATAAATTCGTTTCTTAAAAAAAATAAAATCAGAATTTGTATAATTGAAATTGAAATTCATACGTTTTGAGAAAAGTTACCTTCATGAATGAAAATTCTTTTATAAATAAAAATTGGAGCAAATAGGGAAAAGTTTTTTAAGACTCGGTACTTTCTCCCTATGTTGCATACAAGGATTAAATCAGGGTTTCCCAGCCTTTTTGCACCTGCGTACCACTTGACTTTTTGAGAAATTTTGGCGTACCACCAGACCTAAATATTTTAATAAACATATAATATTTACTCTTCTAAAAGTGTACAAAGGCTTTTAGAATTAAATTCCTGAGAAAACTTCATATTTAATGGTTAGATATTTGTTTATTTATAACATGCTTATAATAAAGGAGAAATAAAAAGATTAAAATGGTATTAATTTACAGTTTTAATTATTACCCATAGGTCTAAAAACATACAAATAAAAAATTAGTACAAACTCAGCAAAAAATTAATCATCATACAAAATATACTTTTATAGTCTTTAGTGCGAAACTTGTGATTAAAATATCAACATTAGGAGTAATGGAACTTATCTTCACTCTTAAGTACTCTTCAACACTTATTCTGCTTCTATGTTTATTTTTTATGTACAAGAGTTCAGAAAATCCACTCTCACACAAGTAACTCGTAACAAATGGCATCAAAAATAGCAAAGCTTGCCGGAAGATCAAAGGGTACTCGGTTTTACATCCGATCCAGAAGTTAATTAAAGATTTCTCTTTAAAATAATCTTTCATGGAACTATCTTCTGTAAGATCGATAAAACTTTCTTTTAGTTCCAATTCATTTGGGGAGGTTACCGAAAAATGATTTCTGATTTAGTCCACTTTTGAATAATCTTCAGAGAAATACTTCTTAAAGCTTTTTTGAAGGCCTTCCAAGTGAACAATGATAGTAAGTGTGTAGATGCAGTATTTTTGGACTTTGCCAAGGCTTTCGATAAAGTCAGTCATAAAATTATTTTAGAAAAATTAAACTCGTCAGGGTTGTCTGTTAAGTTAATTAAATTTATTCGGTGTTTTCTTAGGGATAGAACTCAAATTGTAAAAGTGGGTAATGGTCTGTCTGATAGAGTAGATGTCACGTCTGGGGTGATTCAAGGTAGTGTTCTGGGTCCTCTTCTTTTTCTTATATATGTAAATGATTTGCCTTCTATCGTGCAATCATCTATTAGGCTTTTCGCGGATGATTGTGTCGTATATAGAATAATTGATAATGATTGTGATAGCCTTACTTTACAGAATGACCTGGATCAAACTGAAGGATGGTGTAGATCCAATTCAATGGAACTAAACCATTCCAAGTCAAATTTGGTTAGATTTAGTACTAGAAATCTGGTTAGTCCTCAAAATTATTACATTGGTGGAAATATTATCAATGAATCTAAATTTTATAAATATTTAGGCATACATATTCAGGCAAATTTAAAGTGGGACATGCATATTAGTTATATAGTCAATAAGGCTTATAGGAAATTGGGGATGTTTGGTAGAATTTTGAAGGGTACATCTAGAGAAGTCAAGTCAAAAGTTTATTTAACTTATGTTAGACCTAATTTAGAGTATTGTTCTGTGGTTTGGGACAAACATCCACAACGATTAGAGAGAAAAATTGATATGGTACAAAGGAGGGCGGCTAGGTTTGTTTTTGGTAAATTTGATAGGTTTAGTAGTGTCACTTCAATGATTAATGAATTAGGATGGTCTAGTTTATTGGAGAGAAGGGAATGGGCTAAATTGAAAGTGATTTTCAAAGCCTATAAGAGTTTTAGGAGTTGGGAGGAAATAACGAATAGATTTCAGGAACCAAGTTATTTAGGTAGAGCTGATCATAGAAAAAAGATTCGTAAGCCAAGATTCTTGAAAAATATCGGTTTACATTCATTTGTAGGATCTGGCATTGATTTGTGGAACAGTCTGTCTGTTACTACTTGGGATTATAGTCCTCTGCCCCCTATGATTAAATCAATTATAAATTTTGTCAAGTCCTAATGTCCTAGAGTTGTGCAAAATTTTATTTAGTTCTCACAAGCAGAGATTAGGTGAGGTAGAGAGAGGTCATACCATCCTTGTTAAGGTTTTGACCAGGTTTCCTTAACAGCTTATGGCAAATGCCGGGATGGCTAATGCGTCGCTTGCTCCTGGTATCGGGTTTTTGCGCGGGATTTTTTAATTACTTTTTGTCTTTTGATGGAAATCTATGGTCATGTTATTTGTTAATGAGCATACATTTCTATTTTTTTTTTCTTTTTTCTTCTTTTTACTTGTTTATTATTTGTTAAATTGTTGTAATTAATTTGTATTGATGTTTATTAATGTATTGTAGCTAGATTGTATTGATGTTTGGAGGACCTAGCCACCGAGGACTTGTGCCTCTAAGCAGGTCGAGAAATAAAGATTTATTTATTTATTTATTTATTTATATGGAACCACATCTGGCATTGGAAATATTAATAGCATGTTGCTCACATCACTCACGCGTACCACCTGAAACGTTCTCGCGTACCACCGGTTGGGAACCCCTGGACTAAATAATAAATTTAAATTAAATAAACCATTATATATTTAAAATTACTCAGTGCGCCCGAAAAACAGTCTTAAAATCTAGTTCTATTCTTTGTTTCAGGAATTCAAACATTTTGGAGCCAGAATGAAATTTCCAGTACTTTCTGATCATGAGTTATCGAAATCAGTTACACAGACAGACAAAAATCATGGTAGAAAATGATTTTTTCCTCCACGTTTTAAGGAATTTTTTTTTTGGAATGAATTCAATAATTCACTTCACCAAGTAGGCAGGAAGAGAAAAATTTCCTAAATTAAAACAAATAGTAATTTCGATACTTAAACTACTTCTACACTCAGCTTATGAACTCGATTAAAACAGTTTGTAGGTGATACGCGTGTTAATCACATGTGTTGGTCTATTGATTATGCTGATCTGATACAGTGATTAATTTTAAAACTCTACAATGTTTGTTTTGCAGTTATACTGTAATCTTATTTTCATAATTTTGTTCTTTAAATTATTTTGTAATTGATCTAACATTGATTTAATTGATTTTTTTAAGACCATATTATATCAAATGGTGTTTTTAAAGGGCATTTTGTAAATTTATATTATATTAATGAACTTGCATGGTCATTACAATTGTATTGAAGACAAACAATATTACTTTATTTTATTTTGTCTATAGGATGATTAATAAAATAATAGAAATTCATAATTTATGCTCAAAAATATATATTTATAAAATAAAATCCAATAAGCCTACAAATGTGAAGTAAAGTGTTTTCTTTTTTGACGGGCAGTGAGTGCATTATATTAGTTTTTAATAAATTTTCCAAATTCACTATAGGTGGTCGAATCCGAAAAAATCTTCCAGCTCATCAGGCTTGAATTTTATTGTATTTATTAACAGTGAAAAGAGTCTGAAAGCATCACTCCGCTCCATAGTAGATATAGGCTTTTCTTTAGTTCGGCTGCTTGAGGCTCAAAGAGGATTTCTTTTAATCCTCCAGCAGCTTTTATTCTCATCTATCTATCTATCTGATGGCAATATCCAGCCTCTCTCTTTTTTTCGCTTCTTTATTTTCCAATTAAATTTATCTTCTTCATTTGCATTGGTATTTCTTTATTTATTTGACTATAGTCAAAGCTGGCCATATAATACAGTTTTATTTGATTATTTTTTAAATCAATTGAAGGAAAAAAAGAAAAACTTTATTAAGATTCTTGTACCTATTCTTTCTGCAAATTTCAGTGATGTGGCAATTTTTGTCTGCGAAGGATCTGGACTAGAAAGTGGAAAATTCGCACAAAGATGATGTTTATTTAATACAAACTTTTTTCAATCAAATTTCAGCTCATTAACTAAAAATATTCAATATTTTTCCAATTTCATTTTTTTTTCATCTGGAAAGCCCAAAATATAATCAGCTCTTTGTTTTGGAAATACAAATGTTTTGGAATCAATAGAAAATTCCTACTTTCCTCCGTTCGAGAGATATCGTTTGTATTGGAATCCAGATAACACTCGAATATTAAGAAAGAAACTCCACCTGAAGATTTTAAATTTATTACAAATCTTCTAAATAAAATATTTTTAAAAGTAAATCATACAAATCTTTTAAAAAATAATCTTCAGAACTCGTTTAATAAACCAGACATTTCAGGAGAATTTCTCCCTTTATTAATAGAATTTTTCAAGTGAAAAAAATCAAAAAGTTGCTTTCTTTCTTTTTGTCTAAATTAAAGATTTTTTTCTTTTTTTTTTCTCTTGAAAAATTCCATTTATAAAGGGAGAAATTATATATATATATTATTTGTTAAAGACTATTAGTTTCGAAAAACAAATCAAATATTTATTTAAAACACAACGATGAGGGCCAAGCCTTTGAAAGTGTATGTAAAAGTTCAAATCCCCAAGGCGGTAAACGCAACCCTCCTGGCATGTAATAAAAATTATACATAACACATTTGATTAATTAGAAGACAATATCTTCTGATTTTGCTTTGAAACTATATTCTCTATCAAATAAAATTATAGTATAGAGACGTATATATATACATATATATACTTATATATATCCATTTTTAAAAAATAAATACAATTCTTTATAAAAACAATCGAATAACGTTTAATAAAAATTTAAAAAGTATCATGAAAAATTCTGCCTTTTTCTGTTGAAAATTTGAAAAATATAATAAATACAACATAATTCTATACCTACATTCAAATAGAAAGTTTCCACGTTAAATATTTATATCTAATAATAAACTAAAGTAAAGAAAATTTTGAAAAAATTAAAAACTTTTTAAAATTTTAAATATAAAATACTAGGTAGGTTTCAGAAAAATAAAAGATAAGATGCTTGTTTAGCACGACTCTATACATATTTCGGGGCATGACCCCATCTGTTTCCTCTGTGAATTCTTGAAGATGGGCTTATACCCCGAAATAAATATAGTCGTGCTAAACAAGCATCTTATCTTTTATTTTCTAAAACCTACCTAGTATTTTATATTTTAAATTTAAAAAAAGTTCCTTAAATTTTTCAAAATTTTCTTTATTTTATTTAAAATATTTCACCAAGAACCCACAACATTCTCCCTTAATAAAATTAGAATTAAATTGATGTGGCCATCCACATGACTTTATCATTCACCTGGGCCATTTCATTTATTTAATATTTAATAAAATAATTTATAATTATAATATATACGAAAGACCCCCCTCTAAATTTTGGGCCTCTTAACAATTAATAATATCTCCCTTTAATTATGAAACTATTTTATTAGAAATATCTGCTTTCTTCGATTTCAGTTTGAAAATTCTTTATTTAATTTTTTAAAAGACCGCTCCCCAATTTCGGAACCATTAATAAATAATCATATATCCAATTATATCCTATTCTATTGCAAATATTAGGTGTCTACGATTTTCGTTAAAATTTTTTAATATTCTAAACTATTTTTCAACCCTCGCCACACCATTAATCTTGGCTTCGATTTCGATCAAAATCTAATCAGCTCTTAATCTCAATGCACCAAAACTACGTGTGAAATTTCGTTTTAATTTTCACACTAATTTTGGAGCACAGATTTACTAGAATATAAAACCAGATATTGTGATTTCCAGAGGCAAAAAGGGGCCAAAAATTCATTGGTCCGTGTGTATAAATGTACGTATATACCCCCCTGAAATCAATTATTTAAGAAAAAAATAGACAAAAATAAATTATGAAATATTATATATTCACCATCTATGGATGCAGTGGGCGATCGATCTATAGTATGTCTTGTCTTTGACATCGTCTCCATATGTTGAAAAATGTTTTTTTTTTAGTGAATACACCTAAAACACTTGACAGAAACATTAGTAGAAATGGCCCCCCCCCCCCCCACCCCTTTCACTACATACTAATTTAATCATCAAGACGTATATAGTAAGCGAAATAAATTCCATTTAATTCGAGGAAAATTCAAATTTTATTTCATACAAATCAAATTCTTAGAGCCTAAAGACGTAGGTATCAGTGAGAGTGGCCTTAATTTTTTGGAATACGGATAGAACGAGAAACCAGGGTGAGCTGAAAGAGTTCCCACCTAACATTTCCACTTGCCTCATCTATGCAAGACTGACATAAATTATAAATACCATGTTGTATTTATCAGATATGGGGTAAAAATGAAAAACTTTATTAGGCAAGTGGTTAAATATATGAGGAAAAAGAACTTTAAGTGTAACGCAGTGCACCGTCTCCGCTAATCGGTCGGCAGACCCCCCTCGTGCCCCTAGCCACAAGGCAGCCGTTCTTCTTCCTTAGGCTATTCCTGAAAAAGCAACGGACAACCTTCTGGTCTTCGTTCTAGTCCATAGAGTCACCTCAAACCCGCCCTCAAAGACACAAAGTCACCAGACTCCCATTATCACCCCATTGTTCCATTTAAACAAGGCGTCAAGCGACGACTTTTCGGTAAGACACAAAACATGCAAGCACATGCAAGAACCTGGATCACGATCCTTAGTAATCAGATCGAATCGCTCACGTGATTCGTTAATGGGTCCAGCGAATGGGTGGCGTCGATTTTAGCTCTCTTGTGGGCACATAAAATAACCTTAAAACTAAATTGGAGGGCACAGGAGAGGGAAACACATCACACCTTCGGCTACAAGGGGAATTCTAAGGATTTACCCTTTGTCAATGTTTAAAAAGAGTTTACCAACCGACATATAACTGGCCCTAAGAGGCCTATGATAGACGACACCGCATTTGCTGTCTCCAGGAACGAAATCAAAGGGAAGAGTGCAGGTCCCCAACACAGAAAAAGAGACCGTCATCGTTGGCATGGCATATCATCCCACCCTCCCTCTAAACTACATACTCTATTGAATACTACAAAACTGTGAATTTAATTTTAATAATTTTCTATCACATATTCTAAATCTAAGAATTAAATTTGATATTAAAATAGCGATGAATCCCACCGGTGGTCGAGGCGGTGAAAATCCCTATGGAAAATCTCACTTTGTGAAGATCCTCCAATGATTTCCTCGTTGCTTCACTACAGAAGAAGATGAAATGGGGATCTGAAAATTCTTAAGCTCATTTTCTTTTATGTTAAAAATTGAATAATTTAAAGAAAAAAATTATTGAAAAATGAAATTTTAATTTATTTTTGAAAGAATTGCAAAAAAAAGAAAAACTAAAATAAAATGAAAATAACTTTAAGCTATAATTGAGAGTAATTTGTTCTAAAATTGCATTTATGAATAGCCAAGTTATTTCATTAAAAATTTATTAAATTATAATTGAAAGGAAAAACTTTAATATAATATATGAAAATAAGTTAAGAATTATAATACATTTACTGATGGAAGCTAAAGGGTATGCTAGAGAAGAGAAAACATCCTAATTCTTTGCCTATTATAATCTAGCTATAAAAAACTAAATGCCATGCTAAAAAGATATATACTCATATTGGTGTGCTGTTGGGGTGACAAGGCCATAAATGCGTCGGATGTGATAAAAGACAACACCGAAACATCACCAAAGTGAAGGATTCTTGAAAAAGAAGACAAAAATAAAGTTAGAAATTATATAAATATAATGAGAAATATAATGAGATGAAATAAAAATATGAAGATAAATTAAATTTAATTTTTCAATGGAAAATTTACTCTACTCTTATCATTTTTTATAAGAATTTTGAATAAAGATAATTGAAATCTCTGAAATAAGGGGATCTAATTTGTAACTCAAGAAGGTTTGAGGGATAATTAAAAAATAATGAAATCTTCATAAAAATATCTTTGAAATTACGAAAGCATGAAATATACCAATAGAATAAATACTAACCTCGTCGTTAAAAGAAAAGGCTAAACTCGCAGGCAGCCTATGATCTCGTTGCTCAAGTGATTTTGTCACCTTTAAGAAAATTATTGCAAAATTAGTATACTACATAAATATATATCGAGAGAGCAACTTTTGAAATAAAACAATCTATAAATCAAATTAAATTTTTAATTTGAAAAGAAAAAACTCTAATGAGAAATATCTAAAAAAAATATTATATTCAAGAATGAATTTTGAAATTACTTCAGAAGAGTGGTGTCCCGCTGCCTTCCCCTGGATTTATTGATATATTTCATATTTTCGACATATGTGAAGATTATTCTGGCTAAATCCAGATTCGATCCCGAGTAAGCTCGAAGTCTATTGGCCACCCCATCTTTAAAAAAATTAATTAAAATTAATCAAAGAGCTTGTCACTATATATATATCACTACTACATACGAATATATGGTAATAAAGAAATGTTTGCAATGAAGTAATTTATCAGTAATGAAGCCGTTGAAGCTTTTATTTTTGTGATTGATTTTATTTAGAGTTGAAATTTTGTTAAAATCACACATTGTTAATTATAATTATTTATTGAACACGAATAAATAAATGATAGAATAAAACTACGTTTCTGCAGAATAAGTCGATCGAAACGTTGTAGTTTTATTGTATTATTTATTCGTTTTCAATAAATAATTAGAACCTGGAGCTACCAAGCGATGCACGGTAACCCAATTAAAAAAAATACAAATATATATAGTACACAGCCCCTGGACCCCCCCCCCCCCCCCGAAACCACGCACCTCACCCTCACCACTACATCCCCACCGCCACCCCCACTTCGACCCACCCCAGTCCAATTCCGCCCCTGAAACCCCGCACACCTCGCCCAACCCCGGATCCCCCACAACTGGAGCCCCACATCCATCCCCACCCCGTAACTAGTTTTGCATTTCTACTAGTTTTTGCATTTCTAGCTTTCTAGTGGTCCACAGATTATGTGTATATAGGTATATAAATAAATTCCGTATAATTATTTTTTTTAATTAAATAACAATTTATCGAATTTTTTAATCAATTAAATATATAATAAATAATAGGACACAATTAAGTAATGGAGAGGGATTCAGCCAATGGGTAGCCTCTGCTAAATAAAAAACTCCCAATTATGGAAAACGTTTCGGCTTTAATTAAATAATGCCATCATCAGTTCCTAAGAGCTTAAAAAAGCGATAGAGCACACATGTAAAAATACAAAAAAAATTTTACAAAAAAATCCAAAGCTGTTAATTATATAAGTATATCTTACAGTATTAGCGACACAATTAATTTTATAAATAAATTGTCCGCAGGCAGAGTTGTTACGGATTTTATCATAATATACAAAATTATATGAAATATAAAATGGTACATAAATCTTGGTGTGCTCTCACTAGATATGCGCAACGTCTAAAGTACAAATACAACAAATTTTCATTTCATTCAATTAATAATAACATTATGAGGACATTGATCTAATTAGGATCACTGACCCCTCACAAACATCTCTCAATTAAAAGGATTTCTCAAAATAATTAATCAACATTAAGAATATCAAATTTGAATTTAAAATGAGAATATATAAAAAAATTTTAAAATTCTTTCCCTTTTTCTCAATGTTTACATCAGTCAGTATTTGTCAATATTGACAAGTAGGCATTGGTAAGACCAATACAATCTGTTTGAAAATTAAGAGCCATTTGCCCATAGGTCTTAATAAAACATTTTTCGGCTAACAGATGCTTATAATTGTTATCCAATCTCATCAAGATGACAGCATCATCAAACTCATATCCATGTGTCTTCTCAATATGATGGGAGCTCTTTTTTATTCAGCAGAGGCTACCCATTGGCTGAATCCCTCTCCATTACTTAATTATATACATATACACCCATCAAAATTGTATCAATAATAGGACACCCTGATTGATTTCTCTTTATTATATTTAGATTTAACTAAGATGGCTCTAACCCTAACTGCCCGTAAGAGCTCACTTCCCCGATCAAATGTAAAATTTGAAGAGATCATACCGGGTCTTGGAGAAAGTTTTCACATTTTCGTCTATTTAATTTAGTTTTTATGTAAAAGACAAAATCTTCTATAGTTGAATAAATATTCTAAATGCAAGGAGAAACGTTTTCTTTTAAATATTTCTCAATTATGTATAATATTTTGTCTTTTTATTTGATTAAATTATATGACTAAGAATTCGTAGAAAAATATTTCGGAGAGATTGATAATAATAAATGATAAATGTAGATTCAGCCAGATTTGCCCATGCTCCCGAGCATCGATTTGGGTGCAGAAATCACAACGCAACATTTAGTGCTAGTAATATTAAACATTTTTTAGGTGCTTGCCTGTTTTAACTGAAAACAAGTTCGCACACACAAGAGAGTAAAAAGACGGAGCTTGTGCTAGGCCTTTCAGACTAATAGGGAATAGGCAAACGCCTCATTTAAGACACAAGTAAATTAATATTAAAACTTATTAAGTCATTAAGTTTAAAATTATGTCTAAAGCTGAGGAATGCATGGAAGGCAGCCCAGGAAATAAATATTGTTTCCAACAATTTATTGGAAAAAATTCAATTTACAATTTTTTATTTTTTTATTTTTTTAACCCGCCGATTCGGAGGATCTTCCCTCCTTCTTCAGGGTTTAAAAGAGTAAATGAAAAAGAATAAGACAGAAAGAAAAAATACTACATGCTTCCTTCATTGACCCTTTTAAGGAGGTTCATTCGCGACAATCCACACAAAAAGTTTTAGCCTCGTAACCACTCTATAAATATATGAACGGAACTAAAATTTTAAGTTATGTATTTTTAACGTGACTATAGCATTCACACTACGAAATCTCTATATGGATACACACATACTTGCCGGATCGTTTCCAAGCCATTGATCTTATTTCCCCTCCACTAAAAATAATCGCCCAAATATGTTTTTTTTTGTTTTTCATCAAAACTACGTGGTAAATAATTTCTATTTTTTTTTTAAGTTACTCCGAATATATTATTCTAACAAATATTAGTTTTTCATCAAGATGGTGAAAGTCTTTCAATGAAAAAAATAAAATAATAATCATTTTCCCACCCTTTCCCAATCTACCATATGTAAAAAATGTCATTTTTAATTGCAATTATTTCATGTTTGGTGTGGTAAATCGTCTTCAAATTTTAACAGTATGTGTATTATTCTTTTAATGACTTATATTCCAAGTTTCAAAGACTTCTTGAATTTTTGCATTTGTGAAAGAACTACCTTAAACCCTGAGAAAAGTTGAAGAAGGAACTTTAATACTATATTTATATATTTTGGGAGAGAGGGGTGGCGATGAATTTAAATCGAAATATATAAAAATTAAGTTTAGAAAACGATTTATTTATTTATTCATTAATTTAAACCATTACGCATAAGAGATATTAAGGTATTACATAGATTTTAAGGAAATGGGAGGCTTACCTTAAATTTTCATCTTTCACGCTGATAAATTTTATAGAATTTCACTTTATATGATTAACTAATAATAAAAGTTCAAATATAACACTTTTTAAAAAATAACCATCCCAAATTTGTATTAAAAATTTGTGAAGATTGCGTTTAGACGGGGAGACATGTTAATAGAGTCGCCTATAGGCTCGCCCGCCCGGATGGGCGATAAGGATGCCTAATCAAAGGGGGTTTAGTATTGAATAGATTGGAAACGAGTCTCGACTAGTAATACTATGCGGAATGACCTCACAATGTAATCTATAATGTTATGATAACACATTTTGAATTCAAAATATTAAATTGGAGGAAAAAGTGAAAACTTTTTCACAACTCGGTACGCTTTCAAAAAATAAATAAATAAATACAAACTTTAAAAATGTATTTTCTTATTTAATTAGCCCGAGTTAAATTTAACAAAACCCTTAGAGAAAACGGGGAGATCGATTTAATTCACGATTTTCAGAATAAAATTTTAATCGTATTCTTTGACTATAGATACTACAAAAAACCAAAAATCATAGAGCATGTTTCATTTGGGGGGAAAAAAAATTCGTTATTTTATATTGAAAACTTTACATACCGGGTCTTAAAAAAGTTTGCACTTTAAAAAAAAAAATCGTTATTTTATCAACTTTATAATATACGAGCCCCGTCCCATCTCAATTGGCCCACCAATATTTTTTCTTTTTAAATAAAATTATGCTAATTCACGGTAAATTTAATTTAAATATTTATTTTTATTATCATTTGGAACAACATTTTCAACAATTTAAAACATTTTATTGTAAAATTTAACTTAAACTTATTTTTTAATTGTTAAAAACATATTTTTATATAAAAAATAGTTCTTTGCTATTGACGAATTTTATTTTATTTTTTTTAAGAATCTTTAATATGTGAAATAATCAAGTAGGCTTTGCCTTTTTCCAACAAAAGAAAGTTTGTTTTGTTTATTATTAGTAAAAATGACTCGTGGAAAGGTTGTTGATGAAAAAATTTGCTCAATTATTATCAATTTATTTAAAAAGGGAAAATCAAACGAGGAAATTGGCGATCTAGTTAATTTATGAAAGTTTACTGTCAGAAATATTATTCGAGTTTATAAAACAACGGGTACAATAGCTACAAAACCTCGGTATGTGTCGAAATCCAAAATATCAGATGCTGATAGACGGGCATTGAAGAAGATTATTAGAAAAAACAGGCGTTCGAACTATGGTGAATTATCTGTTCTTTGGAGCGAACTTTTTGAAGTCGGTGCCAAACAAACTATACCTATAAGCGAGCGTACCCGCCAAACGTACTAAGTAAGATCCGTCGAGTGCGATTCATAAAATGTATATTTTTGGCACCGACTTCAAAAAGTAATTTCATGTTAATATTTCGTTGCTTAGTTATAATTAAATAAGATAATTATTTTATACTTTTTAGTGTATTTTATTTGATTTGTGAGTTCTTATTATTTTATTTGTTGCATTTAATTATTTTGAAGTCGGTTTTATTTTTTTTTTTTTTTTTATAAAAATTATTTTTATTTTTAGTGATGTTATTAATAGTGACTTAATATAATTGCATGCATCTCGTAAGAGAAAGTATCAGGCGAATGAATCAGAAAATGATAATAAAATTCAATTCATAAATATAGAAATTCTTTTGAAACGTTTGCGGGTTTTAAATGAATGTTTTAAGTTTTTTTTATCAAAGATTTTATTTATTATAATTTCGATTATTTCGTCATAGAATTGGAGATTTACGCTATTTCTTCATTGATCATAACTCCAGAACTTGACCAAATTAATATGGTACCACCCCTAATCTACCCTCTTTTCAATAAAAAAAGAATCATTAAAATCGGTACATAAACAAAGAAGTTATGCCTGAACAAACATATCAAAAAAGGTCCAATACCAATGAAAAAAAACGGAACCAATCGGAAGCTAGACTGAACCCAATGCATAAATATAATCAAAATAGGTTCACAATTGGCGGAGATATGAGGTAACATAGACACAAAAAAAAAATCAGTCGAATTTAGAACCTCCTCCTTTTTTGAAGTCGGTTAAAAAAAAGTCTCACTTCTCCAACATTTAATGGAAATATGGTAGAATCCATTTTTTTATCTTAATTTTTAGTCAAAATATTGATTAAAATTTACGAAATATGTTTTTTATTTTCATTTGTTAATTTTTCCATTTTTAATTTTACTTTGTTCTTGGGGGGGGGGGGGACTTCAGCTCCCCTAGTCCCTCCCGTGGTTGCACCACTGTATTACCTATATATGCATTTTTATAAAATAATTACAATTCTTTATTAAAACAATCGAAAAATGCATAATAGAAATTTAAAACGTAACAAAAATTATCCCTTTATCGATTGAAAATTTGAAAAATATAATACATACACTATAATATATTCATTTTTGTTTAGTTGCTGGTAGTTCAAGCAGAGGTCACCCTTTTTGATTTACTCTGCAAAAAATATTTTCACTTATAATATTATAAAATATTTGTATCTTTTTGTGTTTCCTTTAACTAATCTTAATTTTAAATCTTCTTGAAGCTGATTCTTGAATAAATAACATGGAAAGGAATAAAATAAATCGAGGAGGTTGTTTCAGCATGATCTCTTGTTGTTATGGGACGGTTCGCACTTTTCCTCCAGCTGGAACGCGCCACTCCGTCGCCTCTGGAATCAAGCTATAAATCAATCTCACTTACTGGAAATTGTATTCGCCTGAACAAGAACGAGGAAGGCTGTGAAGATATCTTGCTTGCATTCATCAAGAGAAACTCACCTCTGGGACGAAGGTAATTTTTATATTCCATTTTAATTATTCATTTATTTTATTATTATTTATTTTAATTAAATTTTATACTAATGAATAATGAGGATGGAGATGAAAAAATAATAAATCATGAATTTCAATTAAAAGCAAGATGTTAAATTATTTAAATTCATCATATATGGTATAGTATAAACAAAATTGTAATTATTACAAAAACACTGTCTAGGCGACTCAGGTACGTCTATCTTGAAGACACGATAAACGACAAGAGCGACAATAAAAGCAATGAGAAATTACTTTTTATTATGTGGTCTTTTTGTTTTCTGATTTTTAACCGACTTCAAAAGAGGAGGATGTTCTCAATTCGACTGAATTTTTTTTGTATTACCTGATTTCTTCGCCAATTGTGAACCGATTTGGATGATTTTTTTTGCATTGGTTTCAGTATAGTTTTCGATTGGTATAAAATAAATTTCATTGGTATTTGACCTTTTTTCTTATGTTTATTCACGAATAACTTTTTTGTTTATGAACCGATTTTAATGATTCTTTCTGCGTTTGGATCAGTATAGTCTAAGATAGTCAAGATACCTAACTATTAATTTATTTATTTATTTTATGCATGTTCTGCGAGAACTTTTTGCCACGTGGAACGATTTCGATGATTCTTTTTTTATTGGAAAGGGAGTACCTTAGGGGTGGTCCCATATTAATTTGGTCAAGTTCTGATGATATGATCAATGACAAAATAACGGAAATATTCAATTCTTATGAGCAAATAATCGAAATTATAATAATAAATAACATAAAATCTTTTATAAAAAAAAATAATAATAAAAAAACATACTTAAAACGTTCATTTAAATCTCGCCATCGTTTCGAGAGAATTTCTCTATTTATGAATTGAATATTAACATCATTTTCTGATTAGAAATGGGAATGGAATAATTATCGGAAAAGAGGTTTTATATTTAATTAGTTTTTTCTTCTTATTAAAAACAAGGACTAAAAAGATGATCAAGGAAAGTAGATGGTGGAGAAGTAATCTCCGAAGTCGAAGTTAAATAATACAATGTATACATTAATTCATGTAAAATAATTGGTTCAATAAAATTAGAAAAAAAACCATCATTTTCTGATCGGCGAGACGATTGATATGGAGAAAAATGGAATTGGAATAATTATCGGAAAAGAGGTTTTTTTATTTAATTAGTTTTTTCCTCTTATTAAAAACAAGGACTAAAAAGATTATCAAGGACAGTCGATGGTGGAGAAGTAATCTTCGGAGTCGAAGCTCAAATACAATGTATACATTGGTTCATGTGAAATAATCGGTTTAATAATAATCATTTTCAAACAAATTTGTAATTATCTTAAGTCACTATTAAAACATCACTAAAAGGTGAAAAATAAAATTAATGTTTATAAAAAAAAAATGAAACCAACTTCAAAAAAATTAAATGCAACAAATGAAATAATAAGAACTCAAAAATCAAATAAAATGCACTAAAATGTATAAAATAATTATCTAATTTAGGTACAACTAAACGATGAAATATTTACATGAAATCACTTTTTGAAGACGGTGCCAAAAATATACATTTTATGAATCGAACTCGACAGATCTTACTTACCATAGTACGTTGGCGGGTAAGCTCGCTTATATAGTTTGTTTTGCCCCGGCTTCAAAAAGTGATTTCATGTAAATATTTTGCTGTTTAGTTGTAACTAAATTAGATAATTATTTTATACTTTTTAGTGCATTTTATTTGATTTTTGAGTTCTTATTATTTCATTTGTTGCATTTAATTTTTTTGGAGTAGGTTTTATTTTTTTTATAAACATTATTTTTTTTCTTTGCGTGTTTCTTTTTTTTATAATGAATTTGATTCAAAAAGAAGTTGCAACAAAAAGGTAGAACCTTGTATAGTGAAAAGTAGAAAAAATTTCAGAGATTGGGTCAGAGTTGAAGGTATCGGTGGATGCTGGTCTTGAAAGACGGGAGGTTATATGTAGCAGTCTCTAGAAGTCATAGGGATAAACAAATCGGCGAATGTGTTTGTTCGGTTAGTGCCTAATTTAATCGCAAAGGGGTAAAGAATGTTTGAAAATCGAGAATTTCTCATAAATGAGTCTTTAAGGGGAATTATTTATTTTATCTCAACAAAACACCCTGGTAGTATCTCCAAAAAGGGGTTCGATAACGTCAATTGATCTCCTATATTAGTCTCTTAGCTCGCCTCTGAATTGCAGTCAAGAATGTCATTTCTTATTGTCTTTAAGTAATCTATAAGACATCTTATGAAGCAAATCTGCATCTTGGTTGTCCTTTATCGTGTCTCCAACATTAAATCACCATTAGTCGAAATGCTTTGTGACCAGCGCAGAAATGGATTGAATGAAAAAATTTAATTTTTTTTTACCTGTGTAGAAATATCTAAAACATGGAGAAAATTTAGTTTTAATCATGATTTTTGTCTCTATGTGTCTGTCTAAAATTCGATAACCATTAAAAATCGAGAAAGGAACTCTGAAATAAAATCGAATTTCCATGGGAAGTTCTTTTTTTTTTAATGCAATCGAATGTAAGAAGGGCTGCACCGGTAAAGATGCAGCTCCTATGGATCTCGAAAGACCCTTGTATTACCGAAGAGAAGGAAAAGTTGATTAAGTGAGAGGGTGGAGACGTAGGTGTTTATGCACTCGGGTTTTGAAGGTTTGAAGATTATAAGTGCTGGGAAAGATGGAGGCTGGGAGAGAGTTCCAGCTCCTTGAAGTCATGGGGTTATACGTATTGGCGAATGAAGTGGCCCGGCACTTTTCTAATTTGACCGCGAAAGAGTGTTAGGAGTCGGCAAAACGCGTGCTACGGGCAAAGTATGCTTTGGGGGGAATTATTGATTTTATCTCATGAGAGCACCTGCCGTGATAGTATCTATAGAAAAAGGAAGGGCAGAGATATTTCTTCGATGTGCTAGCGAGTCGAGGGAGTCTTTGAGGGTAGAATCGTCAATTAGCCTGACGGCTCGTTTCTGAATTGCATCCAGGGTAGCAAGAGAATATTTAGAGGCTCCTCTCCATAGATGAGAGCCCTATTCGAGACAGGGGCGGATTTGGGCCTTGTAGATGGTGAGAAGATGTAGGGGAGTGAAAAATCGCTTGGAACTGAATAAGTGGCCAATCTTCCTTGCTGCAGATTTCGCCACAGAGGAGATGTGTTCATTCCAAGACAGGTCAGATGCGACAGAGACGCCCAACATGGATAGGCTGTCATATATTTTCAGGGTATTCGAATCGAAGTTGATATCAGGGAAATTTTTGTTTTCGCATCTAGAAATTAGACAACATTAAGTCTTGTTTACATTAAAGTTAACTAAATTTTGTGAGCCTTATTTATTAAGTTTGTCTAGGTCGAGAGTGATTGAGGAGCCAACATTGTTTCGATTATTCGGGAGTGAGGGCTTACCGTGCAGAGTGCTATCGTCGCGTCGTCGTAACAATGAGTGGGGTTTGACGTTTGATCGATGAGGACGTTTATGTATATTAGGAAGAGCGTGGGGGAACACCAGCATTTGTGGAGTAAGATTCAGATGACATTCCATCCACCACAACTTTGATACTACGGTTTATCAGAAAGCTTTCTATCCATTTGCGAAGTGTTGTTGAAAATCCAAAGGGTGTCAGTTTGGCAAGAAGATTTTTGTGCCAAACTTGATCGAAAGCTTTTGAGATATCTAGGGCTACAGCGAGGGTTTCTTTTCCGTTCTCTAGAGTTTTGTTCCATATGTGAGTGACATAGATTAAGATGTCGCCTGTGGAACGATTTTGTTTAAATTCATATTGCCTATCCTAAATTAATTTATTATTCTTAAACGGTTATAGCTAATGAACCAAATTTTGGCAGGAAAGTTGGTAGTATTAATAAGTTATATTTATTAGCAGATTTAAGCTTTCTAGCTCAAACTATCGGAGGCGAAAAAAAATTCACCTTTTCACCAAAATGTGCAGAGAAGAAATCTAATTTTAAAAATATTTCCATTTTGTCTATCCAATTTCATTAAATATCTATGTGTAGACAAATATTGTGAGCCTTTCTTTAAAAACCAAAAACAATATTTTATAGTAGGTACCTACTGGAATATTGTGATTAAGAGCTGATTAAATATGTTAGTCCAAATTGGATCACTAGAACTTGAAGTTTACTCTTGACAATTTTCTCAAAATAATTTAAAACTCTTTAAATATCATTTTTATCTTGATTATTATATATGTGTCTTAGAACCATGTTTTTAATTTTAAGTCTTTTCAGTGTTTTCTGCATTATCAACATTATCAAATTTTATGCGTTAGATTTGTATATAATTTTTAAATTGCAGTAAACTCAGTCACAATTGCTTTATGAAAACTAAACTACGATGCATATATCTATTAAAAATCTACTTTTGATTATAATGTATCATTTTTGACATCATTATTCTCAAAATTAAAATTGTTTGATATATTTTTTTTTTATATCAAATTATTTCCAAATAAGCAAGAAGAAATTATTGGGTTTTAAATTTTTTAAATCGTCCAAAAAATATCACAAGGTTTATTTCTGTGCAGTTCATATGATTTATTATTGAAGTTTCTCTCTGTATTTGCAGACTACAGCCCATGGAGTGTGATTATTTCCGAAACGGGTTTCCGTTACATTTTTTTTATATAGTATATCTTAAAGATTTTCTCTAGGGCTGCCGGATAAAATGTTTTAACAACAAAAGTCTCGACATTGAATTTTTCAATCATTGAAAAAATCATTAAAATATTTTATTATTTCGTGAATAGCGTATTGCTTTCATCAGAACTTTGAAAAACTTATTTATGTTTGGCCAAACATCTCAGCTTATTTAATTAATAAAATTCTCAAATGTGCCCCTTAAAGATAGTCAACTAAACATACGCATAGGTTGATAAAGGTCTACTATATTCCCGGAGAAGTATATCGAGTTCGTCATTTGAAACTGAAAAGTTCATATTATATGAATATACCTATGTATAAGCATGTGCTCCATCTCAAACGGTATCAAAGTTATATCTACTTTACTAAAATACATTAGTTTTTAGCAAATATCTCTTCATTTGATGATAATAAGATAAATTAGTTCTTATTATTTGTAGATTGTTAATCTTTATATAAAATAAATTCTACATATTTATTTTTATTATATGAGCACTTATATTAGATTTAAAAAATATTATTTTTTTAAACACTAGTCTATTTATATAAAATTAAGGTTTTCTCTGTACATTGGTCCAAATCACGCCAAATTTTGGTTGCACACGTTTCAAGCAAAGTTATGAACGAAAACACCCTCAACAAAATGCCTGTCTGTCTGTATGACTGCATGTTTGCGTGGTTTCCACGAAAAGTTTCTCACGATTCACGTAAAAACGGCTAAAGGGATTATTATGAAAATTCATATTTGCCTCAGATGTCTTCTAACTTACGTTTATAGCTAAATAAGGTTTTGATATTTTGACCCCAAAAGAGGGTTTGGGGGGGGCGCTAATGAAAATTATCAAATAACCCCTAAACTATTAACCCAACGGCAAATTTTTTATAAGCAAAGTTGAAGGACATCTGATTTCTGACAACTTTTGTTTAAAAAGATTCCCCCAAAAAACCACCCAAAAAGGGGGGGAGGGTGAAAAAATGTAAATTCTTGCCTTCTTATATGTATAACTCTTCTTACAGTCATACAATTATTATACAATTCAAATAGAGAACAAAAACTCAAGAACATCCAAAGGAAAGAAATGCCTATTTAAACAAAAACCTTTGACTAATATCTCGAGCAAATAATTAAGTTTTAAATTTCATTTTCCTGAAATTTAATATTTTTCGAGATATTTTGATAACATATATAGACAAGTTAGCTGCTTTCCGAAGTTTTAAGCTCAGCACAAAACTTTTATCTTTTCAATATAACTATATTACCATTTAATAAGTGAAATTTAACTTCAGGATAACTTATTTCACTAAATACTTTCAAGTACTAAGCTACTAAGAGTCGTCGAGGTAACCGTTTTTCTATTAATAAAACCAAATATTTCGATTTCAAATATTGGTGTTGCATATCTAGAGTGAGAATCAAAAATAGATATAATTGCCTTTTTTGGAGCAATGTTCAGATATATCTTCAAATCCTGCCGTGTTGTAAAAAAAATCCGAAAACGCCATGAAATAAGCATAAAAACTGCTACTAGAATAAATTCTTAAGTTTTTTAAGGGAATTTCAGTTCAATTTTTGTCATGCAGTTTTATTTATGATCCCATGCAATCGGTAAGTTTACATAATAAATCTTCAGATGAATTTCGTTAAAATTTTAGGTACTTATACCTATATATCAAAAAGTGGCCTAATTTCACAAAATGTAGGGTAAATTAAAACATTTTTTATAAAATGTTATTTATATCTCTGTTCCTGAATATTGAAATATAAAAATTTACTCAAACAAGAATTCTGTCACACTTTTATGCCCCACACATTACCATATATATAAATATAAAGTTTTTAGAGCTGATAAATCTCTTCCCAAGGAGGTTTATTTTATGTATCAAAAAGTCAATCTAGCATTTAATGCTTGACTTGCTACCATTAACTTCAGGGAGGCGTTATATTGAGTTAGGGCCACGCATTAAAATTTTTAAATATTTTTATCCTCTTTTTAATGCAAAACCAGGAGACCGTAAAGTTGAATATCAAATATAAATTAATTGAGTCTATATCCCCTTTCTTAAATATAACTTTAGGTGAGATGATCAGATGTTAGACGACAATCATTGTTTCTGAATGTTTATTTATTTATTTGGAACCTAACAAATAAATTATATATATTTATTAAAATATATCGGTATATATTTATTTGCATCAAGCAGAGGATTATCTCAATGCCCTCCTTATAAATCAACAACTCTGCTACCCTAAGCAAACTAAATCTTTTCAATTAAATTGTTTTTATTTTATCCATAAGGAAGCATGTGTAAAGTATTGTTTTCGATCTCGCGCCTAACGCGACTTCAAATGGTCCAACGGTAGTCTACGGAACCCATGGTCTCAAACAAAGTCACCAATTGTTGTATTCACTCAGGCTGAATTTTAGGAACTAACGGGGTTTCCAAAAAATTACATGAAGCAACTAGCAACTAGCAACTACGATATTATTGTATCCGTTACCTTTGCTGAAGACATGGAAGAATCGTCTTAAAATCACAAATAGCCATCGATTCGCATCTACGAATACTTGAGGAATAACTAACTACTCTGCATTGGATTTTTGACTTCGGTGTTTTTGTGCGTTATTAAGGTTATCAGAATCCATAAAGACTGATAAAATCTTGGCTTGAAATTATCGATCTTCACGCTTTAGACATTTCTAAACACGAATCTAAGAAGTAAGTGATGAATAATGATTAATATTAATAAATGGATTTATTTTACTAGTACAATATCAAATTATTAAATATCATTATCATCATAGATTATACAGTTCTAATATTGTTTAATAAATATAAATATTTTTGGAAAGTTTTATTCGTAAAATTTTAATAAAATTTGTGTAAGCGATTAGTCAGAAAAAACTGTGGTAGAGTGTAGTTTTAATGAATTTTAGACGTTCAAAGGAAGTGTTTGTTAAAAATAATTTTTCTTATAAAACTATTTCGGGAAAGTTCTTTTAATTTTGATTCCTTAAGTGGCAGGAAATTCATGTTACACTCCGAAATGAGACGTTTGATTGACTTGTATGTAATTATTCAGTGAAAAATAACAATGAACAATGTGATATCATTTGTATGAGGGATGTATATTTATATTTTTTTTAATTATGAAATGAACGTCCTCCCACAAGGAATTTCTTTGATATCTTTTTTTTTTCTAAATCATTCGATTAAAATTATTTCAGTATTTACTTAATCAAGGTTCTTCCCTGTTAGCACACTTGGTCTAGAACATGTTTTCTAGACACTAGGAGATCTTCTATTCATCTTAAAAACATCTTAAATACAATAAGAGCTGAATAAGACATCTTCTAGAGCGAGTTTTTGATATCTGGGTTATTGTGAAACTTAGAGACTTAAGTAAATAATACTTGCTTTAAAATTCTTGTATTATATTTTTTTTTTTTATATAAATTCTATATTTTCTTGAGCTATTGTTTTTTTTTTTTTTTTTTTTATTAATAAATAATTTGACTTGTATGAAATTTAAGAACAATAATAATTAAAACATTTTTATGAATCGGCACTGGGCAAATATTAGTTATTTGGCAATTTTTTTGTCAAGGATTCAGATAAATGATTGAAACTCCTTTTGAAATTTGAATTTTTTTTATTTATTTTGATTGCAAGCTTTACGTCTTAAAAATAATATTTATACAAAATTTCAACACTCTTGCCCTGGGACTCTTGGAGAAAGTGTTAAATTTTATAATGAAACTGTGATTTTAGAGTAATTTTATCTTTATTTTTACCCCTTTAAAATTTGAATTTAAAAAAAAAATTCTAACGAGCATCTTCGTCCTGAAAGTAACTTTCTTACCAAATTTGAGTTTTCTAGTCCAAGTAGTTTCAGAGAAATCGTGATCGTGATCATGAAACAATAATAAGTGTTAAGTGATTATAATATGTATATGTATATGCGAGGGGTGAACCGCGACCTAAAATTGTGTACACCTACTTCCACTTCCACTTTCGTTTCCAAGTAGAAGACAATAGATTATCTAATGAATTCCAAAGTAATTCCAAATAATTCTAAAGACGGTGTACACCTAATTCCAATCGCGGTTCACCCCTCGTGTATATGTATACTGGACAATTTTATGTTAAAATTTTCATTTGTCAATTGTTTTTTCCATATTAATTTTAGAACAAAAACGTAAATACAATTATTAAAGCTGTTATCGAGAAATAAGGACTATATTTTTTATACAGATAATTTATATTTTATTCCCAACGTTTCGTCACCTTTGTTGATTTCTTCAGGGCTCAAACAGTTATCTTCCCTGAATATTTATAATTTTTATAATTATTCTTATTATTGATGTAAATGACTTGCCTTGATATGTTTACTAAGAAAGAATAATTATAAAAATGACAAATATGCAGGGAAGATAACTGTTTGAGCCGTGAAGAAGTCAACAAAGTTGACGAAACGTTGGCAATAAATTAAAATTATCTGCATAAAAAATATAGTCCTTATTTCCCGATAACAACTTTAATAATTTAATCGATCGATATAACTAATCAAAGTAAATACAATAGATGTTCAGAATTAAGAACTTCATCAAATTTTTTATAGATTTCTGTGAGAATATTATGAAAACATAGAAAAGAACAAAAAACACAAAATTAGTCAAACATTATCATTATAAGATATCACGATTTCTCCGGAACTATTATAGATAATGACCTAAAATTTGGTAAGAAGCTTAGATTAAAGACCTAAGTTTGTTTTAAATGCAAATTTCAAAGGTGTGGAACAAAAAAAAAACTTTAAAATCACGTTTTTCCTGTTTCGACACGATTTTAGCTGAACCACTAGTGATAGAAACTTGAAATTTGTATGAAGTTTAAGATTGAAAACATGATTTTAAAGTTTTTTTAAAATATGAATTAAAAATATATTAAAAAAAAAAAAACTAAAAAACACGCTTATAAAAAGTCCAAAATAATGTAATACTTATCAAAAAGTTTGGGGCGCAGAAACATGTACTTTTAATTAATTTCAACAAAGTGTCCCACGCTTTTTGATTAAGTATTACATCATTTTGTACTTTTTAGAAGAGTGTTTTTTAGTTTTTTTAAAATATAATTTATTTTTTTACTTTTTAGTCTTAATTATTTTTATAGAGAAAAGTTTGCGGAATTTAACAGAATGAAATGTATTTATTTTTATTATTTTTATATAATTTCATTTAAATTGAATAGGTAAACAATTATTTTTATAGAGAAATGTTTACGGAATTTGACAGAACAAAAGTCACATTGATACATAGATAAATACATACATATATACAGGTGAAGCTAATATAAAGCGTGTAAAAAGAAAATCCTTTCAAGCATTTACTTCTTAAAAGTAACATTTAGACCAAATTTCAAGTTATCAATTCCAGTAGTTTCGAAGAAATTGTAATTTCTTAAAATTTAGTTTTTAACTCTTTTCTATCTTTTCATAATATCCCCAAGGAATCCCTTCAATAAATTTGATGCAGTTTTTAATTCTGAACATCTTTTGTATTTATATGTTTGTTCTAAAAAAAATCTATAGCTAAATGAAAATATTAAAATTAAACGGTAAATCACTCGTATCCATAATAAGCATTAATTAACAGGAATAGCAGGGAATTGGACAAAAATAAAAAACAGAGTATTTATTGAATGGGCCAGACGTTTCGTCGATTAATTTCGACTTCCTCAGTGGCTCATTCTATCACTCTTTGTCAAAAGACAATTCCACTACGCGACGAAACATCCTTTAATCCTCTTTATTTAAACTATAATACATTGTTGGATCATGCCCCAATTGCTCAAGAATCTTGAACTTTTACACACTTGAACAATCAAAAAAATCAAAAACCTTTAATCAAAATTATCACAAAAAAAAAATATGTTTCTACTCTTTAAACAGACAAAGAAAGGATTTTTTGAACGTCTGGCCCATTCAATAAAAACTCTGTTTTTTATTTTTGTCCAATTCCCTGCTATTCCTGTTAATTAATTAAAATTAAATTTCCTATAAAACAAAAACAGATATCTGCGATAGATAAGATAACTGGAGTATTAGAAAGGTTTCAGAAATTTAAAATCGAATTTTTACTCAATTTAATAAATGTTATTATCAGTCCCTTTTGTATCAAATAACATTTTTTGTGGCGTGTATTTGCTTTTCCAGATCTCATCAAATTACTATGATTAGTTTATACTATCTTAGAATTAAAAGTTTAAATCACCAGTTGGCTATTAAGGTTTTCTCCATTATGAAATTTCGAATGATTTTGTGCAAAACCCGAGCTGTTGTTTTTTTTCTGCCAGCCATTAGCTAGTAAATGAATGGACATTTAATTTGCTATTGGATGTATTTTTTGCCAGGTGGAACTGGAAACAGTGGACGGTGCAGGTGTGAGCTGAGGTGTCAGGGACAGACAGACAAAGCAAGGAGCCGAAGCTGGAGCGAGGAGCTTGCTCCAGCAGACCGACTGGAGCCGGCCTCGTTCGGAATGCGTGGGAGACCCCCCCCCGACCCCGGACCCCGGACCCCCCTGCAGCCTTTTTTCTTCTTCGTCTTCTCTTTCTTGGGAATTCCGAGATTTTCCAATGTCCACGCAGAGTCATTGCAAGACAACCAAACAACATTCAGAATGCTTGTTCTTGCACCAGCAACCACTTTCCAAAAGACAACCACGTTTTTTTGTCCTTTTACAAATTAATAGAACATTTCCAGCTTTGCAGATTTAATGGTTTGATGGTTGAGTTATTTATCCAAAGAGAAATAACGCCTGAAACCACCTAAATTGCACATTTTTAATAAGAAAAACTCATCTGAATGCACGAAGAGTCTGGAGACGTTTTCAAATGCTATGGGAAGCTTTTGGCTCGACTATATGCCGAAATGTCGTGCATTCTGATGAGTTTTATATGGTATGGCCAGAGAGGAAATCTTCCGGCCGTCCCTAAAATTGAATTCACCCAAAATTATTTTTTATTTGCTCATTGTGTTTAAAATGCATTAAATGTGAAGAAAAATAATTCAATTATGGTTATTATTCTACCTGTGAGTTTAAAATCCGATACCCAATCCGATACTCAAAAAGAAAAAAAAAAAAAACGGAAAGTCTTAGAAAGTTCGTTCTGCTTCCAAAATATTTATATTTCCAATGTGGAGAACTGTCTGAAACATGGAGAAAATATGTGATATTGCAATTTCATGACTTTACCATACACCTGCCTGGAGAAAAATAATTTTCAATCGTGTTTTTCTTTTCAATTTGTTCATCTAAATTAAAATAACTAGGATAATGCCAGAACCAGAAAAACGTAGAAAATAACTCTTCATGCAAAATTTTTGTACGTATTTAAAAAAACAAAACAACAAATCCATTAGATTATGGGCTTTGAACATTCCAGTTTAAAAATCTACAAAAATCAAAAATCAAAAAAAAAAAAAAAACGAATTTGCTTTTAAGCGGAGCTTACAAATAGTTGTAACTAATAAGCTGAAATTTTAAACACGTGTTTGAGTTAATAAAGTGCACAATTTCAACTTTTTTTTCCCAAACTGCTCGCTGACAAATGCCAAATCACTAAAATTTGCGGAATGTTTCCGAGTCTTGAAAAAGTCTTCATTTTTTTTCTTCGATTTATTATAATTTTTTTTTTTTTTTTTTTGGCTTTTTGGCTCTTCTAGCTATCAGCCAATTTACTATACTATTATTAAATTATGACTTCTATGTTTAGGGATCAGATTTTTAGCCGGTTCCCTCGAGTCGCATTAGAATCCGGGTCCACTTGATTAGTAGGCTTGTACGCAGTGGCGTAGCGAGCTTAACTCGCGCCCGGGGCACAATACCTTTTTAGCGACCCCCCCCCCCCCATTCCGAAAACCATATAATATTATATGTAAAATATAATTACTCGCAAATTAATAAATAAATAAAGTCATAGGCTCAAGCTAGGCTTTAAATTTGAGACAAAAAATGTAGTTGAGAAAACAAGACTAGATTTTGAAATGTATTTGGTCATCGAATTAGTTCAAAAGATACCTATTATTTATTTTACATATTTATAAAGAAATATTTTAAAAAACCGCCGTTTTAAAACAATAAAAAGTAAATATTTATTATCTCTAAGGAGATACATATATTTAATAATAATATAATTATAATACATTAATAAAACTAATTACTATGTATAAATTTTCCTTGTTTTTTATTAAGCAAATTTATCAATAATATTAGTTTAATAAAAGATTTCACTGTCGATAGTAACAGAATTGTTTTATTTTAGGTTAAAAATAAAATAAAATGAGAGAGTCTTCTGTTTTTTAAATAAAATAATTTTTAATTATTTCTAGAGACTATAGTTTCGAAGGCATTGCCTTCATCATCAGTCTATCACAAATATTTCAAATTAGTTACAAATTAAGATTTATACATAGAAAAAAAAAAAATCAATAATATCATCAAAGTTGATCATTTCAAATTTTTCTATTTCCACACTTAAAAATGCTAGGTCACTTAGGCGATCTTGTCCCCTCGTTGATCGTAGATATGTCAAAATTAATTTAATTTGCTGAATGAACGTTCATAGCTAGCAATTGATAGTCAGGAGTATTTGAAGTGCCAGGTTTGGAAAAACATCTTCTCCATACACGAGATTATAAAAGTAAGAAATTCTAATGGAGTTTTAGGTTCAATTTCTTTTCTACTGCCGAGAAAATAACATTTTGCAGTCACATATTTCGATAATGAGTTCAATTTCATTGAAATCTGTATTGTAAAAATTCACCCAAATTTTTACAATTTTCAAGGTCGTTATCAACATTATCCTTGTTTAATAAATTTTTAACTTCTAGTAGAAATCCAAATTTGAAATTAAGGTCACTTAATCGTGTAAATCGTGTACATATTTCTTGTTGGAGACGATCCAGAACGCTTTCATAACGCGAGAAATTTCACTTTCTGCGGAAAGACCAACATCTCTAGCCAATTCTCCGGGCATTTTGCGGCGTCTTCTTACGTATTATTGTATTAATATCCCATTTTTCACAAAGAGACTCCAAGAGAGAGAGACACAGGTCAGTCAGCTCTGCCAGTAGAAAAGACGTGCCATTTCTATTATGAATTTATTATTACAGTTTGATTTAGACCGTAGTGTTCCTTTTTTCCTTTTTATTTACGAATTAACATTTATTATATTACACTGGCACTAAATTTAAAATATATTTTCCAGAAATCAATTATAATAAAAATAAAAATTATCCAGCAATTTTTTGTTTTGCGGACTGGCGCCCCCTTTGTGAGTAGCGCCCGGGGCAGGATGTCCCCTTGCTCCCCCTCGCTACGCCACTGCTCGTACACTAACCGCTGGCCTAACCCGACCCCATAAAGACATCTTAATCAAGTTTAAAGAAAAAGTTCTTTAATTGTTTTAAATCATTTTATTTAAAAAATGATCCTGTCGTTTTTCTTTTAATTTGAGTGTATATAATATTAATGAAAGGTTAATTTGGCTTATATGAATATTAAAATAATAAAAAATCAGTATTAGTAAAATAAAAATATTAAAAAGTTATTATATACTCAGGGACGAGTCAAGTCCCTTTTGTGCCGTCGTGCAAAATACTGATTGCGCCTTTATGTGCACTGAGTCCAAATTGCTGCTGCCACAACATTTTTTCATGGTTCAAGGTTTTTTTTACAAAAGAACTAATAGGGCAAAATAATAAATAGTTTCAGGCATTTTTGAGATACAAAGCAAAAAAAAAATTTTTAATGCTCGATTAGAACATTTCTTCATACCTCATATTGGGTGGGGGCACAATCATGTTCAAACCTGTCGCGGTATGTTCGCTGTTTGCCAGTAGCAGCTTCAGTCAGGTCATTTATAGCCACACCTCGTATAATGGAAGCCCCTGCTATATAGACAAGTGAATTGGCAAATCAGTTAAGGGTAAACTAACCTGCAAAAAAAGGCGCAAACCATTCCTCGATTTTTACTTTATCTGCGAAGCAGATAAGGTATTGGATCGGTCTCGCGCCAAAGGGTCCTCAGGTATAGACTACGGAACCCATGGTCTCAAATAAAATCACAAATTATAGTATTCATTTAGGTTGAATTTTAGCACGTGATGGTTTTTCCAAAAATTACATGGGGTCTCGTTCGGAGGCCAAAAGTGCGATTTTTTTTGTTTGGTGATACGGGTTTAATTGTGCAGAAGGATAGATGGATGTACGCGTATATTATCCTTTTTCGTCGACGATTTTTTCTATACCGTTCAACCGATTGAAGTGAAATTGAAAACCTACCATTATTTTAACAAAATGAAGCGCTGATTAGTTTCGACAATCGACAGTTTAGTTGACCACTGAATGTTTGGCTTTGGCACCTCTTTCGAGATTATATTATTTAATCGATGCCCAAATACAAAAAGAAAGGAATTCAGAAGTTGACTCGTTGTCGACACTTTTGATGTGATAAAAACTTCAATTCATCAACGATTAAACAGTTGAGTTGGTTATAAATTGATAATACATCACGATTTCAAATCAACCCAACTAAACTGTTGAGTCGATTGAAAATCGACCATGTGTGCCTAAGCTATACCAAAAGTATATAATATAGTATATATAGTAACTTATAGTAACTTATAGTTTTTATTTATTTATTTATTTATTTTATTTTATTTTTTATTTTTATTTATTTATTATTATTATTTTTTTATTTATTTTATTTTTATTTTTTATTTTTATTTATTTTTGGTACTGGGGCGGCCGAATATATTCTCCAGAATTTTTGTTAATTATTTGCAAAATAAAAAGAATAAAAACACGTTCTAATTTGTTTGTGGTTTACGTTAATCTAGTAGGTATGATGCTACATTATCTCTAAAAATTGATTTATTAAACAACGTACCACCGTCAAAGCCTGTTGTAATGAGAATTTATAAGTTTAATATATCTCACAAATAATTACAAAAATTCAATTTTGCAATATTCAAAGACAGCTAACGCGCTTGCAACTTCTCCAAATTTAAAAAATGGCAGACCAAAATGTAAGAATCAAATGATGTCTCAGTCGACCCCATTTCCCATTTAAGATTTTTGGTGGGTGGCTCTTGGGGGCAGGGGGTGAAGGGGGCGATCCCAATTTATACGTTAAAATTCTTCCCCTTCGAATACAAATTTGACGTGTCTCAGCGATTTTTGAAATAATTTGCCAGTTTGGCAAATACTAGGGCTGGTTAGTTTTTCGGTGTACACTGTATAGATTTATACGAGGGTGAACCACACGACCTAAAATCGTGTATACCTACTTTCACTTCCAATTTCATTTCCAAGATGACAATAGATTATATAATGAATTCCAAAGTAATTCCAAATAATTCCAAATACGGTGTACACCTAATTCCAATCAAATTTAAAAAATGGCAGACCAAAATGTAGAGAATCAAAATGATGTCTCACACTCGACCCCCTTTCCCATTTAAGATTTTGGGGGGTGGCTCTAGGGGGCAGGGGGGTGAAGAGGGCGATCTAATTTATACGTTAAAATTCTTCCCCCTCGAATACAAATTTGACGTGTCTCAGCGATTTTTGAAATAATTTGCCAGTTTAGCGACCTATAATCGTGTACACCTGCTTTCACTTCCAATTTCATTTCCAAGATGACAATAGATTATCTAATGAATTCCAAAAGTAATTCCAAATAATTCCAAATACAGTGTACACCTAATTCAATCACGGTTCACCCCTCTGATTTATATTACAAAACTATTCAAATTGATAATAAGATAATAAGTAAACAAACAAACGGAAAATTTGAGTTTGCCGCCGTATTTCTTTTATCACGTGAGCATTCAAGGATTATCTTCACATGTTTCGTTTTTTGACACCTGATCTTCAAAACAATTCAAATTTCCTTCCTCTATTTATAATTGTTATTTTTATATATTTTAATGAATTTTATAACTCATTATCTATGAATTAAATCAACCATAGATTATATAATGACTTAAAATGTGGTTTTTGCAACGACAGAAAATCCATGAAAAAGATGAAACATTTGAACACATTATTCTACTAGATGATTTATCCAAAAGTAGGAATATATAAATTCTAATTTATTTCTATTATTTCTAATTGATTATTGTTTTCTTTCAGTATAATTTTGGACGTTCAATTAACTCTCAATATTCCTGTCCGAATGTATTTGTTTCTCGTGAACATTGTCAAATTTCTTTTGACGATGCTTGTCAACCAAGAATATTTGATAAAGGAACATTAAATGGCACATTTGTAAATGGAGATCGCATAACTCCTAATGAAAATAGAATTCTTAAAAAAGGAGATATTATTGGCTTAGGGGTCGATGTATCCCTATCGAATTATATTGAAGGCGCATATGTTTATAAAGTGGATTTTGATGAATCGAGATTGGTAAAGTATACATTATTATAATAACATATGAGCCGTTTATTTTGTAAGTTCATTTTCCAAAAAAATCGAGTTAGCTACCTTAATAGTTAGTGCCTGGTGCACCGACCAATGCTCCGTAACTTTTTTCCTCTAAATAGCTTAAGTTTCAAATTTCAAGACTCTGCGACTTACCGAAGACGATATAAAATTGAAAGTTTTTGCCGGAAGTAGCAAAATTTTCATATATTGAAGGAGACAATAAAAGAGTGTGTCTTCTGCTGAATTATAAATTTATTTATTTATAACGATCTATAGTTTCGTTATAAATAAATAAAATTTTATAATTCCGAGAGACACACTCTTTTATTGTCTCCTTCAAGAAAAAAATGAATGATTAAAATATTTATTTTACGACATGACTAATTTACACCCCTTTCTTTTATTTCATTCAGATTAAAATCTATACACGAATAATAACTCATGACACTTGATAAGTACTCCAATTTAAAAAAAATCGTTATTCAAAAAAACGAAAAATCTTTCATGTAAATGTCAACTTCCGGTGTTCCGATTTCAAGCAAAAGCTTGCTGTATCCCTTCTAGCCTATATCGAGCTTAAGTTTCGAATTTCGTATCTCTGAGACTTATGGTTGCGAAACGCAAGGGGGGTACATTCTTACGTACGTAAACATTAACTTCCGGTACTTCTATTTTACCCAAAACCTTGTGGTACTTCTTGTAGCCTCTAGATAGCTCAAGTTTCAAATTTCAAGACTCTGCGACTTACCGAAGACAAGTTATGAACGATTAAAATATTTATTTTACGACACTCCTAATTTACACCCCCTTCCTTTATTTCAATCGGATTAAAATTTATACACGACTAATAACTCATAACATTTGATAAGTACACCAATTTTTAGCGAAATCGTTAGAGCCGTTTTCGAGAAACCGATTCTATCTATATATAAAAATTCTTTGGCCGATACACTCACTCACTCACTCATCATCAAAACAGCCATAACCACTGGACATAAAAACATGAAATTTGGAGAGGATATTATATCTATGACATAGGGGCTCACTAAAGAAAAAGTTTTTCGAAATTCGACCCATAAGGGGGGTCAAAGGGGGCAAAGTGTGTTACTGATTATGCGATATCTCTTAAGGACGATAAAATATCTACTTGCTTTTTACTTATAAAAAATACTGAATTAAAATAGCTTAAAACTAATTTCAGGATTTTTTGAAATTCGACCCCAAAAGGGGCAAAATATCTTTGCAGTGTGTTTACACTAATTATGCATTTCCAATTAAGAACGATAAGATATTTACTTGATTTTTTACTTAATAAAATTCTAAATACAAATATCTAAAAGTAATTTCAGGATTAAAAATCAACTATCAAAATTGACCTTATGGGGGCGAGGGGGGGGGGGGGGGGGGGGCAAATTATAGAAATTTTAGCTTTTTAGTACATTTTACTCTTTAGAAAACTGTGGATTATTTATTTGCAAATATCTAAAATACTAATTTTAAGATTTAGAAATCCGCCCCCCCCCCCCCCCTTTTAACTATCCAAAATGTGAGTAGGTGCAAAAATTAAAACTCTCTCCGATCTTGATCAACTTTTATAGAGTTATTCTTTATTACTTTAAGAAACTATTCCTGTAAAAATCAACTATCAAAATTGACTGTATGGGGACGAAAGGGGGGGGGTCAAAATATAGAAATTTTTAGCTTTTTTGTACATTTACTCTCTAGAAAACTGAGAGTTATTTATTTACAAATATCTAAAAAATAATTTCAACCTCCCAAAATGTGAGTGGGGGCAAAAAATTAATACTCTCTCCGATATAGATCAAAATTTTATATAGTTTTTAAGATTATATAAAATGTATGCTGTAAAAATCAATAGCCGTGGGGGCGAAACGGGGGGCAAAATAGTACAAATATATATTACAGACATAATAATCACATGCCGAGACGCTGCCCGCCAGGGCCACCTGCCCGGAGGGCCGAGCTGTAGAGGGTGTGCCGAAGTTTAATAATATAAGATAAGATAAGATATTTTTACATTATCTTTTCATTCTAAAGCAACTTGTTTCTAATATATTTAAAATCATTAAGATCTTCTAACACGAAAATTTGCTGGTTAATGAAGTGATAAAAAAGTTTATTTTGAAAGTGGCGTAAGTCCCATTGTGAGAGTTTCAAATGGATATGGAAAATATTATCCAATACAATTTTATGAGATCCCTGCTTTATGTTTAATTATAAAAGTAGCAGATTAATTATCAATGTGCAATGAATTTGTTATAAACAACAGAACAGCGCCTGTACACAGAAAGAAACGTATTATTCTCGACCAGTCTGCGTTGAAAACCAGAGTAATGAACTGTGTTCATAAAGAGAAACAAAGAGGTTGTCCTCTGCTTAATGCAAATAAACATACACACATACCAGGTCTCTAACTTTAAAATGCGGGGTTTTTTCCAATGCCCTCACCGACTCCCTCGACTCGATAGCTCATCGAAGAAATGTCTCTGCCCTTTCCCTTTTCTATAGATACTATCTCGGCAGGTGCTCTGATGAGATAAAATCAATAGTTCCCCCCAAAGCATGCTTTGCGCGTAGCACGCGTTTTGCCGACTCCCAACACTATCGCGGTTAAATTGGAAAAGTTTCGGACCACTTCATTCTCCAATAAGTTTGTCCCCATGACTTCAAGGACCTGGAACTCTCTCCCAGACTCCATCTTTTCCAGCACTTATAATCTTCAAACCTTCAAAACCCTAGTGCATAAACACCTACGTCTCCACCCTCTCACTTAATCAACTTTCCCTTCTCTTCGGTAATGCAAGGGTCTTTCGAGATCCATAGGGGCTGCATCTTTACTGGTGCACCCCTGCTTGCATTCGATTGCATTAAAAAAAAAAAAAAAAAGATGGCCCACAAAGCCTATAGATTCTGGCGCCATAACCAATATGTCGTTTTGTAGCTATGACAGCAAGCTTCAAAACATCATATTTGTTTAAACGTTTAAGGGTCGGTTGCATGTCGCAAAGTAAATGCTTTTTACCACGAACACTGGGTAGATGGTAAATGGAGGGACATCAGATGCCAGGCTCTGTCAGTCGCTGGCATCTGATTGGCCATCCCAATCCCTCCATTTACCATCTACCCTGTGTTAGTGGTAAAAAGCATTTACTTTGCCACATACAACCGGCCCTTAGAGTTAGTAACATACTTTTTTTTGTTGGTAAACATGTCGAGTTTTGAGGCAGGCGAACAAAGAGCATTTGCGACACTTGCTGATTTTCTTATTCAATCAGAAGAAAAAAGCAGCGGAAACACATCGAATACTTGTGGAAACATACGGTGTAGATACTTTATCTGTTGACACTTGCGAACGGTGGTTTAAACGATTCAGAAGCGGTGATATCAATATCAGTGAACAAAAACGTGAAAATCGACCGAAACAGTTTGAAGGCACTGAATTGTTGCTGAAACCTGGCGAAACAGTTAATACGGATCATAACTATTGATTAATTTGAATCATACATTGATCGAAAAACGACCAGTATGGGATCGAAGGCATGGGAAGATGATTTCGCTCCATGACAACGCATCCAGTCACGCAGCATAACTCGTCAAGTACACTATGACAGCACTTGGATGGGAAATATTACTCCCACCCGCTGTACTCACTAGACTTTGCTCCTTCCGACTACCACCTGTTTTCATCCATGGGACATGCACTTGCCGAGCACCATTCCCATTCTCATGAAGACGTCCAAAAATGGTTCGACGACTGGTTTTGCTCACTCACTTCAATTCTTTTGGAATGGCATCCATAATTTGCCTACTAGATGTCAAAAATGTGTAGAAAGCGAGGGCCGATTCTTTGAATAAAATATATTTTTACATTTTTTCTAAATTATTGTGTATTTTTATTGAAAAACCCCGCATTTTAAAGTTACAGACCTGTTATATATCAAAAATATATATATATGTATATATATTATTTATTTGTTTGAATTTTTTTTTTAAACTACTATGTTCCTCCTCAATCAGCTTAGAAAACAGGAAGATGCTATTGAAGACATATATATGGAGCATAGCCATGTACGGGTGTGAAACCTGGACAATTAGAGAAGAGGAGAGAAAGAGATTAGAGGCTTTCGAAATGTGGTGCTACAGAAGAATGATGAATATCAAATGGATGGATAAAATTACAAATGAAGAAGTTCTTGGAAGAATCGGAGAAAGAAGAACTTTGTGGAAGAGTCTGAAGAAGAGAAGAGGTCAGATGATGGGGCACACACTGAGACATGGGGGACTGCTTAGGGTTATCTTGGAGGGGGAGGTGGGAAAGAAAAGGGGAAGGCCCAGACTAGAATATTTCAACCAAATAATTGGGGATATGGGATGCGAGACATTTACTTACTTACTTCCGATGGCCAAATCGCCCTTGTAGAGCTTGAGCCTCTCGCGTGATGCCTCTCCATATCCCTCTATCCTGGGCCAATCCCTCCCATCCTACCCCCACGTGAAGCTCTAGCAGATCTCTGACGACATTATCCAACCATCTTTGTCTTGGTCTGCCTGGTGGTCTTCTTCCAGGCGGGTAGCTCTCGTGGAGGTTCTTTATGTCCCTGGTTTTTGGAGCACGAGCCACATGAGCGGCCCATTCTAGTCTTCTTTTCCTCACTACACTTGAGATATAAGGCTGCTTTGTCATGTCTCTGACTTCTTCCTCGGATCTTCGTCTCCATGCGAGACATTTAGAGAGGTCAAACAGCTGACGGGGGACAGTGTCGAGTGGAGACGGATTGTTGCATCAAACCAGTCTTAGGACTGTATACTCAATGATGATGATTTGTTTGAGACTATAGTTTCTTGGCCTTCATCTTTAGTCATTTTTAATTATAAATATTATTTTTCATAGGGTCAGTATCGCATGGATATTGGAAATTTTTTGCTCTTTACTTAGCCGAAAACCAGTTACAGTTAAAAAACAAAATTTTTGATATATAAATGTGTGTATGTTTATTTGCATCAAGCAGAGGACAGCCTTTTTGTTTCTCTTTATGAATCAACAACTCTGCTACTCTCGGCAAAATAAAAACTTTTCAATGAACAGTGTTGTTTCACTTGCTGAGTATTTTTACTTGTTTCTACAGTTTTCTTAAATTTGTTATATTATATATCACCTTCAAACCATAGTTATTTTAAATCCCTTCGCATACACAAACTGGAGAAGACTGAATAATAATTAATAAAACAATATTTATTTTAAGCCATTGGCGCCGTCTTTATTTAACAAAGAATAAAAGTTGAATATTTTTTTGATTTTATAACATAAAAGTGTATACATTTATTTTTATTTCAAGGGAAATTTACTTTTTATATGGACTTGGGCTTTCTTAACAATTGAAAACGTCATTTCATTGATATTGAAAGTGCCGTAAGTTCATTCATACCCATCAAATACATATTATTTCTCAAATAATATTAATTGGGATGATAAATTTGACACCCTTAGAAACCCCATAACATTATTCTACTATGTTATCTGTTACCCATATTTTTAAATTTAATCCAACGCAAACCCTTCAATATCTCGATTCGAACATAAATGGACTTAAGGCACTTTCAAAATAAACGGCTCATATATTAGATGTTTTTCTAGGAGACGGACTGATAGTTATAAAATTGAGGATTGAATGGAAGGCAGTCCAAGGATAAATAAAAAGATGATTCCCAATAAAAGAAGATTTAGTGAAAAATTTCCTTTGACACTTTTGAACTGACTGTCCCCCGCCAGCTGTTTGACCTCTCTAAATGTCTGGCATCCCATATCCCCAATTATTTGGCTGAAATATTCTAATCTGGTCCTTCCCCTTCCCATTTTCTTTCCCACCTCCCCCTCCAAGATATCCCTAAGCAATCCCCCAAGTCTCAGTGTGTGCCCCATCATCTGACCTCTTCTCTTCTTCAGACTCTTCCACAAAGTTCTTCTTTCTCCGATTCTTCCAAGAACTTCTTCATTTGTAATTTTATCCATCCATTTGATATTCATCATTCTTCTGTAGCACCACATTTCGAAAGCCTCTAATCTCTTTCTCTCCTCTTCTCTAATTGTCCAGGTTTGTCACCCGTACATGGCTATGCTCCATACATATGTCTTCAATAGCATCTTCCTGTTTTCTAAGCTGATTAAGGAGGAGCATAGTAGTTTTTGTTTTGAATTAAACCCCATTTTTGCTTGGGAAATTCTTAATTTAATTTCGTTTTCACTCCTCCCATCACATGTTATTTTACCCCTTAGGTAGCGGAATTCCTTAACTCCTTCTAGGTTTTCTTGGTTAATTTTGATGCATTCCTGTCTCGTTTGTTCTTTTTTTGTACATACTAGGACCTTGGTTTTATTCTTGTTTATTTTCATTTTCATATTGATTTTAATCAATGAAATAATTATAATTCGCAACGGCTAAAAATTAATTTGAAGTGAATTCGAGGTATATTTATCATTGAATTTCCAATAATTTGTTAAATTGCCATTTTGTATTAGATATATTTATTCGTGGAAAGCGATGTTCTCGGCATTGCCATGATGAAAATGATTAACTCCTATTTGACTTTATTTATCAAAAATCGACTAAAATTAAAAAAAAATCGTTATTTTTTGTAGAGTGTCATCTATATGTGCCTCTACCTTAGTCAAGTGGTGAACCTCGATTGGGATTAGGTGTACACTTCTTTGAAATTATTTTGGAATTCATTAAATAATGCTCCTACATCTGTTGATCCCTCTACTTGGAAATGAAAGTGGAAGTAGATGTATACGATATTACGTGGTTCACCCCTCGACCTTAGTATTAAAGTTGTGTTTGATGAATCATCGTCCACATCTTTCTCTACAATTTCTTGAGTTCCCCAAGGATCAGTAATCTCTCCCATCCTCTTCCTAATATATATAAACGACCTAATTAACCAAACTTCAAACCCCACTCACTGTTACACCTACCAGAACAGATAATGGAGACTAGAAAGAAATTTCTTACAACTTCCTTCATTGACCCTTTGAGTGTGTAGATGATATTTTATAATTAAATTATAAATAATAATATTTATATATGCTATATGTATAAAAAAAGATATATCATTGAAACCCAATCCCATTTAATGGTTATAGACTCTGAAGAAGGAGGAAAGTTCCCCCGAAATGGTTTAACCCTTGGACTCTTAACGGGACACATGTGTCCCATGAAGGAGTATAAATAAACTCCTAAATAAAAAGATTGGTAGTCTAAGGGTTAAAAGTGTAAATAGATAAATTTCCAATAAATCTTTTTTTATTGAGGATCATCTTTTTATTTATTTTTGGACTGCCTTCTATTCAATTCTCATTTTTATAATGTTCTTTTTATTTTCATTTATTTAATTATAATATACCGTATTTATTTAAGTGCTAATAATGCATTCGTCACTCATATAAAAATTATAAAAGTTACTTTTACTTTGTCACTTCTAGGTGAAAGTTAACAATATCCTTAATACATAGAAATCAAAATTAGTGGAAAAAATAGAAACAAACTGTTTTCGGATTCTCTAGTGCCAAAAAATTCATACAAATAACATGTCCTTTTTATGATTCCGTAAAACCTAAAACGGAATCCAACTAATGTCGATTCAATGTTACTCAATCAGAGCTACGTATCTCGTAAACTAATATATAAATTCCTCTCTTTCCTAATTTATAAAAAGATATAAATGAAAAATTTAGTAGTTTAAATGTATTAATTTTCCCTGAAATCAAAAATCATATAGTAGACTGGGGGAAGACGCCGTAGTTTTTAACTTTATTTTATATAAAATAGCCCCATTTTATCCACAATATATGTACTTTTGTAATTAATAAAAAAATAAATTTCGCTTTGAAAAACTATTTTTACCTATAAAAAAAAATTTGTAAACGTTTCCATTTCGGCATCTTATCCCAATCTTGCAGTGAGATGACCGATACTTTTGTGGTAAGATGCTGTATGGGGAATCAATGCACAGTGTTATTAAATCAATTCAAAAAAACGAAATACATTAATGATCATATTACATGTACCTACATCCAAATAACGTTACTATTTATTTATTTTAAATGTTCTTTTTTCCTTTTAAGTAATATTTCCGCTTTTGAAAGCTTTTTGGAGGTCATTTTCGTTCCATGATCCTCGATTAGACTTTCTTATGTATGTCCGCGGCATTTCTGGAAAGAAACCATCGGATTAGTTTCCAAAAATTAATTTTAAATGTATAGTAATACAAACCAGAATCTTACACCAACGCGAAAACTACGGCATCTTTCCCCCAAAAAATGTTCGTCGTCTTCCCCCAAAGCATTGGACAAGACGCCGGACCCCCTAGCACCGCGAAGCAGTGACAGACGGGGGTCATTACGAGATTAATAGAAAGCTCACACTTCAAATTCACTAAAACTAACCGAGTTATTTCTCTTCTATCAAAACTACGGCTAATATGACTAAGTAAAGTATGTTTGGATATGATTTCGGGTACTTACCAGACCAATCGGGGTGACAAAATCATTTAAAATCACCACTTAAAACTGTGATAAATCAACAAAAACTATTTGTATACTGTGCACTGGGCACGCGCCTTCATTCCAACTTACTGGCAAGCTGTTTTCTCGCATGCGTGTGGGTGAACCACGTGATATGGCATCTTGTACAATACGGCGTCTCAGGCCAATCTACCCTATAACAAATGATTATTTTGGAGAGGGTCGAATTTTTTGGTTTGTCGGAAATAAGATATATTTGTTTATCATGGTGTTCGGGATATCCCTGTAAAAATCTTATTAACTACAGCGAGGCTGAGTTTTTAAAAAATGGAATACGTCAAAGTCATTTATAGACGATTTTTGTACCTGCTTAATTTTCTGAAGAATAAACTTAAAATTATAATAAATAACTTCTACGACGACCAACCTAACCCCCAAGAAAGACTTTAATATCTCAAGTATAACATTGTGACTTGCCCTTAATCGAAGATCAATGTTTATTTGATTGGTTTTATGGAGAGTACTGTCTCCTATCTCCCAATGAATTGGATTGAAGAGCAAATGTTGGTCATATACATTTTATATTTATTATTTTTCTTTTATTGATATCTTAAGTTTTTAAAAGTAAAAAGTCACTAATTATATAACTCATTTCTACTATTAAATATGAGCATTATTATTATTCATGTTTTTTTAATTTCTATATTTTTTTTTAGGATAAAACCCAGGAAAATGAGATTAGACGATGTTCAAAGAGAGTCAAGAGTTCAGAGGAGAGTGAAGATGGATGCAGTCTACCAAAAATTCCTAAATTACAAGATAATGCTTTTATTCCTATCACTAATGATTTAAATAAACAATTAGTTGAAAAGAGTAAACCAGATAATTTAAATATTAAAGTAGAGCCAGTAATTAAAATTAATATAAAGAAAGAATCATTAAATAGTAAAATTAATGAAGATATTATTATTATCGATGATGATGATGATAATAATGATAATACTGGACCGAATGACAGGCTGAATTATTCAACCAATGAGGAAGATGTGATTTTGATAAGTGATGAGGAAGGAGAAGATAATTTTCCAAATTCGCAAATTTTCGATTGTAATATATTCCCTAAAGAAGAAATTCAAATCAAAGATGAATATGGATTCGATCAAGACAATTCTCTGGATGAATGTCTTGACAACGATAATGATAGTATTATCTGTGAAGATGATTATGATAATTTAAATAGATGGATTGAAGTTTTATCTCAAGAAAAAAAATCAGTAGATATTCCTATAATTAAAGTTGAACCTAGAGCAGATTATGATTCAATTTCAAAAACTATAGATGACGAAGATTTAGATTTGGTATTAAATAAGGAAAAAATTAATGAAGATGAAAATTTGATACAAATTCCCGAAAGAGAAAATTTGATACACATTCCCGAAGAGGAAAATTTGATACAAATTCCCGAAGAGGAAAATTTGATACAAATTCCCGTTGAGGAAAATTTGATACAAATTCCCGTTGAGGAAAATTTGATACAAATTCCCGTAGAGAAAAATTTGATAAAACCTCCTGAAGATGAAAAATTAATAAAAAGTATAGAAGACCAGAATTTGACTAATAAACAGACAACTCCGTCTTCCTCTTCAATTTCAGAAACGTTAACAAATGAAACAAATGAACATGAAGAAGTTAAAAATTTGTTTAAGAAACAGAATGATGGAATTAAATTAATTTCTCCATTACCATTAATACCTCGTAAAATCGAATCAAAGAATAAAAAAGAAACCAAATCTAAAAAATCTACAAATGAGTCTGCAAATAAAAAAAAAACACGTAAAAGTCGTACTCCAAAAAAATATAAAAAATCCTCTACTTCTTCAGAAAGTATAGATAAAAAAACAAAATTAGAGATTAGGAGTCAGCGAAAAGAAAAATTAAAAACTATAGCACTTCATAACTCAGAAGCCAATAAAAATGTTCATCATAAGATACATCCCACAGAGATTAAAATAAAAAATACAAAAAAAAGTAGAGGGGATATTCTCACTGAAGAATTCCTTTCCAAACCTAGTACAAGTACAAAAAATGATGTTGATGAAAAATCATCAAAAGAAAGTACAAATATTACTGCAATAAATAAAAATAAAACAACTAAAAAAACTAGAAAATCAAGTGAAATAAAATCAAAGACTTCTTCTAAAGCTCCAGAAAAAGGTTCTTCATCAAGACTAAAGAATGGCTGTACGGAAGTGAAATTAAACGCTATCAAAGAAGCATTAATTCCTTTGGTGCCAGATGTATCCCTGCCTCCAATTACGAAGAAAATATTTAGTGAAAATTTAAATATCCTTGATGGGGAAAAAAGAATTTCATTAATTATAGGAACTAACATTGGTTTAGCAAATGGAAAGACAACCAAGCGAGTACAATTTAAAGAAGCAATTATTAGGGAATATTTAATTGATGAGGGTTGTTATCTGACAACAGCGACCAAGAATGCAAAACTAGTCGAAAAAAATGCGCCATTAATAAAAAAAAATCAAAATGAAATTAATACTAAAGCATCGTCTCTTTCGTTAGACGTGATAGCAGAAATCATGGGTTGGAAAGTATCTTGGTTAAATGTAAGTTGAATTTTTCATTAAAAATGTTATTTGTTTTTACTTTGATAAGGATATTGATATTAAAAATAATATTTTCTCTTATACAAGGATGGCTCGTGAGGTTAATTTACTAAGGCAATAGGCTATTTTTATCTCTTGCGCATACACAATAATATCTATAGTATATATCAGTAGTATAACTACCCATGCTCAATAAATGAAAATAACGAGCCGCCCCTGCTCTTATATTTAGTAAGTAGGTAAAGTATTGCGCTCGCCTCAAAAATATGAATTAAGATTTTCACCAGAAATATGTTTTGAGAGCCCCATAATCCAATAAGACAATTTTCAACTACAAGACTTATTATTAAAGGGGTATTGATATATTGAAAAGTTTTTGTTTTGCCGAGAGAAGCAGAGTTGTTGATTCACAAAGAGAAACAAAGAGGTTGTCCTCTGCTTGATGCAAATAAACATACACACATATATATCGAAATTATATATCTGTATATATATATTATTTATTTGTTTGAGACTATAGTTTCGAAGGCTTGGCCATCATCATCAGTTTTGAAAAAATCTCAATATCCACGCGATACTGATCCAATGAAAAATAATATTTATAATTAAAAAGACTGATGATGAGGGCCAAGCCTTCGAAACTATAGTCTCAAACAAATAAATAATATAATTTATCTTTTTATGTTTAGCTCCTTCGTATTAATAATAGAAAATTTTGAAATGGATAAATGAAATTTAATAAATGTTCATGTTGAATTATTTATTATTGTAAGTTACTAGTTTCGCCATTGTTTGGCTCATCAGACCTATTTACATTTTGTGTTTATAAAATTTTTTTTGGTTGAACAATACATTTCACTGGGAAATCACAGATAACATATCACAACAGATCAGTTTTTATCCATTCATGAGGGACCAGTTCCAGAAAGAATACATTCGACGAGAGACAGTCCAAGAGTTAAAAAGTGGTTAAATATTTAAAAATATTGTCTCCATGTCAAATCACATCCCCAAGGGACGATCCACCATGATCGACTGGCTACGAACCCGAATTACCTCTTGATATTAATGAGATGTCTATTTTTAAAAATTTATTTTGAATGCAAAAATAGATCTATAATTACAGTTTGATATTTTCCATGCCCCATTAAAGAAATCAGCGAATTCATAGTCTTGTTGTTTATTTAATATATTTGGTTCATTGTTTATAAAAAGACTTTATACAAAAAATCTCTTAAAACTGTTGTTGTCCTTGTAAATAGTTTTAAAATTATTCTTGTTAAGCTCATGGCCCGTTAGGATTAGATGCTCCGTTAAAGCTGTGTGGTTGACATTTTTATTTCTAACATTGAGATCATGTTGATACAATCGTTTATTTTTGTTCTTTGTCGTTAAATGTATTGAAGCCCCACAATGTTTATAAATTTATGAATAACAAGTATTTAAAATTTAATTTATAACTGAAATTTAGTTATGTCGAATTTTATGGCTTAATGTTTTTTTGTTATTTCATGATTAACTTATTGTATTTTCGGAGATAAAAATAATTTATAAACACAACCTTAAGTATGAAAATGAGATCTGGATTGGGGTAACTGGGTCTGTCCCTGAACTGTATTCGCATCATGGAAAAAAAATCGTTTTCGGCTTTTTCGGTATGAGGTGTTAGACTTGGTAAATGCACATAAAATAAAATTCTATAGCTACAAAATTTAAGAATCAGACTAATTCCCTAGTTTTCAACTCCAAAAATTACAGATGTTATTCAAATCTTTTCTCATTATCTTTCACACCGATGAGCTCTTAAATTCCTAAATTTTATATTCATTTATCTGTAATTGTCGAGCCCATTTACCTCCAAACAATAAATGAATAACTTGAAATATTAGACTGGGAGGGGTCAGATACCCCAAACAACTGGATTTACCAGCTGCCCAAAAATAAAAAATTTACTAATTGCATACTAGCTAATAGAGGCGACTGTGAGTCAGTGGCTAGAGTGTCGGGTCTCTGACTCGAAGTGCTCTGGTTCGAGACTGAGTCTTGGCAGATCAGATATTTGCAGCCGCCTCCTCTTGGAAAGCAATGGCAACCTACCAAGAGTAAAATTGCCTAGTAACCTCTCCAAACTAGCCGTTCGGAACCTGCGTTAAAAAGTAGGTCCCATATATCTGTGTAAAAACAGCTAAACACACTCAGCACCGGTATATGTGGAGATGAGCCGATATGGCACTTAAAAGAAGCTACTCCATCTTATGAAGTAAGGGCAGAAGTAAACTACTAAATTAGTAGTATATCGGTAATTTATGAAAGGCTGGGTTTCAACGTGATAGAAGTTGAAATCACAAAAATAAAATGTAAAATCATAGTCCAGTTACTCCGACATACCTTAACTGTTTGTCTGGGGGTCTTCGTCCCAGAGGATTGCCAATGACCTGAATAACTTTTTTTAGCACTTGGGTTCGATTCTCTGCTGATTGTCAACTAATTTAAGCATTTTTTTTCTTTTTAATGATATTGATGTTGAGAACCAGTTACAGCAAGAAGGTACAGCTCTTCATGGCCTTTATCTTTAACTTCTTAGATTAGGCCCCTCTCATTGATTTTTCTAACGAGACCAGTTTTTTCAATTTGTATTTTATCAAAATTTGTTTCATGTTTGTTTTTCTTTTTTAGGAAGCAACAAATAATCCAAAGCCTCCACCTGTAGTTGATATTAATTCTCTTCGAAATGTTTTAACAAAATATTCTACTTATACTGAATATAAAAATATTTTTTTACCATTAATGTACTTAGAAATTTGGTCAAGTGTACATAATGATTTTTTAAGTAAACAAATGCCAAATGCTTATATTAAAATAGAATCTTTTGAATTAAATAACGTCAAGTTATCACAAGGAAAACATTTATTTAATATTAATTGCTGGAGTAAGTAAATTATATAGTTTATATATCATGATTAAAGCTTTCTTAAGCTTGAATAATTTATTAGAACTTTTTGAAATAAACCATATCATTCATTGTTTATTACATTTATTAAAACACCAGCAATTATATAAAAAAAAACCGACTTCAAAAATTTAAATGCAACAACTAAAGTAATAAAAACTCAAAAATAAAATAAAATGCACTAAAAGGTATAAAATAATTATCTAATTTAGTTACAACTAAACGATGAAATTGTTACATGATATCACTTTTTAAAGTCGGTGCCAAACAAATACATTTTATGAATCGCACTCGACGGATCTTACTTAGTACGTTTGGTGGGTAATGAAGACAACATCGCGTAAGCTCGCTAATATACATAGTTTGTTTGGCACCGACTTCAAAAAGTGATTTCATGTAACAGTTTCATCGTTTGGTTGTAACTAAATTAGATAATTATTTTATTTTATTTTTGAGTTTTTATTATTTTAATTGTTGCATTTAATTTTTTTGAAATCGGTTTTTTATTTTTCTCTTTTTAGTGATGTTATAAGAATAGCGACTTATGATAATACCTTGCAAGCATCTCGTAAGAGAAAGATTCGGGCGAAGGAATCAGAAATTGATAATAAAATTCAATTCATAAATAGAGAAATCATCTCGAAACGTTAGCGGGTTTTAGTTGAACGTTCTAAGATTGGTTTTTATTTTTATAAAAGAATTTATTTATTATAATTTCGATTATTTGCACATAATAATTGGAGATTTCCGTTATTTTGTTATTGATCATATCATCAGAACTTGACCAAATTGATATGTTACCACCCCTAAGGTACCCCCTTTACCCCCTTTCCAATCGAAATCGGTCAATAAACAAAGAAGTTATGCGTGAACATACATAACAAAAAAGGTCCAATACCAATGACATTTATACGTGACCAATCGGCAACTATACTGAACCCAATACAAAAAAATCATCGAAATCGGTCCACATGGTAAAGAGAAATCGACGAACAAACATCATCAGAACTTGACCAAATTAATATGGGACTATCCCTAAGGAACCGCCTTTCCAATAAAAGAAGAATCATTGAAATCGGCCCATAAACAAAGAAATCCGTGAACATACATAACAAAAAAGGTCCAATACCAATGAAATTTAAATGGGACCAATCGGGAACTAGACTGAACCCAATGCAAAAAAAATCATCGAAATCGGTCCACATGGTAAAGAGAAAAAAATGTTCAAACTCAAAAAAAAAACTGACATTTCGTTGAATCGATAACCTCCTCCTTTTTTCAAAGTCGGTTAAAAAAACAAATATACGAAGTTTCGATCACAGATGAAGTAATGGAAACGATGTGTATTTCTGTTTGTGTATATTTGCTGGTGTTTTAATAAATGTAATAAACAGTGTATAATGGCTTATTTTAAAAAGTACTAATAAGCATAATATAATAATAGTTTTAGAAGATTAAGAAATTGATACATAAAGATTATTTTTTTAGTGGCTCTTAGTGAAAAAGATAAAATAAATACATTACATCCTAAAGTAGGAGAAATCGTTATTTTGGAAATTAAACATTCAATAAATGAAGAAACTCAATCAAACAAAAAGGCCTATACAAATATGTTTGGATACGTTGCAAATATTAATATTACTAAAAAAAATAAAGACAATGTTGGTATATTTAATAATGCAATCAAAGGTAATAATATATTTTTTTCAAAGTTTTATAAAATTTTTGTATTTATGTTTGTATTTAAATTTTTTAAGATAAACAAAAAAACTATGATTTTGATCTTCGTTTTCAAATTTTAACAAAATATAGAAATATTAATATTTCTGTTGGTGATTTTATGCGTTTAAAGGTGAGTAATTTTCAAACTTTTGCCATGCAATTAAATCTATTAGGCTGTTAAAAAAACAATCGCGATTATGACCACTCATTTAAAATATCTCTAACTCAGCTCATATTTAATTGAAACAAGCATAATAAATTCTTCTAGTTTATTTCAGTAGAATAGGATTCTGGAGTTGATTAAAATTAGAAATCTATTTTAGGCAGCACCTCATTCAATGAATGAGGAAATCAATGAGGGTGTCCTCTACTTGATGCAAATAAACATACGTTCGTAATATAATTTAATGAATATACAGGGTGTGTCGTATCCTTATGATATCAAGTCTCCTATCTTATTATCTTATCTCTGACAAGGCCATCTATCCATGTTGGCAGACACATGTATACCTCTTGATATAGCTAGTTGATAATAAAGTATATATATATATATATATCATACACAAGCGTACATTATTTATACCCTTAATACAGAATCAGGGTACAACAATTGGCGACGAGGTGAAACAAAAATCATCGGGTGACATTTTTTCCTTTTATTATTCTTTTGTTTTGAATTGTTTTGATAAACTGAAAAGAAAACAAAATGGATGCAAATCAATTTCAAGAAATATTAACGGCAATGCAGAAACAACACTTTGAACAACAACAGGCCTTGATTCTTCAGCTCCAGACACAATTTCAAATGAATCAACAAAATACAGGTCAGCAGAATTTAAGTAATATTGCACCATTTCAAAATTTCGAACCGAAGAATGAAAAATTTTCAAATTACTTAGAACGATTCGAAATCTACCATTCGATGAAAAACATCACGGATCATAGGAAAATTGCTCAACTTCTATGTGCTTCAATTGGCCCAACACACTATAACAATTTAGCCGCAGTTCTCGGACCTGAAAAAGCAATAAAAGACCTTTCCTATGAAGACTTAATAAAATTTTTTAAAAATATGCTCAGCCCAAAAAAAAATGTAGTGGTTACACAACATTATTTTTTAAACATCTACCAAAAAGAACAACAGTCGATAGCAGATTTTGTAGCCGATCTTCAACGGGATCTTCTTGAGTGTGAATTCATGGTGAAATGTAAATGCGGATTGACAAATTCTGTCAACGATATTTTCCTCCGAGCTCAATTCATTCGCGGAGTGAGGCATGATTGGCTGAGAGAACAATTATTACAATCAAATACAACAACTTTCTCTGAGGTATTAGCAAAAGCAACAGCTCTCGAAGCTTCGAGAATTGAAAGTAAGGAGCTAACAGTACATACAGGAGCAACACAGTCAAAGTATAATGAATGCGATATAAATAAAATATCGAGACCAGAAAGATCGAATTCTCCTCAGAAGCACTTCCGCTCAGCTAGTCAAGGTCACCGAAACTCGTACAGAAGTGACTCCAAAATTAACTTCAAGACTCTGGGCATCGAAAACCTGTGCCTGAGATGTGGAAAGGGTAACCACAAAATCGCCGATTGCAGAATAGAACGAGAAAGATTAACATGCAGAGCATGCAACAAGGAGGGCCACATCGCCAGAGTTTGCATTTCAAGTCTGATGAAGGCGCACCGAACTAAAAATAATAATAGACCAACGAATTTACTCAAAGTTACCCCGAATGACGATTTCGACCCGGATTATTTTGATGGCATAAATAAATTGGAAACAATTCCAGAGGAGAACGAAATTGTTAATTTATACGAAATAAATCAAGATCACGACAAATATCTAATCTCCGTCACAGTAAATGGAAAACGTCAACAATTCGAAGTGGACTCTGGCGCAAAGTTTTCGTTGTTGTCCGAAAATGAGTTCAATCACTTAAATCTAAATACACCTATCGAAAAAACGAACATATGCTTCCGGTCTTATTCAGGCAATATAATAAAACCAAAAGGTAAAATTCGGGTCAACGTTGCCTATAAGGGGAAAGAAATCGTGGACGAACTACACATTGTACCGGCTGGACTCGACGCAATCCTGGGCCGAAAATGGATAAGAAGGTTAGGAATTGAACTCCAACACATTGACACTGAAACGAAGAGTTCATCATCGACGTTACAAATCCAACCCGTAAATTCAATTAATGATATTTTTACCAAATTTTCAACTATCTTTGAACAGAAAATTGGATGTGTCCCGGGATGCAAAGTCGCACTTCAACTTCGGGATGGAGCAAAACCAGTCTTTACGAAAGAACGTAGTGTTCCATATGCTCTCCTGGAAAGAGTAGAAAAAGAATTAGACCTTCTAGAAGAAAACGGCATTATATCTAAAGTTACTACAACTGATTGGGGTTCACCACTGGTGGCTATTCCAAAACCAGACGGAGGTATCCGCTTGTGTGTAGATTATAAGTGTGGCGTAAACGAGAAATTGGTCCAGGCAAATCACCCGATTCGACGTATCGATGACGTTTTAAACAGTTTGCGAAACTCTCAATACTTTTGTAAACTGGACTTATTCAAGGCTTACTTACATCTGGAAGTGGATGACGAAAGCAGTAATATTCAAACAATCTCAACCCATCGAGGTACATATCGAATGCACCGGCTTAGTTTCGGTATCAAGACGGCACCATCCGAATTCAACAGAATTCTGTCTCAAATTCTCAAAGGCCTTCCAAAAACGGAGGCATATTTCGATGACATAATCGTGCATGGCCCAACACTAGAAGAATGCACACAGAATTTGCAGGCATGCCTTACAAAACTACAAGAATATGATTTGCATGTCAACAAACAAAAATGTTTATTCTTCGAAAAGAAAATCGAATATCTTGGCTATTATGTTGAATTCAACAAGATAAGTAAGTGTCCAGGCAAGATACGTGCTATTCAAGAAATAAAGCGACCCTCAAATGTTGATGAAATTAGGCGTTTCATAGGACTCATCACATATTACTCCAGATTTATTCCCGATTTTTCAACCATTACATATCCTTTGCGGTGCTTGCTACAAAAAGGTAAACGATGGAATTGGACTACTCACTGCGAGGCAGCACTCGTAAAACTCAAAACTGAACTATGTAGTGACCGCGTTCTGGTACCCTTCGACCCCATACTTCCACTAGCACTGACCACCGACGCCAGCCCGACGGGAATCGCAGCTGTACTCAGTCACATCACTGAAGGCATCGAAAAGCCTATATCTTACGCTTCACGCTCCCTGACAGTATCAGAAAGAAATTATAGCCAGTTGGACCGAGAAGCTCTCGCAATCATATTCGGGGTTACACACTTCTACAAATACTTGTTTGGAAATCAGTTTACATTAATCACCGACAATGAACCATTATCACGAATTTTTCATCAATACAAGGCACTCCCACAAATGACGTCCGCACGGTTACTCCGGTATGCTTCTTTCCTCACGGGATTCAATTACACTGTCCAGTTCAAAAAAGGAAAGGAAAATCAAAACGTAGACTGCCTGTCAAGAGCCCCAATCCAACAGTCTAACTCGTCATGTGATGAGCTCATAGGCAATGAAGTGAACCAAATTTACACAGAATTAATATTCCAAATTTCAAGCGATAAAATTACAGCATCGACCATCAAAAATGAATCAGGAAAAGACCCGGAACTGAGAAAAATTATCCATAACCTAAATAACAAGTCGGATGATTCGGAATTTACATTGGCAGACGGCATTCTCTTTCGAAGAGATAGAATTGTAATCCCAGCCTGTTTGCGATCCGCAATACTAGAAGAAATTCACGACACGCATCTCGGAATTACCAAAATGAAACAACTTGCCCGCCGATACGTATATTGGCCCGCTATTGATCGAGACATAGAAAGGATGGTTAGAGGATGCGAAAACTGTGCCATAAATCGATCAAACCCTCCAAAAGCTTAAGTTCATCCCTGGGACCCTCCTCAAGAAAATTGGGAAAGGATTCATATCGATTATGCTGGCCCTTTCCAAGACTACTATTTCATGATGTGTGTAGACGCAAAATCCAAATGGGCGGAAGTAAAAAAACTGAAAAATACACCTAACAGCTCAAATACCATTTCTCTGTTGGAGAATATTTTTGCCTCCCATGGATACCCACAAGTAATGGTATCGGATAATGCATCAATCTTCCAAAGTGAAGAATTCCACACATATTGCATAGCAAATGGAATATTCCAAAAATTCATTGCTCCCGGACATCCCGCAACAAATGGGATTGCAGAACGAAATATACAAACATTGAAGAACAAACTTAAAGCCACCTCAAATGACAGAACATCGATTCATGAGAAAGTCCAAAACATTCTATTCCGCTATAGGGCAACCCCACTGGCCTGCGGACAATCTCCTGCTGAGTTATATTTGCATCGGAGAATGAGGATACGTCTTAATGCTATTTTTCCGTATAAACCACAACCTTCACAGATAAAGACGGAGCGGGCTCGTTTTCTTCAGGTGGGGGAAGAGTCCAGATTAGACTTTTTATTAATAACAAGCCGGTTTGGCAATTCGGGGAGGTCAAGAAAATACTAGGAAAACGACACTACTTGGTTACCCTCGATTCCGGAAGAACATTAAAGCGTCACATAAACCAACTGTGTTCAACATTAGTTTCAAACCCCAAAAAGACGGCGACGCTTGGACCCAACCAGTCATTCATCATTCCGAGGAAACCAAGTACGCCAAAACAATACCATCCTCAACATCAACCTCCCACACATTCAGCGGAATACACAACCGATCCCCAACCTGTTCCTGAACCTCTCGATGACCTAATACAAGATAATCCATTGGAATTCCAGCCGGCTCCCCAATCTCTAAAGAATGAAGAAGCAAACCCGGAATTAACATTTTCAAGAAACCATCCTGATCACCAACCCCTCACAGAACCAGCGGAATACCAAACTGATTCTCAACCTGATCCTCGACCTCTAGATGACCTGACACATGGTGCTCCATGCGAATCTCAGTTTAATCCCCGATCTGTAAATGATGGACTAGCGAATCGGGATCTAACATCTTCAAGACGACCACAAAGAATAAGGAAACCACCAAGACGATTCGATGACTACTACACATAGTTAATATGATACACTTTCAATTTTAAAAATAAATGCACAGCAATAATTTGTAACTTTGTTTCAATGTAATCTCTGTAACATTTTTCAATCATGTACTCAATCTCAAGTTTTAATATACCAGATCTATTGGAATATCTTTCCTGTTCAAAATTACTGTACTCTGTTATTAAGTGGGGGAGACTGTCGTATCCTTATGATATCAAGTCTCCTATCTTATTATCTTATCTCTGACAAGGCCATCTATCCATGTTGGCAGACACATGTATACCTCTTGATATAGCTAGTTGATAATAAAGTATATATATATATATATATATCATACACAAGCGTACATTATTTATACCCTTAATACAGAATCAGGGTACAACAGGGTGTTCCACAGAACTCGTTCATTAAAAGTTTTCTTGGAAGGAGTTGAGAGAAATTTTGAACTTTGACATATTTGTTTTGGAATATGCTCTTTTTAAATAAATTATTAACAACTTTTGGACACTTTCTGCTTTGCCGCAATCGCTATCAACTTTCTTATTTGCCCCCAAATATTTTTGCATCATTAGATTAAGTGTTAAAAACTAAGATGATTTTGTTTAATGCACTTGAGGTCTAAGGTTTATAATTTCTGAGTTATTTTAGATAGTTTGTAAAATCTACCAATTTAGCGTTCATCTTTAAAAATTAATAATAATTAAACTATTGTTTGTAAAATTAATTTGATCAGTCAGAACTCTTAATTAGACATTAAAGAATCGTACTTAATTATAAAAATTTAAATTTTATATCCATGATGACCATAATAATCGTTTATTTCTGAAAATCAAAAAGTTGTTAATACTCAATTTTTCAAATGGAACATGGCATAAATTTTAGTATTTTTTAATTTCACATAAAAATCTAATAGGAGCTTATGAAATATTCCCTATACCTAAAATGAATAGATTTTTAAATAAAAAATATTTTAAATTTCACTCGTTCAGATCTTAATTATTTATACATATTTAATAAATATAAATGTAATTAAAGGTCATAAATCGCATTTTATTTTCTTACTAACTTGATAACTTCTAACTCTTAAGACTTCTATCGCTATTATTAAAAACAAACTTCTAGAGAAAATCCTGAGTGGTTTTCAACTACTAAACTACTTAATCCGAAGTGCTATGAATAATATTTTATTAAATGTCAGAAAGGTTGCATTTACTCTTTCGTGAATCGATTCCGAATTCCTCAAATGCAATCCGGGCACTTGGCTTTGGTTCACCGAGGCAAGACCACGATCCTCAAGGGGTGAATAGTGAATACAGACAGCCCTTCTGACATATAATAAAAAATTACCTATAAAACCTCGGATTCAATCCACCTCTCGTGATTTTCTTTAGAAATCTTAACTCTGCTACCAACTTTTATAATAAAATACTTGTTTTCTTACTTTAAAAAATATACAATTTTATTTGAAATATCAATTGCTATTTAAAAAATTCGAAAACATTTTCAGGTAATATCCCAATTAAGAGGCCACATAAAAACAATGAAAGCTCTTTATTATATTGAAAATTCTCCTCTTTTAAAATGTATTATATATCCACGTATACAAGATTTTACCCTGGATGAATCGACACTTAAATTCTATTCATCGGTTTGTAGTTTAGCAATTATTTTCAATTATAAAATTTTATTTGAAAAAATTAACCAAATTTATTATTAATTTTTTCCTCTTAGAAAGAGATTAATGAAATGCAAATGAAATGTGTTTTAAAGGTAGCGCATAATTGTCTGAAAACAAAACGACCTTTTATTAACTTAATACAAGGACCTCCAGGTTTGTAACTTTCTTAAATTGATATATGTATAAATAATTGCAAAATTGATATGATTTTTATTCATTTTTTTCCTGTATTTAAGGCTCTGGTAAAACGACAATGATAATACAAATGATTTTGCAATTGCTACATGAACAGAAGAGAAACCCTAACTATAAAATCAAAATATTATTATGTGCTCCTTCTAATGCTGCAATTGATGTAATTGTATCTCGACTGATATTCCTAAAAAACAAAGACAATAAAGATAAACCAGGTAAATTATAACACACACACACACCACATGGACAAACCGCCCTAATTTGCGATAGATACTACCGATTTTTCATTATTTTAAATTGTCATGTTCAATTTCCTACTTTGGTAATGTCAATATCTGGTCAATCTATTCCTCTAGATACCCGCCAAACTAGAAAACCTTAGGAAAAATATAGTGTACAGGTAGCCCTCCACGGCATCTTACATCACGGTTTCGCTCTAACACAATAGAATAAATTACAGAAACCCTCGTATAACACTGCAACCTGTAACACGGTTTCGGTTTAACACCATAAAAAAATTGTGAAACCCTTTGTACAACACTACTAATTTTGAAGCTGTAAATCAAATCGATTCTGAGGACAAATCATAGCACTGATGAAGTTAATAATTTAACACTAAAAAAATTACAAGAAGGCCTAGCTGATAATCTTGAATAATTTTTCTTGAATACATACCCTTCCGCTGAAAGAAACCGAAAATTCAAAAGGGAGTTGCAAAATTGTCCAACTCCATACTGTGAAATCTACAATGACCTTATAAGAACCAGCAAACAAACCAAAATTACAGATTTTTTAAAGAGGATAGAAGGTGCAAAAAATCTAATTGAAGAAAAAGGTTCTGAAAGTGAAACTGATTGATATCGTTCAACCGATAAAACGTTCTCGTTTGATTGTACTGAGCAGTGATAAGGAATAAAGTTATTATTATTAAAGTAGGGTCTCATTAAATGAAAATAATATTTTTTTTTTTTTTTCGTTTTGTGTTATACCTATATACATATACCTATATTGTTAATAAAAATTAAGTTGCTTATATGCTTATATGGAATTAAAAAAAAATGTTTATTTTTAATAACTTTTCGAAACCCCCCTTTATGTACTGGCTTTGGGTCTCATATAACACGGCATTTTCTAGGAACCTATCCCGTGTTATAGGAGGGTTACCTGTATATTTATTAGAGAATAATACCTCTCCAGAATTAATATAACTAGAACAGAAATAAAACGGCTGAGGCTAGTAAGGGAACCTTTTACTTCCTATAACACCTTATTTTATATAAACTAGTATCTTGATTTAGAAATATCACCAATCAAAAAATATTCCTTAACAGCAGATGTGTATGGACAATATAGAATAATAATAAGATGGGCCAGGGAATCGATTATTTTATATTTAATTATTATTTTATAGCATCAAAAATAATAAATAAAGATATTGGTAGATTTAACTTTTTAAATAAAACCCGATATTTATTTTAGGCTACGTTTCTTCTTGATTTATTAATACTTTAGGTACCTATTTGATTTTGAAAAAAAGGCATATTCAATTAAAGCAAAATATTTTTTATTTTCAGAAAATGAACTATATAATTTTAATATTGTTCGTGTTGGTGTCCAAAATGCAATTCATCCTAGTGTTCAACACGTTTCAATTAAAAATTTAGCTACAGAATCACTTAGAAATCAAGCTAACAGCGCAGACTTAAACTTAGAGGTAATATTTATTTAATCTTCAATATATTATCATGATTTATATAAATATAAAGAATAAAAAAACTAACATCTATAACTATATGATATAACATAAATTATTGGGTAATATGGCAAATTAATAAACTGCTTATTTACTTATTTACTGTATCTAAAAAAAATTAGAATGAAGGGTGTAATTAAAAAATTATGCTTATTCTCAGTAATGTTATATTAATTAAGTTATTATAATTCAAAATATTTAATTATAATAACATTACTGGAAATAAGCAAATTTCTCCATCTATACTAATTTAAAACATCCAGTACACAATGAGCCAGATAAAAGTACATATTGTAAAAATCAAAATTAATATTAGTAATTTAAGCGTTTGGTCCAGATATATCAACAAGTGATATTCTTTAAAACGTCCAAAAAGACATAAGTAAATAAACATTTTATTTATTTGTCCTATTACCCAATAATGTATATCATTGAATCAATTTTGGGACTATAAAATCTAATAATATAATATAATCGATCAGTGAATCGAATTCTGATTCTGATCAAGGAGAGGACAACCTCTTTGTTTCTCTTTATGAATTATACATATATGGCGTCTACTTGCAAAAGGCAGCTACATCCATATTTTATCGAAATTTTATTAATATAAAAAAACTATTAAAGATAGCTCTTTCATATGTTAAGTTCTAATATTCTAAAACCGGCTTGATCTAGTTGAAAAGTATAAGTCTAAGTATACGGATGTTTTGCAAAATCGAAAATTATTTTATATTATACTTGATTTCAATAAAATCTTATTCTTATTATATTAAACAGGCAAATCTTGTATATATATATATATATATATATATATATATATATATATATATATATATATATATATATATACATATATATCTCGGGTTCTCGAAAACGGCTTGGATGAAATTCACGGGTTAGGAGGGTTTTGTGTTGGCGATTGATCTGTCACGGTCCCATCTTCGGCTAAGTTGTTTTTGATGGGTTTTTTGTTATTATTGATTAAATATTCACAGGTGGTTGTCTCGATAAAAATGTATATTTACATTTTTATTCAATTTCTTTTTAATTATTAATTGGTTTTTTAATTTTAAATTCCACTAATAGTCATTACAAATATTATTATATATATTAAAGTTAGCCAATTTAATTAGTTGATGGATAAATCATGAGATAGTGGAAAATCAGTTGAATAGAATAATTATCAGGCAGTTTTGTTAATTAGTTTTTCCTCTTATTAAAAACAAGGACTAAAAGATGATCAAGGACAGTCGATGGTGGAGAAATGTCTCGAAGCTCAAATACAATGTATACATTAATTCATGTAAAATAATAATTTAATTGATTAAATCAGGTTTAAATCCCACAAACGTATTTTTTCTAAATTAGGTGGTACAATGAACTCATTATTCATTTAATTAAAAAATTATTATATGAAATTTAAACATATACCTATACGAATATACACATAATCTGTCACAAAGGCTTGAAATGCAAAAACTGGGTGAGGGGGGCGGGGCAGAGAGTATGGTTCAGGGGGTGGGGGTGAGGCCAGTGGTTGGGGGTGTATGTAGGTGGAGGGGTGAAGTGGTGGGGGTCCAGGGGCGGGGGGATTAATATATATAGCTTTTAACTGAAGCAAGGATGCAAACATAGCTCAGTGGCCAAAATATATTTTATATGTGTACAAAATTTATAGAATGTATTAAATAATGTGGTGTATAATGTGTAGAATGGACATGCTTTGCAAGTAGACGCCTCATATCTACCTACCTATCTGTTTTTTTTTTTTTTTTTTAATGAACATATAAAAATAAAAATGTTGCATTGATTTGTTCTGCAAGTCATGCCAAATTTTTTGAATTTTATAACTGAAGCCTAAATTATATTAAATAATACCCAATAGTATTTTTAGATTAACATTTTAGAAGCAAAACTCAAAAGTTTAAATATATCTGATAAGGCTCAAATAAATTTTTTTAAAAATAAAATTAATGAGTTTAAAAATAAGGTAGCATTATATAGCAAAGAGGCAAGTTATAATTCATACATTAATTTGTTATTATTTTTATTAAATTTTTTTATAAATATTTATTTATTTGCAACCTCACTATCATAATTCTTCGGAGAATTATGAAAGACAGCATGAAATCCTTCAAAAAGCAGATATTGTAGCATCTACTCTTTCTTCTTGTTCCACTTCTCTAATGGAGAATTGTTTTTTATCTAAGTATATATATTTATATATTTTTTTAAATAATTCATTAATCAGAATGTTTTTAAAGGACGTTCCCTAATAAATAGAAATTTTTTTCAATAGTCCTTGCGGCACTAAATTTCTAAATATTGACCATTGAAATTTGCATATTTAACAGGCGAACTCTATTCCGATTGATGTTAAAGCGATTGTTTCATTAAATAACAATCTTAATTTTCTTCAAATTATTTTGAAAAACTGAGAACCATTAACTGAAGATATAACAAATATTTTTCTATTAAAATAATTTTATCAAGCGGTATTCGTTTTGTATGAAAAATGTTAAAAGTTGTGTACTTTTGATGGTTCATTTTATCTCTCATGGCATGGCAAGTGAGAGATGGCGACTTGGCAACGTCGCACTAAAATTACTCGATTTTCATATCAAAAAACTTCTGCAGCTGGTGCATTTAAGATTTTTAGCTAATTCTCTCAAACTAACTATACTGTTCTGTCTGAATTTCGCATTGAGCTGTTTCACTTGAAGTGTTTTTTTATTCTTGTCTTTTAGCGTCAGTAAGAATGTAATGTTGCCAGATCCGAGAAACGACGCAGTGAAAATATTTTTGCAAAGAAATGGGGAAAGAGCGAACTGCATCTGAGTTATATTAGGGAACGTCCTTCCCGTGGATTTTTATATTGATTATCTGAAAGGGAAAGAAAGCGTGATTGCTGCCAATCAAAAAAAAACAATGATTCTCACTGAGACGTTTCTTCTACTACAATTATTTCTCCTTAATCATACTAAAAGCCTATCATTGTATCATCATTTTGTAGGAAATATATGTTTAAGCTATGTGACGGAAGATGGCAAAATAAAATTTAGCTGAAACATCTGACCTAGTGAATAATTCATAGTAAATAATAATTTTCCAAAAAAAAATTTCCATTTCTTTTATCAATCAGATTCTTTGTTGTCTATGTTTGGCTGTTACCACGCACTACCTTTCATATAATTTATTAATAACTAAAATATTTTCATTTTACGCTACTAGTATTGTTAACACTTATATGAAAAATTAAGAGGATATTTATTTAATTTTATCTCATTATCAAACTTCTTTAAAATAGTCGATTAAATATCTCTTATCTTTTTACTTTATCAAGTACAGCATGGGTGAAGTAGCTAATAAATAAGCGCTCGGGGCAAGCGTGGTTTCACAAGGGTCCTCAAGACTTACGGAACCCATGGACTCAATTAAAGTCACGAGTATGTAGTAACCAATTAAGTTGGATATTACTTTTATTAGCGGTTTCTTAAAATTCACAGCGGGTCTCGTAGAGAGGCACAAAAAGTGCGATTTTTTCATTTAGTGCGTGCGTATGGATGGATGTGTATGGATGTTATCGTTTTTGGCCCACGATTTTTTCCACACCGTTGCACCGATTGAAATGAAATTGAAAACCTACATTAGTTTAACAAAATGAAGCGCTGATTAGTTTTGGTACATATCGGTCCACAAACATTAGTACTTTATTTCAGTACTTTTTAGTTTTTCTAAATATCTTGAAAATGACTTAACCAATTTGATGAAATTTAATATCCTAATTAAATTACCTTGGGGACCACAAAAAAGGTTAAATAAAGTTTTTAGTAAAATTATATTTTTAAAGTACTTACTCTAGAGTAAGATATTGCGCCATTTTTAAATTCTTTAAAATTTATTCATTTGAAAAGTTTAATATAGCTCATTTAGCCTTGCTTAAGTAAGAATGGATGAAGCTACTCTAGCAGAAATGCTAAAAATTTGGGAGGAATTTTTTATGATAACTTATAGCAACTGCGTTGTTTTCTTATCCGTTACCTTTGCTGAGGGCAAATCGATTTTAAACCAAAAATAGCGATTGATTCTCATCTACAGTACTCGAGGAATAATCATTCTATATTGGATTTTTGACGTTTCGGTTTTATTAGTAACCATTGCTGAAGACATAGAGAAATCGATTTTAAACCAAAAATGGCGATTGATTCTCATCTAGTACTTGAGGAATAATCATTCTATATGGGATTTTTGACGTTTCGGTTTTATTAGTAACCATTGCTGAAGACATGGAGGAATCGACTTAAAATAAAAAATAGCGATTGATTCTCATCTAATTGCCGAGGAATAATCATTCTATATTGGATTTTTGGCGTTTCGGTTTTTATTGGTAACCATTGCTGAAGACATAGAAAATCGACTATAAACCAAAAATAGCGGAATGATTCTCATCTAATACTTGAGGAATAACCATTCTATATTGGATTTTTGACATTTTCGGTGCTATTGTAACCATTGCTGAAGACATAGAGGAATCGACTTAAAATCAAAAGCCAACATCGATTCTCATCAATACTTGAGGAATAACAATGAATTCTACATTAGAGTTTTGACGTTTCGATTATTGGTAACTATTGCTGAAGGCATGGAGGAATCGACAAATCAAAAATAACGATCGATTCTTATCTAATACTAGAGGAATAACCTTATTGCATTCCATTTTTGATGTTTTATTTCTTAATAATCTACTGAAAACATTGGAAGAATCGACTTAAAATCAAAAAGACTAAATTCTTTTGGTAAGCAACTCAAGCTTGTTATTTTTATAAAAAGGTAGTCTTTGTTAAGTCGATTCAAGTTTCCATTAATGAAACATCAATGGGGCTGTCGTGTGTACTTCAGCAATGGTTACCAATAATAATCGAAACGTCAAAAACCTAATGTAGAATTGTTATTCCTCAAGTATTAGATGAGAATCGATGGCTATTTTTGATTTTAAGTCGATTCCTCTATGTCTTCAGCAATGGTTACAATAATAACCGAAATGTCAAAAATCAAATGTAGAATGGTTGTTCCTCAACTATTAAATGAGAATTATTTTTGAATTAATGTCAATATGAACTACAAATTGCAAGTGATATCTGATTAATAATAAAGGAACAAACATATTAATATTTCAAATGAATTTGGATAAAGTTTAGCAACGATCCGTTGCAGTTTATTTTTAATGATATTGATGTGAGAAGGAGATACACCAGAAGGTGCATCCCCTAAAGGCCTGTATGGGATGGCCCCACCATCGTGAAAAGAACAGAGAAGAAGGAAAGAAGCCGGGATCACGAGCCAAATCTCAGAAAGTTGGATACAATCCAATTTACTAAGTTTTTTAAGGGCTTCGAGCAATGCTCTGGATCTATAAATTTGTTTTTCTTTTCATATCTTCTAACATTTTTCGTACAACCTTTTTAATTTTTTAATACAATCAGAATGTTCGTAAGTGAGAATTCGTAATTTTCCGTGAAAAATTTAATATTCGCACATCCTAGGGGACTTGTACTAACCACTACTAAAAACCATTTTCATGTTATAAAATTTGTAACCCAATTAAAATTTAAAAAATGTGATGTGGCCATCCACATGGCTCTTCCATAGACCTGCCCCATCGTATATTAAAATTAAATTCAAAATAAATTAATTTTTTTCTGCTTTTGAATATTTTAATTTTAATATTCACCCTCCCCCTTTTTGTAACCTTCTCCTTTATTTCGGCCCCCTAAAGAAATATTAATGTCTCTAACTATAAGACTCATTTCCTTTTGATTCTCTCATTGGTTTTTGAGCTAGAGCATTCACAAAATGTGGTAAATAACTCATTTCACTTACAGTGATATGACAAAATAATTCAAATATCATTTTGTCGATGTTCATTCTATAAAGGAAGTTTTCATGTAGGCCAAAACGCCCTGATTCCGCTCAGATTTTTTTTATTATTAAAATAGTTTTAGTCGTTTTTGAAAAATTTCGAAAAAAAACACTTCATGCAGAATTATAGGTATATGAATTCTAAAACAAATACTTATGATATATAAATCTAAATTATTAATCAGATCCTAATGAAGACAACAATACGTCCACAGTATAATTAAAACTAATATGAAATTAATTTTTTTACAAATTATTTCAAATCACAAATGAGGAAGTTCTTGTTAGAATTAGATAAAAAGGATCTTTGAGGAAGAGAACAGCTCAGATGATAGAGCACACGTTGAAATACAGGGGATAAAGCTAATTGAAGGCAGGTGGTTGCGTCAAACCACTCTTCGGACTGATTACTCTCATGATGATGATAAATTTATTTAATTATTCCTGGCTGCCTCATTAATTATATTAAGAATGTTCTTTCGCGACAAGCCTCGTAACCACTCTATGTTTTTTTAACGTGACTATCCACTCACACTACGAAATCTCTAAATGTATACACACATACTAGCCGGATCGTTTCCAAGCCATTGTGCTTATATCCACTAAAAATAATCGCCCAAATATGTTTTTTTTTGTTTTTTATCAAAACTGGTAAATAATTTCAATTTTTTTTAAGATACTCCGAATATATTATTCTAACAAATATTAGTTTTTCATCAAGATGGTGAAAGTCCTTCAATGAAAAAAAATAAAATAATGATCATATCCCCGCCCTTTCCCTATATACCCTATGTTAAAAATGTCATTTTTAATTGCAATTATTTCATGTTTGGTGTGGTAAATCGTTTTCAAATTTTAACAGTATGTGTATTATGCTTTTAATGACTTATATTCCAAGTTTCAAAAACTTCTTGAATTTTTGCATTTGTGAAAGGACTACCTTAAGAACATTTTGAAAATTGAAATAATAATAATTGTTTTTTTTTTATTTATTTGTTTTTTTTTTTCAGGAGAGAGACTCCCTATTTTACTTGTTGTATTATTGATGAAGCCACTCAATCAATAGAACCAGAGACATTATTACCACTCGTATTTGGTATAGACAAATTAATATTAATTGGCGATCAGGAACAATTGCCAGCCACGGTTTTATCTCAATATGCTAAAAAGTTTAAATTCCATCAATCCTTATTCTCTCGAATTCAAGAAATGTTTTCATCAGAATTTACTAAATCCCCCGTGATGTTATTGAATGAACAATATCGAATGCATCCTGAAATTTTAAAGTTTCCTAATCAGTTTTTTTATCATAATCAATTGCATACTCCACAAACAATTATCAATTCCAGAGATTCATTCCTTCATCCTTATCGGATATTTGATTTGGATTATATTCAAAAAGATAACAGGTATGAATATTTAAAATATTATCAAATTGGGTATATATTTATTTTTTCACATGCTTTTAACTTGGATATTTTATATGTCTGTCTGAATAGAATCTTGTAATCGAATTTTGCCTTTTTTTATTAAAATAGAGGTGGTCATATTAAGACCAACTTTTTTTACTCCCCTACATAGAATCTAGTGGTCAAGTAGTCTTTTTGATCACCTGATGAGCTCCAGAAGGTTGGCGACTAAATTTTCTTAAGGAATTATTTTGTCTTCAACTACATATAAAACCAAAGATGATTGATCTCCAAGGGCCTAGCATTCAAACGAGATTTGGGTGGCTGTTTCGTCCTCTATCTTACATAATCTACACGTGTCTATTCTTGATGTATAGTGTACACCCATCTCATGTACGTAGGTGTTGCCTCAGAATTTTCTCTTGCTTCTTTTTACCCAACAACTGCACACCTTCGTATTTGCGATGACAATATATACTATGAAAATCAATTACATATATATTAGAAAACGTAATTTAAACTTTACAGAATATAATGTAAACATTACATTACATTACACACTGTGGTGCAAAAAAAGTGGAACACTTAGAAAAATGTAGTTTTTTCAAATAATTTTCAGAAAAAAGCATATTCTATTTAAACTTTATTACATTGTGTGATTGTACAAATATTTTTAAACATTTTTAGAGTGAAAACAATGTATTATTTTAATTTAAACCCTTTAAAATTAAATTTATTTAAACTAGAATAAATTTTCTGGTTTGAAATCTGATCCCTTTATTGAATTGTATTAAATGATTATCGTTACAGTAAAATTGTAGTAAACTGATAGGACTCGTTATTAAATATTTAAGCACTATAATACTCTGAGGTATATGAGTCAAACCATTGACTAGGACAACTACATCCTAGTCAATGGTTTGACTCATATACCTCAGAGTATTATAGTGCTTAAATAAATGATTATCGTCTAATATCGAATTAAATTGAATATTTTAATATTTATTAGTTTGAATATCTCATCTTTTAATTTAATTTCATTTGAAATATTGTCCAAGTATAATGCATCTAAAGACCGAGGAAGTAGCTCAAGCTGTAGCTCTAATAAATGATGGATGATCGTATCGGTATGTCGCTCAACGACTTAAATCATCGGTTGGAAGTATCCACCAAAGCTGTAAAACGATATAGAGAAACAAACTCCTATCCCAGGAGACCGGGATCTGGTCGAATTAGAGCTTCAAATGAGAGAGATGACCGATTCATATTGGAGGTATTGAGGGATCGGCATTGTAAAGCACCTCAAATTCAACAGCGCTTTCTACAAACTCGATATTAGGGAATTAGGGTTGATGTCAACAAGACCAGCGACAGGCCCTCTTTTCACACCGAATCACCGAATCAATCTAAGTGTTCCACTTTTCTTGCACCACAGTGTATATGTATATATACCGGATAGTCATTATAAAGCGTTTCAGAAATAAAATATTTGGAAAAAATTGTCAAACATTGAGTTAAACAAAAAAATGTTTAGACAAAACTTGTTAGATTTAGGTCACAAATGAGAATATAATTCAAAAAAAAGCAAGTTCCCGTTTAAATTAATGGAGTTCACCTTGAAATAATCTTCAAAATAGCGACAAAATGAAAAATAATAATCCCAAAACTTCCCTCTCTACTTATCAATTTCTTTTTTCCAAAACAAAAACATCTGTTACGCTTTATAATGACCATTAATGTATAAAAAAAAAAAAAATAATAATTAAAATAATACTTTTCTTTCTTAACCCAATAAAATGAAAATAAATTCTTCTCCAGTAATCACAAATATCCATAATCGCATGACTAAGAAATGCTTTTAAGTTAAAATTGAATTAAAATAAGCCTCCACGGTTTTATTTTTAGACTTGCAAGATGGAAACTTTTTGAGTATGAAAGTATTTATTTTCTACTTTTTATTAAATTAAGAAATAAAAGCATTATATATATTATATATTATCTCTAGTCCATGAAGCTTTTAACTTGAAAAATTACCACACTTTTAGAGTAAGGCTCTTTCTCCCAACTTGCCACCATTTATCCACCAGTAAATGAATAATATCTCAAAAAAGGGAAATAAATACAAAATAAAAACTATAAAAGGCATAGTTTCCTTGGCTAAATAAAAATTCATTAGATCTAAAAAAAAAAGTGAAATATGATTATTAGGATCCGGTGGAGGATTAGAGCAAACAGTGGTCAAATTTTTTTTTTCCTAATTTTTTATTAGATAAAAAAATTGGGTTTACTATAAATAAAATCGGTTTGGCGAACTAGATCTAACTAAACCGAACTGAACAACACTTTATTTACATATTTATTTCACATATAAATAAATTTAATATTTATCATACCCGTCTGCTCTAATCCTACAGATTTATCAAATATATTTTAACTATAATTTAAAAACTGTTGTTATTTTTTTTATTTTTTAGTGACTTTAGTAATCCAGATGAGGCTAAATTTGTTGCGGAGCTTTCTTATTCATTATTTATGAAAGCAAGAGAAAAAGAAAAAAATTATAAAATTGGAATTATCACTCCTTATCAAAGACAAAAAATAACAATAATTCATGCTCTGAACAAGTAAGTTTTTATTCTTTTCTAAATATATACATACATATAATAATATACCATACCTTATTGACCCGAATATAAGAAAAAAAATTTCCATGGAATATGAAATCATAATCTGCCAAAGCGATTGGGACTCGGATACCGAGTGTTCCATAATAAATAAATATATTTGGAGAATTAGCAGATTATTATTTAAGCTTAATTTAAAAAGCTTTAACTTATTGATCTTCACTTATTGCCTAGTATTTTTAGAAAACTCCTACTCTTGGCCAAATTATATTCGGGATCATACGGTATATTTACTATAACATAATATTCTTGATAGTATTTTTTAAATAAATAACTTAAATTCTTAAAAATAATTAGAATTCCTGTAATTGAATTTCAAACGTTTCGAGAACAATGTGTCTTTATCATGGGAAATCTTTTTAGTCCAAAAAAATTGGAACAAATAGAGAAATTTTCTTCAAAGCTCGGGGAGTGAGCATTTGCAGGTAGCTAGGTGGTAGAGCATAATAAACTATTCATATAATAATTAATATTTTGAAAGACCCGTTTGTTTGTTTATCATTTTCCATGGTAAATCGTGAAAATCTTAATTAAACCATCAAAAAACAAAAACAAAGATATTTTCTGCATTTTTTTAATCAGAATCAGAGAGACCGAAATCTAATCACTTCTTCGTATTAGAAATACAAACATTTTGACATCAAGATCAACTTTCTTCAACTTTGCATTCTTTATTTATCATGGGTATCATAATCCAGACATAGAAAAAAATGATTAAAAATCATTTTTCTCGACGTTTTAAACTTTTTAAAGCAATAATATAAAATATTCGAGTGAATTCAATCTCAACCAAAACATTCTGTGAAAAAACAAGCCAAGCTCGAAAAAGTAGTGAAATCTAGTGTGTAGCCAACTAAAATTCTCCAAGAATAATTAAGTTGAGAGATCTACTATTTTCTCAACTTAATTATTCTTGGCGAATTTCACTACTTTTTCTACTTGGCCTGTTTTTTCACAGAATGTTTTGGTTGAGATTTCTCTTCTTTTTGTAAGCTATGAGGAAGCCCTTTGGTCCAAAGGGCTAGAATTTTCATTTTGGGTAATTAGTTTTTGCATTTCTAGACTTCAGGGGGCCCACGGAATATGTATACCAAATTTGGTTGAGTTTGGTCCAACGGGCTAGAATTTTCATTTTTGACCCTCCTTCCATTTTGAAGGGGTGAAAGATAGAAAGTTTGGATTTTTTGAATTTTTCCTTTGTTTGTGTCCCAAACTCTACTAGCAGGCGAAATTTCATGATGCTGGGAAGATTGGAAGTACCCTAGAGGTTTTGATGACCTGTCAGTGAGTGAGTGCCAAAATTAGCTATTTTCTCAGGTCCATATCTCAGAATCTATTTAAGCTATATTATTGAAATTTGGTGCTCTCCTCAAGATGGATTACATAATTACATGTGTATAATTTCAGCTGTGTATCTCAAATGGAATCCGAGCTGGAGGGGGGTTGAAATTGGCTCTAAATAGTTCGTATAAATAGCGTACAGCGTGTACGGTCAAGCTGCAATGCTCGAACTTGGCCTGTGCACGCTGTGCGCTTTGATACCTCGGTTCGCATGCCTCTTTGGAAGATCTTGACAATTATTCAAATCTAATAGAAGCTTTGATAAGAACCACATTATGCACTGTATTATTATTTATTCCATTTATTCAAAAGTACATACCCATTTTGGGCTTTGGTACAAATTATACATATAGTTTTATTAACACAATCTAATTCTTCTTTTCCTTTGCGACCTTCATAGAATATTTCATTTCTTCTTTCTTCAGGAATTCCATTATTTCTCTCCCCATCGTTCCCTTCCTCAGTTCAACTTCCAACCCCTTCCAAGTGTTTTCCTTTCTTCTTTCATCTTCTTCTTCTCTTCCTTCCTTCCTAATCTCCCAAGATTATATGTGTTTCCACATCTCGCTCTTGTCCATATCTTTATCTCTTTTACTCTTTTACATTCTTCCACTCAAAGTAATTCTCTCTTCCGATTGCTTCTTTGATTTTTTTTGTATATTGGAAAATACGAAGAGTTTTCTATTTTCGTCCAGTCCTCTTGTATCTCCTGTTCTATGCCTTTCTTTATTGCTTTTTCCATAGTATCTCTGGTCCTCTCAGCTTCCCAGCTCCTCACTTTTGTAGGTATTTCTGGTTCTCCCCATTCCTCCCATCTTCTTCTAAAATTGGCACCCATCTTGAGTCATTCTTGTTGCTGATGTTTCTTACTATTTCTTTTAGGCATACCCTTGGCCATCTGCTTTCTTCCATTTCTATTATGTTTAGTAAATAGTTGTCTAGTCTTTTCACCTGGTATGTTCTTAACTTGATTCTTCCGAACTCTCTCCACCATATGTAGTCCGGTGTGTTTCTCTTCACCCCCATTATTAATTTGAAGAATTCTCCTTGTATCTTTTCTTCTCTTTTCTCCTCCCATCCCCAGTTTTCTACTCTATACATTATAATTGATTCACATTATGCATTGTTATAAATATATTTATTAAGATAGACATATACAACATAAAAACACGACAATTCGATCACAGATCTAGTGATGTGGTATTAAAGCCTTCTATTAAATTATTCAACTACCAAAGCTTTAATCAATTCAATGATATAAATCGTCTCGGATATACAAATTAAATATTAATATTCAGGAAAATTAATTGTATTTAATTCTTGCTCTAAAAATTCTTATATTTTTTAAAAACGAATTATTTTACATAAATATTATTTTAAGCTAATCATAATCCTTTACGACACCTATCTATTATTGTTGAGATCTTTCAAAATATTAATAGATTATCTGTGCTTATAAATTTTTTTTGATAGAAGAGAACCTTATTCCCGAAACATTTAAATTTCAATTAAACCAATTTTGATTTTTTTTTCTAACAGAATTGTATTTATTTCTTTAAATTTATTATATTTAAAATTCCTGTCTTTTGATTAATTTTTTTTTTTTATTCATTTTAGATCCATTAGTAAACAAATTTGGGTTAATACAATAGATAGTTTTCAAGGCCAGGAAAAAGATATTGTGATTTTTTCTATTGGACGATCACAAGGTATTGGATTCCTCGCTGACCACCAAAGGCTGAACGTAGCTCTCACTCGAGCTAAATATTCTCTCATTATTTGTGGAAATTTCGCATCACTTAGGGTAATTATTAAAAGGACAACTTCCAGTTCCCTATAGTAATAACTTTACATAAAGCAGACGCAATTTAAGGTTTATATATATTCTCTTGATCAAAAAGTTTCAGGAATTTATTCAGAAAATCAAAAATACAAATTTATTCATCAAATTCGATATTCTCTCCTTCAAAGTACTCCTCATCGACTGCAACGCACTTATGCTAGCGCTTGATCCAATCCTCAAAACATTTTTTATATTCGGTTTTCGGTTTGGCCATCAGAGCCATCTTCGATTTTTTCTCCTCTTGGCTGCTATAACGCGTTCCCCTGAGCGATTTTTTGAGTCGACTGAACAGGAAGCCAAATCAGTCGAGTTCGGTGGCTGTTGGATGGTATTCGTTCCGTTCTTGGTCAAAAAGTTGGGGATAACGATGGCATTGTTCGACCGTGATTCTCACAAATCCGGTCTTTTTTGGCGTCTCAAAGCCAAAACATTAAACAAAATGTCTTGAACGGATTCATAAGCGATGTTCAAGTTCGCTGCCATCACTCCAATTCACGCTGGACTTGGGGATTGAATATATAACATCTCAGATTACAAATCCATTTGGTGATCCATATCAGTGTTTGGTATAAAGGCGTGATGCGGGCTAATCGCGAAATGATGCTGGATCATAGCTAAATGGATCCATCTTTTTCATTCTCTCTTGCTCCAGATTTAAGATTCAGCAGACTCCATAGCCTCAATCAGCAGTAGTCTCGCGATATATATATATATCTTGTTTAAAAGCGCTATCAAAAATAATTCTCTTTAATGTACAAATAGAAACAAAAAGGTTGTCCTCTGCTTGATGCAAATAAACATACACACATATATATCGAGATGATATATCTGTATATATATATTATTTATTTGTTTGAGACTATAGTTTCGAAGACTTGGGCTTCATCATCAGTCTTTTAATTATAAATGTTGTTTTTCATAGAGTCAATATCCTTATTTGCATCAAACAGAGGACAACCTCTAGGTTTCTCTTTGTGAATCAACAACTCTGCTACTCTCGGCAAAACAAAAACTTTTCTCTTTAATGTGTTAATTATTCTTTAATATATTAATTAGAAAATTATTATGTCAATTTACAGTTTTCGGGAATCATTTCTTTAATTTTATCGATGTTTTCGTCGGTTTTCGATCTCGACTGCGTTCGTCATCCTCGACAGACTCACGAAAACTTGGGCCACACATAAAAGTTTGTTTTTAATAGAGTGACTCTTCTTCAACATTTTCGCATCGTTTTTAACTCAAAATTTAATACAAACTTGTTGATGCAAAGACCATTTCATTTTTAAAATGAAACGGCTCTGATAGTCCATACCGAAAACCGAGTATAAAAAATGTTTCGAGGATTTTCATTGGATCAAGCGCTGGCATAAATGTGCTGCAGTCGATGGGGTGTACTTTAAATGAGACAAAATCGATTTTGATGAATAAATTTGTATTTTTATGATTTTCTGAATAAATTCCTGAAACTTTTTGATCAAGGGAGTATTCCTTATAAATTAAACTAATATGCTATTCTCTTGATAAAACCTTTTTAAAATTATTTTTCTTTAACCCATCTTGGCATTTTATAGCGTATTCTTTTGAACTCCAGTGAACCCTCAACGATGGTGCTGACATTGTCGCAAATAAAAAAAAATATATAAATCATATCATTAATTGGGGATTCTACGGTAACTGTGGCGCCGCGATCTGACGATGGATTTTTATCGTACTCACCAAAATAAGACTAAAATGAAGAATACCATTTTTCGAGATTTCGCTTAGTTTTCGAGATATCCAGTTTGAAAAATACTTTTTTTTGAATTTATTTTCTTTTATTTTTCAATTGTTTTTTATAGAAACCACGGAAACCGTAGTACCACGGGTTCCGTGTGGCGCCGCTATCCGATGACGGATTCTTTTAGAGCAAGATAAAATAAGTAGGAAAGTAAAAATAAAACTACAAATTTGAACTGAAATTGAGTTTATGGACTGTGATGTCTCAAATTGTCTCAAGTGAGCGCCAGTAGGCGTTGGCTATTTTCACTTTTATAACTTTTCATAGGTTCGGTTCTATTCATCATCTCGGTTCATTTAGATAAAAAAATGGGTTCCCGATCAAACTTTGAAAGATTCGGTTAAGATATATTCAGTTCGTCTAACGCCAACCTAATCACCTAAAAACCAGCCCGAAATGAAGATATACGAGCCGAACTGAATATATTTTAACCGAACCGGCAATGACTTTTACATATTCGAATTTTTTTAGGCATTTACTAATTATTTTTTAATTAATATTTATTTTCCAAAAGAATCAGTAGCAGCTCCACACGGAACACCCGTGATACTACGATTTCCGTGGTTTCTATCAAAAAACAATTGAAAAATAAAATAAATAAAAAAAATAATTTTTATAAAAAAAAAATAAAACTGACTTCAAGAAAATTAAATGCAACAAATAAAATAATAAGAACTCAAAAATAAAATGAAATGCACTTAAAGGTATAAAATAATTAGGTAACTTAGTTACAACTAAACGACGAAATATTTACATGAAATCTCTTTTTGAAGTCGGTGCCAAACATGTACATTTTATGAATCAAACTCGACGTATTTTACTTAGTACGATTGGCGGGTACGCTTATATAGTTTGTTTAGCACCGACTTCAAAAAGTGATTTCATGTAAATATTTCATCGTTTAGTTGTAACTAAATTAGATAATTATTTTATACCTTTTAGTGCATGTTATTAGATTTTTGAGTTATTATTATTTTATTTGTTGCATTTAATTTTCTTGAAGTCAGTTTTTTTTTTTTTTATAAAAATTAATTTCATTTTTCTCTTTTTAGTGATATATTATTAATAGTGCTTAATAGAATACCTTGCATGCATCTCGTGAGAGAAAGCGTCGGGCCAATGAATCAGAAAATGATAATTTAATTAAATTCATAAATATAGAAATTCTCTAGAAACGTTTGCGGGTTTTAAATGAACGTTTTAAGATTGATTTTTTATAAAAGATTTTATTTATTATAATTTCGATTATTTGCTCATAAGAATTGGAAATTTACGTTAGTTCGTCATTGGTCATATCATCAGAACTCGACCAAATTAATATGGGACCACCCCTAAGGTACTCTCTTTCCAATATATAAAGAATCATCGAAATCGGTTCATAATCAAAGAAGTTATTCCTGAACAAACATAGCAAAAAAGGTCCAATACCAATGAAGAAAAAACGGGACCAATCGGAAACTAGACTGAACCCAATGCAAAAAAAATCCTCAAAATCGGTTCACAATTGACGAAGATATCAGGTAACATAGTCACAAAAAAAAAATTCAGTCGAATTGAGAACCTCCTCCTTTTTTGAAGTCGGTTAAAAAACAGTATTTTTTAAACTGGATATCTCGAAAAATGGTATTCTTCATTCTCGTCTTATTTTGGTGAGTACTATAAGAATCCATCGTCAGATCGCGGCGCCACAGTTACCGTAGAATTGCCCATTAATTTCTCGTTTTAAGAAAGACTTAATTATAGCTAGAGGGGTCTACACACATCCCCCCCACCGTGAAGGGGGGGGCCCCCCCAGTAAAAAAATTCCTGGATTTAGCGAAATTTATTTTATGGACGGTCCCTTAACTATAATTAAATTAAAAATGAAGTCAAATAAAAAAATGTAATTATTATTTCACTATTTATTATCATTTGCTTAAGGTTAACATTATTGTACTTAAAATTATTTTTATTTACATAAAATATGCTATTTTAATAATAGCTCTTAAGTTTAAAAAAATTTTACATAGTTTTTATAAATTTTTTTTTTTCCAGAATCATCACTTATGGAAAAATCTACTTGAAGATTCAATCAAGAGAAATTGTTATTTCTCTATAAGAGGTCATTATGATGAAGATATTATTAAAAAAATAATTAAATGATTGAGAATTGATATTTATACATATATTTATTTTTGTTAAAAGCTTTATTTTGTTTCTTTTACTTTCTTATGAATCTTCTTTTATTTTTTCACTTTTATAAAAAATAAATTATTCATTTTCTAAATGATCCAATTTAATTGTTTGCGATTGTTTTTGATTCTTAACATAAGGTTTTCTTACTTTTTTATTAACAGTTTTTGATCTTCCTATAACATATTCGGGCATTATTAATTTATTGCTTTCATAATGGGTGTGATTGGAAACTTCTTCCACCGATTGCGAAGATAAATATTGAGGATTGGTTGGAAATTCTTTTGGCTTTTTATAAACGATTTTTTGATCATCTTCTTTATCCTTCTCATTTTCATCATCATCTTCGGCTACTTCCATTCTTCTTCGATTCGCAAGATCTTGTAAAAAATTTAACGCCGTCTTCGTGTTTGTATTTTCGGACATATCTTCTTCCAAAACATCATCTAATGTATACTTAGTCCATTTTTCGGGATTTTTCGCATAACCTGGCAATTTTTTACCAAATCGCGGAGGTAAAAAGGATGGTTTTTTAAATATACTCTCTTGACGTTTGAATTGGTCCATATTTGAAGAAGATATTTTGATGTTCTTGCTTTCATTATGCGAGGAATATTTTACAATTGATTTATGTTGTTTTTTACTTAATGATATTTCATCGTTGATTTTTAAAGGAAGTTGATCGAAAATTGCTTTAGATCTTTTACTAAAGTCGGTATTTTCACTTTTAACAAAAAACAATGGATTTTGAGTGTCCATTTCGGAAACATTAGGCATTTTATAATAGAATATATGAGTATTAATTTAAACTAAAAACTATTACCAAATTCCAATTTTTATAAGTTTATTTTATATATTTAAAAACAGGCTAGAATTATAAATATGATAAAATAATGATTTGTCAAAATAATAAATTTGACAAAACCAAAATAACTAAATATGATCAACTTTTTTATGTTGGCTACACTGATATTGGTGTAAATTTTAAAATAGATAATATAAGTAATGTAAAAAATATATTATTTTTAAAAAATAAAATAGATTTTAATTTTGTATTTATTTAATTTATAATAAATTATTGTTTATAAAAATCTGTTTATCTTTTAAATTTAAATATTATTTAATTAATTGAAAATATTTCTTTTGACGAAAGTATCATAGTTATTGATTTATAAAGAGAAATCATTGAGGTTGTCCTCTACTTGATGCATATCTATTCGTTATATTATGTATATATAAGGGTGCCCATCCCCCCTAGCTTCATGACTCCTCTTCTCTCACAGTTTCATGAAAAGTAATCCCGGAGGGGGTCCTTACAAATAGAGGAATAACAATAGGCCTACTACCTAATTGTATAGTATATTTTATTCACTTCTAAAGAATTAAAAGAGGGTTTATTACCTTTTGTTGAAGTTATAAAACTTGACCGTTTTTATTTTTAGTATATCATGATAATTTTGCAACAATTTTCAAACTCCCCTCTCCAGAAATTTCAAATGGCGCACTCTGATCCTGGAGTTCGCCATGGCTCAGTAATCTCCCCCCAAGTTCTTCCTAATATATATAAACAACCTAAATACTCAAACTTCAAACCCAACTCACTGTTACGCCTACGATAGCACTCTGCCTGGCACTCCCGAATAAATAATCGAAACAATATGTTGTTTCTTCAATCACTCTCGACTTGACTCGACTAGAAAATGCATTTCTCAAAATTAAATTAGCTTTAATACAAACAAGACTCAATGTTGACTAATTTCTAAGCGCGAAAATAAACATTTCCCTGACATCCCCTTTTTTACAAATACCTTGAAGATGTGTGGCAGGCTGTCCATTTTGGGCGTCTCAGTCGCATCTGACCTGTCCTGGAATGAACACATTTCCTCTGTGGCGAAATCCACAGCAAGGAAAATTGGTTTATTCACAGGTCCAGGCGATTTTTCACCCCTCTGCAGCTTCTCACCCTCTACAAGACCAAAATCTCCCCCCTCCTGTCTAGAATACGGCTCGCATCTGTGAAGAGGGGCCTCCAAGCATTCTCTTGCCACCCTGGATTCAATTCAGAATCGAGCTATCAGGCTAATTGACGAATCAACCCTTACCGCCTCCCTAGTTCATCGAAGAAGTGTTTTCGCGCTTTCCTTATTTGATAGATACTAACACGGCATGTGCTCTGATGAGTTAAAGTCGGTAATTTCCCCCAAGGCGTGATTTCCAACAACCTTTCGCGGTTAAATTGGAAAAGTGCCGGACCACTAGATTCGCCAATACGTTTGTCCCCATGACTTTGAGAAAATGGAACTCTCTAATTCGGCCTCCGTCTTTCCCGTCACTTATAACATACAAACCTTCAAAAGTTTGGACAAACACCTACGCCTCAACCATTTCTCTTCATCTATTCCTCCTTCTCTTCGGTAATGCAATATTTTCGAGATTCATAGGGGCCGCATCTTCATGATGTGCTTCTTGCATTGGATTGCATTAAAAAAAAAAATTATACTTTTGAATTTTCTAACTTGTACATTTATGAATTGGTGTTATTTTATTTTTCGATCATTTTTTATTTTAATTTTGTAGGTGCTTTATAATATACGTAACCAAAATTTCAATATTGTACTTAATTATTTACATTTTTTTACTTTTTTATGTAAAAAAATGGGTGGGGGTCAACGTACTCTTTGCCTAATGGCCCATATTTCCCTAATCCGGCATTGCTCGACTTCTCCTGTTAAGTCAATATTTGGGAACCTTTGGCGGGATCAGAGTGGCGGTCATATAACATTTTTGGCCCAAAACCCCAACATTATAACAAGAGGCATGGCGCAGCTGGGAGGGAGGAGGGAGGATATTAATCCCTCCCCCCAAAATGTTGAGGTAAACATCGAAATTTTACAGGATATAAATAAAACGTTCAATAAAAATGATACTCTGATAAAAAAAAAGCAATCTGGTCATCAAGGGATCATGTTTCCTACTCCTAGGAGTATATTCATACTCCCCCCACCCCGAAATTTTTCCTGGATACGGCCTTGTAGCAAGGCATATTGTACTCAAATAGATCTGTAAATTCGCATATATAAAATAATTCACCATTTTTATAAGTTTCAACGTTCAGCCTATTAGTGTTTAAATTTCGCAAAATGTTCAGTTCTATATACTATATGCGAATCGTGCTCCTACTTTAGATTTTCGAAATCTATTTGATGTAAACGTTAGTCAAGTGTTTGGTTCAGAAGATTTTGAGAAAATCATCCACGTTAAAATTGTGGTATGGCATTTTAGAAAATCGTTTCGTGTAAATTGTTTGGATTGAAAATTTGAAATTTTATTTAAAAGGAAACAAGAAAGAAAAAAAAAACATTTATATTATAGAAATTATTATTATTTTTATAGGGGTGAGAAAAAGAATAAAAAGTTTGGAATATCCGTGCTAACTTTCGCGGAGAATGTATCTCAACTTAATTATTTTATAAAATGTTTGTTTTATAAAATTTCAAGTGCAAGTGTGAAGTCTAAATTAGTTTATTTAAAAATTGAAAATTAGCAAAATTGATTGTATATAAAAAATATATAAATTATAAATATTTACAATTTAATTAACAGTCACTGAATTATCACAGATTTCGTATCATTTATAAGATTAGTTTATTAATTTTAATGTTGAATGTTTAGAAAATAAAATAAAATATTAGAAAATAATTTATATTAATTAAATAGATTTCAAAATAAATAACTATTTTTTTCTCTTGTTATTTATTAAAAGGGGGGGATTTCTTATTTAATATATTTGGTAAATATATGTGCCAGCTTTTTTTGCTCGTACTAGTAATGACGTATGCTCTTAATAAGAAAATTTATAAAAATTGTTTTCGTGAGGAATCCCCCTTATGTCTCACTGTATTAGGAGGCAAGCAACTTAACTTGTATTGGGCAGTAGTTACTAACTTATAATTAGCTTTTTTTGAAACCGCTCTCCAAATTTTCTGCGATTTGATATATAGTAAAGTAAAGAATTACTACTGTGGTATTTTTTAAGTCATTTTGCTGATAATATAGTACCAGAGTTGGAGAAATCACTGAGAGTTCTCTACTTAATCTGAGATGTCATGTATAATTTTTCTTATCAGAATAAGTGTATTCCCCTCCAAAATAATAAAACTCAATTGGCAAAAAACTATCCGGTCCAATCTGACATATACAACCAGCTGATAAATTTCACCCCCTCGCGGGTCATTTCCCAAGGGGGTGAATACAAGCATAATGATATGCAAGAATAATTATTATAACATCTTGGATTAGAGGACTATCATTGATTTTTTCAATATTTTTTGTTAAGGCTTTCTAAAATATTTCCTCCAAATTTTTTAAATGCTAAGTGGTAATTTATTAGCAACATGTTACATGTAAACAGAATATAACAACTACCGCAAAAATTTATGTCCGTTTGCTAGAACGCACGATTGTTTTGTCTTGATACCGAGACATATACAGACAGGAATAGATAGGTCAGTCTTCAGTGCGATAGCTCATTATTTTTCTCTATAGCTATATACTTTATAAATGTAATTAAAGAGTGCAGTTCCTTCCTTTCCTTACCCCAAGAATTTTAGAACTTTACATTTTTTGGGATTTGTCCCTGGACCTCATCAAATTTTTTCTAAAGCCGAATTTAAATAAAAAATTAAAATAATATGTCACTGAGCAGTGACGAGATTTTTTTTCAATTAATGGCCTCTGAAGCTACATGCTCATTTAGCCAGGATGAGATGAAACTTTTTCCAAACATTTCTAAACAATTAAATAAGTAAATAATGAATCAATAAAAAAAAAGTAAATAAACACATATTCTTATATAGTATATCTAGCAAAAGCACCCAAAAACATCCTCATTTCAACTAAGAATTAGTTTTTAGCGATTTATATTATATCAGAAAATGGAAAGTTCGAAAATTTATGGAAGGATAAACAGTGTAGTCACTGTAGTTACTTTGGAACTGTTTTTAGGGCCCAAAATACTTTTTCATAGAACCGTTTGTTAACTTTGCAACAGTTTTCGTAGCAAAGCTATGTTGTATTTCAACTATTGTTTAGGAGTAAAGCCTTCCATTGTTTAGCCGTATGGCCTAACGTTTTTTGTACCCACACAACTTATTTTCTTATAAATAAATATAATTGCTATGAATTAACTTTCTTTACAAATTATTATTCATTTTTTGATTTAAGAAAATAGGAGCCTTAGGGGTATCGTAACATAATTTTTGTTAGACGGTCTAGATAAAGGTAGCCATATGTGAGAGCGGTCGAAAATGACTATACCAATAACATTACGTATTTTATGGATTGCCCGTTATTTCCTCAACCATTTGTAAAACATAAGCTAATAAATATATTAATATTAGCAATTCTCAAATCAATTAAAACATTACCACTTAGTACAAATAATTTGGAAAGCTGATTCAAAGAAAATTATATAACATGAAGTCAAAATATTATTTCATGGTGTCTGTACAATTTTTATTTTTGCGCTTTTTATAACCAGAGTAATAATATTATATTTGATATCTTTTATCAGTCCATTTTTGTGACCTGGGCCTGTGCACCTGCCTAGATACCGGATTATATAGAAACCAGAGAAAACTAGGCAACTAAACTATCGAAGAACAAACCGCACTGGATGTTTCTTCGGCCAACTATTTGGAATGAGTGCTTTCTACATTTTAAGGCCCTTGGCTTTAATATAATATATTATAAATTGATTTTTTTTTGAGTCACGTCATTTAATACTTTTTACTATTTTTTACAATTCAAACGAGCATAGTCATGGGACTAAACGGCAAATGCATCCCTGATAATGATTAGTGTAGTTTTGTTTATTTATTATTTATATATTCCTTTAGTTTTATTTTAATTTTTTCTGCCCAAAATCTTAGTCCAATACCAAATTTTTTTTTTCTTATTAATAATTGCACAGAATAAATTAATGAGTATGCTATCATTTCTCTTTTACTTGACCATATGTAGAATGAGGAAATATTGTAATCAGCAGAAAAAATTCCGATATTTGCAGATCTTTACGTTTTCCCAAAATCCAGATTATAAATGTATGTGTGTGGCCAAATATTTTGTGTATGCTTTACCGCACAAATAAATAAGAAATCCAAAAAAATTATATTGAGTACTTGTATATCAGGATTATTAATAAGATCTGATTAGATTTTGGTTGAAATCCAAGATTTGCCGTAAAATAATTATTTCTTTTAAAATTCATTTTTACGGTGTTTATTTGTCCTTTTGTGGACCTTAAAGCTTTGTTTTCAATTATATTTTTTTCATTATTCCGCACTAATTGAGAAATTGTGAAAATAATCAATATGAACTCTAATGAAGGGCTATTAAAAATGTAAATAGTTGGCTAATCCAATATTAGTTAAAACCTCTATATTCGAGATTTTATAATTATTGATCAAAGGCTAGTCAGAACATCTCTAATACAAATTCATTTTTCAAAAAGCATTTAATCTTTTTTTTTTTGACTCTGAGCAAATGTAAGATCTGAAAATCTCGGCATTCAATTTTCAAGGAATACAATATTATTAATACAATTTATTGTGTAGTAATAGAAATAAAATTAATTATAGATACGAGAGGGCTTTTTGGTAAAACCAGTCCAAATATTTTTTCATCTTTTTTTACACATCATTTCTTATGAAACTGACTAATATAGATTTTCATAATTTATAATTCAACATGATAGATCAGTTCACAAAATATAGTTATATATATTTTATATAACGTTTAAATTCAGTCATTTAAAAATTAAAAAATAAATAGTGATAGTGATCTAATGAGTGTAATACTGAAATTATTAAGGAACAACTTTTGACCTCATGACTAAGAATCTTGTTTCATCCCCCTTTGACTAGAGATTTATTATAATGTGATAAAGATGAGATAATTATGAGTATGGTCTAAAAAATAATTAATTATATATAATAAAAAAAATAAAAAAATAAAAATAAAAACACATTTAGAAATTAATATATGAGATGTTTTATCTGAAAGTGATGTAAATCAAATTTTGGAAAAAATCTTTTAGGCATAAATGTCTTGGTTGGAAATTAATAATAATACAGTCAATAGTGGATAATAGCCCTCATAAATTACTTAAAAGGAATATAATAAAATAATCAGATATTTAAACAATCCAACTTAATAACATGAATGGAAGCTCATTTGGTTAAGAGCCTCGTACCGGGTACGGGAAGGTCCCGGGATCGAACCCCGGGGCATGTTTTTATCTATAATGAGAAAAAAATTCTTTATTTCCTAATTCAATTAAATAAATATATATTTATATAAATATCTCAATGATGAATAAATGGACTTGTACCACTTTCAAATAAAACAGTTCATTTATTATATATTATTAGAAACTCATCTTGTTTATATAAATAAATAAATATATATATACAGTATTTATAAAAATATTTAAAAAAATTTTTTTTGTATAACTATAATTAAAATTTGTAAATGAGTCAAAATTTAGGAATAATCATAAATAAAGATGTGTTTCCAATTCATTTAAACACCAAGGAAATACATGATTTTGTTTTACTAAATTTTTTTTTTTTCATGCAAAAAAAGATTAAATAAATAATAAATACATGCAATGATTGATTCAAAAAACATGCATATAGAATATATATTTATCGGGATATCACAGATAATTCATTTATACTTTAAAATAAATAAGTGTACCTGTCTGACTATTTATAAAAATATAAATTAGTATTAATTCCAATAATGAATTGTAATGGAATTAATTCTAAAAATATGTTTATCTCTTAAAAAAATAAATAGTATATTAAATTAGTTAGCTTGCGTGTAGTGGCATTGCCAACTACACTTAAGTTAAGGGTGCAATTCAATTGAAGATAGTGGGGTTTCAACTCCCAATATCCCCTTAAGTTAACATAAATCATTTCAGTGGAATGCAACACGACTGAGATTGGGACGTAAAATAAATATATGATAAATGTTCACACTATATTTAGAATTTATAAGGAATAATAATTGAAAGAAAATCTTATTCTCGATGTAAATAAGCATATTTGTAAAGAAAAAAAATTATATATATGTAAATATTTGATTAATTTGAGATTCAAATTTCGAAGTATTTTCTTAAACTACAGTCGTGGATAAATATTACTCACAATACAATACAATAGCAGTTTTTCAAGTTAAAAATTCTAATGATTTAAGATGAAGGCAAAGCCTCAAAAATTTAGTTTCAAATTAATAAGGTATTTGCATATAAGAGTAATTGTTTATATATATGTATAGTTATTTACATTAAGCAGAAGACGCAGTCTTTCCTTATAAATTAAACATATCTGCTACTATCAACAAAAGCCCCTTTTAATTGTTAAAATTAATTGATGAAGGTTTTCGGTTAAAAAATACCCCTCAATCGATTATTATCGTCGAGCTTTCTACCAAAAATTGACTTAGGAGTTCCTAGACTTGAAAATGACTAAAAAGATACTGAAAAGAGACTAAAAAAGCTCGACAAAAAATTGTTAAGACGGTAAAACCCGAAACATCCCTCATCAATTAAAAATATAAAATATATTAAAACTTTCCAAATCATAAAAAAAATATGGATATTTTATAATTTTTTGTAAATAAATTAGAACCTGTATTACGTATTCTATTCATAAGTATATAAAACATAAAAAAAAGTTAATTATCGCAATTTAACATAACTTAATTTATAAGTAGGTATATTTCATTTTTTTTTTTTTTTTATTAAATAAAATTACGCCCCTATGAATTTGTGTTGTGTATTAAAACAATTTGAATTGGCAAAGTGTTTATATATATAATTCATACGCTTTTATTTAATTCAGTCTTTAAATATATATACAGAAACGCCTCTTAAAAACTTTAAAAATGAAGTTAGTTTAATTTGAAGATTTTATATAAGAAGCAATCAAAATATTATCTTCATCATATTTTAACTTAGTAATTTATTCTTAGAGACAATTCAATAATATCATAAATCATAGTGTCTTCTGATTAATGTAATTAAATACACAGACAGACACCAGGAATGTGACACCTTCAAAAGAAAAGGGATTTCCAGAACTAGCCCATAATAAAAAGCGAAGTTCTGAAAAATCTTCAAAAATGAATTCTCGCTAAACAAAATCTAAAATATGAAGAATAGAAGTTTTTATATAAAAGTTAATAGAGTAATTTCAATCAAAAAAACAAAACATTTTGCCATTTCAATACACTAGACAAAAAAAAAAAAAAAAAAAAAAAAGGAAAAGAAAAGTAAATAATATATATAAATATTCTTATAGTTAACATATTAAATTAAAATCCCAATAATAATTTCTTTTTTAAAGATAATATGATGTTAAAATTACTAAATAATTAGAGAATTCAAAAATTATGTTTATTTCATTTGTTTGATAATATTTGATTAACTACATTATAAAACAGAGATTAAAAAAAAACATGCACATGTTACGGCCCTAGCCTGGAGTGTGTTCTCTTTGCGAATAGGCCAGCTAAAGCACGATCAGAAAGAAAAGGAGTAAAGTCGAAGATGTCGGTGCACCCTTGAGGGTATTCAAGGAATTTATAATCTTGGGACTTGGGGAAAGAGGAAGGCAGTGAGAGAGATACGGTAGTTAGTAGTCATAGGGATAAACGAATTGCGAATGAACTGGTTTTCGGAATGAGTCCGGGTCACTCTAGCCCCTTCACAAACGAGACACGCTCCGAACTTGGTCCATAACAAAGATATTATATATATTTAAAGATAAAAAAAAGAAACAGAACCGAAATTAATCATTTTTACCATTGTTTAAAAAAATTGACTTTTTTGATTTATATATAGGATAATACAACAATAATACATAATTGTTTAATTGGGACTTGTTTTCATTTAACCATTTGTTTTTTGATCTTACATATTATAATTTTTTTTCTGATTGTCTATTTATAACAATACTTTTTCAATGGCCTGACCAAAAAAATTATTTTATTATCGGGATTTTAAAAAATAACCTCGAAAAAAAAATAATAATTAAGTATATCTAAGAATAATATCACTTACTAGTCACAGTCGTCTGAAAATTCTCATTATAATTAAAAAAAAAAAAAAAGTAAAAAAATACTTAAACTAAAATTACTAAAATTACTAAAATTACTAAAATATTTAAAGCTTTTTATAAGCATTGTTTCCTTTGGTTACCAACGAGTTTTCGATTTAATCTATTGCTGAAGGTTCAATTCAGAAAAAAAGCAGGTTACCCGCTTTCGCTTGATCAACCCAGATTGCTTGTCTTATTAGACTTTCAGGGGTTGTCAAGTGAAAAAGGGTAACCTGTTTTTTTTTTTTTTTTTTTTTTTTTTTTGAGAATTCTCTAACAATCGTCGTATAATAATGTTTTCCATCCTTGATGAAAAACAATAAACAAAAACAAAACACGAGATCATTTGATTAAATGTATTTTAACGCTAGTTTTTATACTTTTTTAAACAGTCTCTTTGTATGTGGACATGAGACTTGAAGATTTGATTTATTCAAAAATATTTTTTTTAAATGAAAAAAAAAATGTATATTTACAAATTGTATATTAAATCGAAAACGTCATATTAAACACATATTTGTGACTGAATTTTAAAAGGAATATTTTCAGTCATCAAGCAATTCAACTACGATATTAAGATTTTGATGTTTTCTTGTTTTATATATATATATAGGAATATATTAGTTTCAAACAAATAATAAATTTGTTGATTAATAATTTTATAGAATAAGATAAAATCAATTTTAAACTTTTGTTAAAAAATATTTTGACACACATCAATACACATATTTTTTGCCATCTAAGAATTCGTTTTTTTTTTAAGTGTACATTATATTTTACATGACTTAAGAATTGTCTTATTGGAAATTAGAAATTTTCATTAATGAAAAAAAAAATAATTAAAAATTGTATATATTTAGAAAAATATATTCAGTGATTTCTGACTAACTAGGCCTGTACTTAAATTGAAATAATTTAAAATTTGGGTTTAACTAAGCATGTGGTTTATTTTTCTTTTTCAATCAAGACCTTGTATGGTTTAGTAAAAAATTAATCAAATCTAAATAAGCTACTTTAAAAACAAATGAAATTTTTTTGTAATTTTGAAGGTTTTTTCTGGTAAAATTAAGAAATTAAATATTATTTAAAATTATCTTTTAGGGTTACGTTATAACTACAAATAAGTTGGCAACTTTTTTTTTGATAATAAATAATAGATGCCTCGAGAATCATTAACCAGTATTCATAATGAATGCATTGGTTTGATTATTTATTGATGAGTTTGGAAAAACGCAATCACCCGAAAAAACCTTACAAATTCTCAATTCTCAATTCACAAAAGATATAATAGAGTGTGTGTATAAAAATAGCTGTGTTCAGCATCAATATTTTTCAAAATAAAAATAAGTATTCAATATTTATTAATAAATAAATTCTTATGCACACACCCTGGTGTAAAATATCCTTTAAATACAGTGCTTCTTAAACTATGGGTTGCGACCCCATTTTAGGTTGAGTAACTGATTTTTTGGGTCGCGAAACATAGGGTAACAATGACATTGAAATAAAGAACAATGAAAAAATCATAAAGCACAGGGGTCAAAAATTAATTAAAAAAAAAGAAGGAAAAAAAACCACTTTTTTCATGCACGATTACAATACTTGACCATACACTATATGGTAAAGTAAAAATTAAAATGTAGGGAATTCTAGATATCTGTCATTGAATTTTCAATAATTTGTGAAATGGTCATTTTGTAATAGATATTTATTTTATTCATTTATAAGAAGCGGCCTCAGTCAGCACTGGAGATTATAAAATCAAAATACAGATCATATTTGAAAAATTTTGAAGTTAATCTAAGTCCAGTTTGATTCGAGTAGATCCATCTAATTAATATTTAGATTTAATAAGTGTAATTATGTATTATAATAAATATGTTTGCTTCAAAATAAATTTATTTATGATTTGGTAGTAAAAATGATGGTTTATACTATATAAATCTATTTAATATGGAGTCGCGAATGAAAAAGTTTAAGAAGCGCTGGATTATATAGTTAACTTTTAGAAAATTTAAACCACAGTGCGTCTTATATAAAAGAAATATTCACACATGAGTGCTAAATATATAACTATTTAATTTATATTAGATAATGGGATTTTCTCCAATAGTATAAAAGTATATAGTTATCTAGCTAACAATTATCTAGAATTAAAATAACAATGAATTATTTAATATTTTCTTCTAACGAGCAAAAAAATGTAAAAAAAAGGCTATATATATATATATATATATATATATATAAGATATAATTATACCAAATTAATAATTCATTGAAATTTCAACGATTCATGTGTTTTATAATGTCTGATAAATCTTTCTAAATAACTTCTTCTATTTGTACCATACTCGTTTTCAAATATTGGCGGTTACCATAAGAATTATATCTTTAAAGATAAATAATTTAATATTAAAAAATTATTAAATAAATTTTGATAATTTATTTTATTGATTTTTAAATAAATGAAAATTTTTAAATTTTTGTCAGTCTTTGTAAATAGCTGTCGTAATTTAAACCACTGTAAAATTTATATATAATATAAATTGGTAAATTTTTTTTTTTTTTTTTAATTTCAACTCATATATTCTACAATGATACTTATAGCACTATAAATTGTCATTAAAATTAAAATACAAAATTACAATTTTTCAGAAAAAAATATTATATGAAAAATGTTTGTTTAAAATATGTATAAATAAATTAAAAATGATAATAATAATAAGTTTTTAAATAACTTAATTTTTTTTTTTGAAAAATTGTAAACAATTTAATTTGGAAATAAAAAATAAATAAAAAGGAAGATATTTTTATATATAAATAAAAAAAAAGGGGGAATTTAAAGTTGATCTTTTGAAAAACACATTACAAATTTATTATTTTATAATATTTTATTTTGAATGAAAACTCTCCTTTGAATACAATCTTCTTTAGTTGTCTTGAGTTTTCTTTCTTCGATCTTCTTCATTTTAAATCTATTTTTATTAATTATTAAAATGTACTGTAATTATACAATTATCATACCTCCTATAATTAGTAAATCATATGTTTATATTTTATATACATATATTTAGAAATATACATATATATATATATATATGTATAAATATATGTACTTTCATTATACATCTATATATAGAAATACATGTAAATATATCGTAAGAGATATATAAATATTTCTTATAAAACTTAATTAATAAGTTTTTACCAAAAGCAAAATAAGAAAAACGATTATGTTGAAACCACTAAGCAAGAATTTATGAATTTTCGAAAACGCAGCAGCATTTGTGAGGAGGCTGACGAGATTAAAGATGAAGTGTGATAGCACTATTTTAGTATATTCATTAATGACGAGAACTGCGATGGGAGGATTCTCTTTCTTCTCGTCGTTCACGTTCACGGTCCCTATCACGTTCTCGTTCACGTTCTGGTGGTTCAGCTCGACGGGTAGCCTCGCGTTCTCTTTCACGTTCACGATCGCGTTCTCGATAACGGTCTTCGTAGTATCTAGACGAAAAAAAAAAAGATAAGATTAAATTTCTTGTATAGCATTTCCTTAATAGATTAATAATTTTTTTTTTATATATAGGAGTAGGGGTAGTGAGACGCTTCCAAATTGAAGCACGAGACAACTTTAACTTGAATCATTTTTAATATATTAGATGATGTGTTCATTGTGACATTAAGGTAGTTGTTTCGCGATAATACTAGCAAAAAGTTTATATAGAACAAACAAAAAGGATTCATAATTCATAAGCCCAAAACATTTTGCTGTTTATATATCACTACTAGCCAATACCGGGCTCGTTTGATAAATCTGGCAACACTGTCAGAATGACAATATTTTTTATCATAGAAATGACAAATAAAATAGATTATAAAGGTCGATTTATAAAACAAAAAGTTCTTAATAAACGACTAAAAGCTGTTGCGACAATAGCTGAAGCGAAAAAACGTCAAAAAAAGTACAAAAGTTAACCCACTTTTTAGGTTAAACATATGCGATGTTGCCAGCTTGTTTTAAGTGTAAATTTTTCATTATACATTTTTTCATTATTTATTCATTATTATCTCAGAAACTGTGTTGTGACTATGAATTAAAATTTTCTCAAAAAAGTTATTGTTTAATGTTGGTTTAGTTTTTTATACAAATGGTATAAGTAGTTTCTTAATTATAATTAAATATGTATGTAAACTTCCCGTATAGTGCAATGTATAAGAGTCTGAAAAACTATCTTTGGAATTTAATATCTCCGAAATTATATTGTTCATAAACTTCGTTTTGCCACCAATCGATGCAGAAGAATTTAAATAATAATCTGTCTAAATTTCAAAAAAATCCTAAGAAAATCCATATGTTGAAACAACTACCTTAAAAATCAATAAAATCTAAGATGATGATGATAAGTCGGAATAAATCGACGAAACGTTCAATGCTGTTAAATTTTTCTTTTTGAAAAATTATTTTGGCCACATCGTAAGAATTCTCAATTAAATTTTTTTTTTGTAGAAAAATTCTAATAAAAAGTATTGTTATAAATTATAAATTTTCCTACATAGTAAAAGATCATGATTCTAATGAAAAGTCATTTTAGTGTTTTTTTAAACCGAAAATAATACTATTAAATATAAATTTGAAAGTTTATAATAGGAAAATAAGGACAAGCTTTTATGTGTGACTCTTTCATTTATCAGTCAACGTTTCGTCGACTTAGCCGACTTCTTCAGGTCTTCAAATAGTCATGTCACACAGTCGTCTAAATTTTCTTGTTATCCTCGTTAACATTGAAGACCATCAGAACACAAATTTCAAAAAATATTTGGCACATTCACAACAACCTTCTTTTCTTTTTATATTAACAATTACATTAGATATAAAACAGAAATAACATATATAGAATGAGACAACACTGTTTTTAAAACCAGAATAGAATATTTTTTTCTTTTGATCCTTACATAAAGAAATCTCAAATTTAAATTAAGGATCAAAAGAAAAAAATATTCTATTCTGGTTTTAAAAACAGTGTTGTCTCATTCTATATATGTTATTTCTGTTTTATATCTAATGTAATTGTAAATATAAAAAGAAAAGAAAGTTTTTGTGAATGTGCCAAATATTTTTTGAAATTTGTGATTCTGATGGTCTTCAATGGTAACGAAGATAACAAGAAAATTTATACGAATGTGTGACATGACTATTTAAAGCCCTGAAGAAGTCGGCAAAGTCGACGAAACGTTGGCTGATAAATAAAAAAGTCACATATAAAAACTTGTCCTTATTTTCCTATTATAAACTTTCAAATTAATACAAATTATGGACGGAAATGACAATAATAATTAAATATAAATTGAGTCGTTCAGAAGTCAATATTAAGTTAGTTTAAGAAAATTTCTAAATTTTAGTTAATTCTTATTTAACAAATTAGCTCTATTCTTGTTAGCTTCGGTTTCTCTCAGTAGAGCCTACATTTTATTTCTTCTATATGCTTTATAATGAGATCAGATCAATTTTTAACAGCTTTTGTTTTTTTTGGACTTAATCTCAATGGCCTCTGGAAGCTGAACCCTGATGCATATAACGTTATTTATGAAGTCATATCTGTATATACTTTTAATTAATTATTAATTGAAAGAATGGGGAGAAGGGAGGAGCTTTCACTTTAAGCTGACAATTAAAAAATGTACTTTATATATATATATATATATGGATTGTATGTAAGAATTTTTTAAATGTTTTAATAAAATATATTTAAAAATCAATTTTTTTTTCTCTTTTACAATTTTTTATTTTTATTATTAAAATATTTCTTTTTAGTCAATATCAATTGTGTATATGTTTGGAACATCTCTATTTATCTTCAGTAGTAATTTTTTCTTCTCTTCACACACACAGATATCATTAATATCATTAAAATTTCTTAGATATCTCTTCCTTTTTTTAATAATTTTAAAGTTATATCCGTGTGTGAAGAGAAAAAAAACACTCAAGATGAGTAAATAAAAATGCTCGAAACATGATTGAATTATAATGAAAAGAAATTTATGTATAATAAACTAAGATTGAAAAAGAGTCAAAAATTGATTTTTATTGAAAAAATTTAAGCAAGAATAAATATATATAAGTTGTTGTAGGGAAATAAGGACAATAGCTTATGCAAATATTTTTCATTTTGTGCCAACGTTTCGTCAACTTTGTTGACTTCGACTTCCTCAAGGCTCAAACAAATTAACTTCTTTGCATATTTTTTTTAATGAAAATGATCAGAGGAGTTACACCAAGAAGGTGCAACCCGCAAAGGCCTGGGTTGGCCCCTCCATCGTAAAAAGAAATTTATGGGATGGGTGGGGGTCGAAGGTATCTGTAGATACGGGTCTTAAATAACTCAAGGTTACAAGTCGCGGGGAAGATGGTGGCAGGGAGCGAGTTCAGATATTTGTCATTTTATTAATATTCATTCTTAGCAAACACATATAGGGCAGTCATCGAACAGATTCGAAGAAGATAAGAATGAATATTTATAAAATGACAAATATGCAAAGAAGTTAATTTGTTTGAGCCTTGAGAAAGTGAACAAAGTTGACGAAAAGTTGGCATAAAATAAAAAATATTTGCATAAGCTATTGTCTTTATTTCCCTACAACAACTTATTAATTTAATCGATGGACATAAATAATCAAAATAATAAATATATATATAGTTGCAACAGAATTCTTTTTTCTTTGGCTCATCTTTAAACGCGTGTTTTGGTAAGTAGTATTCTAAAGAAAATATTTCTCATCATATTAGTTAAATACGTAGTTTATAAGGATATTTCTACAGTGGTTGAATTTTATTTTGTTCCAAAACTAACCCTGCCCAGACAACAAAAACTCCAAAAGCCGCCAGTGGGGCAAGACGGGGTAGTACCCTATCTTGGAAAAGAATTTTGACTCTGCACTATCAATTAGCAAACATGAAAAAGTTGACCGTAAAAGTGAGAGAACTAGACCTAAAACTAGGCCTCACCTCAAAAGAAAGAGACTTCTTATAACGAATGTCTATAATGTGGATATTTATATTCACAATCAAATGAAGGATGGATTAAGTGTTTTGGCAATGCCAGATATGGGCTCATTGTTTGCGTGCAGGGGAGGATGATGAGGACGATGAAGCTGTTCATCTTTGAGTTTGTGATCTATATAAATGCTAACCCCCTGGTGATCCCATCTTGCCCCGCATAATATCATTTTTTAAGGAATTTGGTGTTGGTACTTGGTGAAACATTTTTTAAAATTATTGAATAAAAAATACTTGGTAGGTTTCACATTAAGATATAAAAATAAAACGAATTTATTTTTGGAGAGACTTTAATCTCGATATATATATTTCGGGTGGCTAGCCCATCTTCAGGAGCAACAGAAAGTAACTGACCTGAATAAGTTGAATTTGAATACAAGTCAATGGTAAAATTTATTTTTAAAAAACAAAAGTGTAAATATTTAAAATTAGGAGAGGGAGAAAGGTAGGAAGTCTATTTAGTTTAATTGGCCTTCTGAGAAATGAGGATCTATACCCAGGTAGGTATAGGGGGAGGGGGTAGAGAATTAATGAAAACAAGATTGCAAATATTTAAAGAATGTAATCAATGATTGTACTTTTCTTAACTTCTAATTGATTATTTAGTATATTCGTTTTATTTGAGAGAGCTAATTTTATTTCAGTTGACTCTAAAAAATCTAAACGTAAGCCCTTTCTTTCGAAATGTAAAGGAACGGGTTTCGAAAGAAAGTACAATTTTTTAGAGTCAACGAAATAAAAATTAGCTCTCCTAAAATATACTAAATAATCAATTAGAAGTTAGAAAAGTACAATCAATGATTACATTCTTTAAATATTTGCAATCTTGTTTTCATTACTTTTGTTTTCATATATATAGGTATAGATCCTCGTTTCTCAATTAATTAAACAAATGAACTTCCTCTCCGATATTTACACTTTTGTTTTTTAAAAATAAATTTTACCATTGACTTGTCAAATTCAACTATTTCAGGTCAGTTACTTTCTGTTGGTCCTGAAGATGGGTTAGCCACCCGATATATATAGTATATATATATATATCGAGATTAAAGTCTCTCAAAAAATAAATTCGTTTTATTTTTATATCTTAATGTGAAACCTACCAAGTATTTTTTATCCAATAATTTTAATATCACTTTGTTTGTTTCCGATTTATGTAACTACAAAATTTTTTATTTCATTTAATTTTGAAAATATAAGTTTGATTTAAATTGTATAAATACTATATAATATTGTTCTAATAAAGACCTACTTTTCATGTTAAATTGTGTTTTTTTATTCACTACAGCCGTTTTTTTGTTAAGTATCCCTTCTTGCCCCGATCTCCCCTATATAAAAAAAATAAAAATAATATACAAAATAGAAAATGTAAATATCACATTAATATTAAATGTATACACATTAGGATGGGTCGAAAAAAATTGAAATTTTTTTTCGAAAACGCTTTAGTGAGGAAAATTTGCCTATTGTAATAAGAAGAAAAACTGAATAAAAAATTAAAATCGGTCAACATCTTCCGCTCGCGAATCTAACTTGAAACTTATGAAAAATTGCAAAAATCACGATATTTTAAAATTTTTTAAAATAAACACACTAGTGTTCTATGCTTGCTTTATGGTTTAAACAACCTTAAATAAATTAAATTCTGATCAATAATATACTTTTTCACGTTCGCGCAAAATCTTAGAAAAAAATAGAATTTTTCCAAGAGGTTGCGCGAATGTAAAAAAAGTATATTATTGATTAATTTATTTAGGCTATTTAAACAATAAAACAAGCATAAAACACTATAGTGTATTTAATTTTATTTATTTTCTTAGAAAGACGGACCGGTAAGCGAAATAAGTAGGTTATAATGAAAGGCAGTCCAAATTATTTAAATTTTTTATTCAAATACCGACGTTTCGGAGACTTTTTCTCTCCTTCTTCAGGGCAATGAATAGTTATTGATGGATGAGTACAACTCGGCTGCCATTTGTCTCTCTTTTCAGTGTTGACTAAGTACACTTGTGATATATTGGTGATAAGTATTGTAATATTGTTGTTATCACTGAAAAGAGAGACAAATGGGAGCCGAGTTATACTCACCCATCAATAACCATTCATTACTCTGAAGGAGAGAAAAAGTCTCCGAAACGTCGTTAATTTTTGTGCCGTTTTTCTTCTTATTACAAAAGGCAACTTTTCCGCAGTAAAGCGTTTTCGAAATTTTTTTTTAGAGTTACGGCCTTATGTGAACATTGAAAACTATGGGCGGGTCGGATATAACATAACATTATATGGAAATTATATTAATAATACGCTATTATATGGGATTAATATTTAATATAGTAAATACTTATGAATATATTCTGTAGTAGCCGCGGGCCGGATGGAAGAGCTACAAGAATAAAAAAATTTAAATAATTTGGACTGCCTTTCATTATAACCTACTTACTATAGTGTATTTATTTTAAAAATTATAACTATTAAAAAAATTTAAAAATATCGTGATTTTTGCTATTTTTCATAAGTTTCAAGTTCGATGCGCGAGCGGAAGATGTTAACAGATTTTAATTTTTTATGCCGTTTTTCTTCTTATTACAATAGGCAACTTTTCCGCAGTAAAGCGTTTTCGAAAAAAAAATTCAGTTTTTTCGACCCACCCTAATACACATATTAAAGATTATTGTGGCTTTAACTTAGGGAGCATCCATAAATTACCTAACACATTAAACGGGGGGCTATTCAATTTGTTATGGCTGGTTATTTGTTATGATTTGTTACATTTGGGTGGGGTGGTTTTAAAAACATTCAAAACACATTACGTAATTTATGGATGCTCCCTTATGTTATTGAGGGGTTTCAGTACAGTATAGACAGTAAAATATTATAAAATAAATATAATAAAAATATTTATTATTTTGTTCTATCAAATGCTGATATTTCAGTCAGATCTGGCCATCAATAGGCCATGAGGCCTCTACAGACAAATTGAAAGTAAGAGAGCTATATTAATGAAAATGATAATCATCAATATACCTACGACTAATGTGTTGCTTTCTATTTGGCTGTAAATGTATCATGGTCTTATTAATAACATATTAAAAATATGTTACGGATTGTTTTTTTTTTTTTTTTAATAAATACAAATCTTTTATAAAAAAAACAATCTTCAAACGCTTATTGAAATTCCAAACGATTCGGGAGAACTTTTCCCTTTGTCAATGGAATTTAATTTCCAAAAGAAAAAAAAGTTGCTCTATGTAACATAATTTACATAAAGCAACTTTTATCTTTTTTGCAATTAAATTCCATTGATAAAGGGATAAATTTTCCCGAAACGTTTGAAGATTTTTTATAAAAGATTTCTATATTTATTTATACTTAGGGTCAGTTGTATGTCGGTTGGTAAACTATTTAAACGTTGACAAAGGGTAAAAGCTTAAAATTCACCTTGTGCCCGGTGGGATGGCCAATCAGATGAAAGTGTCTGTCATCTGATTGGCCATCCCACCGAGCACAATGTGAATTTTAAGGTTTTACCCTTTGTCAACGTTTAGAAAGAGTTTACCAACCGACATACAACTGGCCCTAAGTAATACCTGTCAGGTCTGGCTGAAACGTCGTCATTCAGAAAAAAGATCATTTATTTTTATTCCCCCCAGTCTCAAAGTTAATATACGAATGCAATTTTTGTCTTAATGAAATTGAACTATTTCGTAATTATGATGGATTCCAGAATAGGGCAAAAAAGGAAATAGAGAAAAATTTCTATTATATCGTGGAATCACTCAGAATTGAGAAATAAGAACAAACAATTTAATATGATTTTTTTTTAACAAAACAATATAATGAAACTGAATATAGCATAAGTTTCGCTCATACGGTGTATGGAAAATTATAATTTCGGGTTGACTTGCCTTGTTTTGGAGGCCAGGACGGCTGCTGCCTCAGACTCGGGGGACTTGGCGCGGGGTCTTACCGCCTGACGAGCCGAACTGTCAAGAACACGGATAAAAATACATTTCAGCCTGGTCCAAAATGGAGCCTTTTCACCAGAGAAAAGTTTCTCATATATAAGTTATTGTTAAAGATAAGAACGGTACATATATATATAATTTAAAGAATTAGCTTAATTAAAAAATAAGAATGTTCATAAAAAGAAATCAATTATGTCCTCTGCTTGATGCAAATAAACATATGTATATATAACGAGTATATATACCGGGTGAGTTTTTTTATCTTGAGACAGTCTTATAACTCAAAAACAGTTCATTATATGAAAAAAAAGTTTCAAATAAAAGTTTATTTATATGGAAGGGGAAACCAAACTAAGCTATTGTTTGTTTACCTACAACAAGCTTTCAAAGGTATTTCAAGGTCTAGTTCTGTTTTTTAAATGGAAACCTATATATTTGTTTACATATTCTGAATCTACGAAAAAAACTGAACAGCTTTCATAGGAAATATTTTTTTATTCTACATCAAATAGAAAAAATATTAAATCAATTAGATCTCAGAAAAAACCATAATAATTATTTTTAACAATTATTCAACTTAATTATCATATAATAATGATCAAATAAATGATTTAATAATAATTAATAATCTAATAAATTTTCCACACTCTTCTGTGATATTCCAGAGTGTTATCACAAGTTTTCTGGATGAATTCCAGTTTCAATTTCGTTATTTTGGCATGTTTCAGTTTCTTCGTACCCTTTACATTTCCTGATGTTTTTTTAACAGATTTACAACACGATAAAATGAAGCTCGTGAGGGTGAATCCCTATCCATTTCAATGGCAGCCCCATAACACTTCTTCCATATTCACCATAAATTATGACCATTTTAATTCTGTCTTCAATAAAAAATGATCCATTTTTATTATGGTAATACAATATCTATTGGATTGACACGAGAAATAAACTTTTTTAAACTCAAGAATTTTAAGTTGTTCTAATAAGTAGAAAATAATTTCTGAAACTGTGCGTATTAAATGAAATTTAAAGATCATTATAAGCTCTTATTTTCATTTTTTGACTTTTCGATTTAATAATTATTTATTTAATAATTAATTATTTAATCATTATTATTTGATAATTAAGGTGAATAATTGTTAAAAATAATTATTAGGGTTTTTTTTCTGAGATCTAATTGATTTAATATGTTGTTTATTTGATGTCGAACAAAAAAATAGTTCTAATGAAAGTTGTTCAGTTTTTTTTTGTAGATTCAGAATCTGTAAACAAATATATAGGTTTCCATTTAAAGAACAGAACTTGACCTTGAAAGCTTGTTGTAGGTAAACAAACAATACCTTAGTCTAGTTTCCCCCTCCATATAAATAAACATTTATTTGAAATTTTTTTTTTCATATTATGCACTGTTTTTGAGTTATAAGACTGTCTCAAGATAAAAAAACTCACCCGGTATACATATTTTTACTGGTTATATATCTATATATGAATGTCTATGGTTTATTTGCATCAAGCAAAGGACAACCTCATTGATTTCTCTTAATGAATGAACAACTCTGCTACTCTCGGCAAAATAAAATATTTTCAATGAATAATATACGAATTTATATTTATATATTATATATTTTAATTTGACTATTTAGGCAATGGCATATACACATAGTAGATGAAATTTTGGTGCTGATAGGAGTTTCAATACTCATTATCATCTTTTAGGGTTCAATTATAGTGGGATGCAAGCAATACAAATAGGTTTGACAGTGTCGTAACTAGGCAGGTGCAAGAGGTGCACTCGCACTAGGCCTAGTTTGTAGGGGGGTCATGAAAAAGAGCCCATGAAAAAAAAACGAATAGTAAAAATGCCAAAAAAATTAAATTGTTAATACTGTTTAGTAATTATAATAATACAATTTTTATGTTTTATTAATGTTTATTAAAAAAAAATATATAGGTGGCCCGAATTTAACTCAATAGGGCCCTACACAGGCTAGTTACGGCACTGGGGTTTAGGAATGCTACAATAAGCCAACAGCACACCGAGAAAGTGACCCATCCATTCTAGATTCATGGAATTGGATGTTTGCAAAATATGCAATTATTAATGGAATACTTATAATTTTGAAAGGGCTTTAATCACCTCATTTATAGAAGTCAGAATTATACATTTGCCATTTTCAAGTTTTTTTATGTATATAATTTCTTTAGATTTAGATTGTTATTCAATATTCTATTCCAAATAAAAGTATTTTTAAAAACAGTAAATATTAAATAAAATATCAAAAGATTTTATAAAATTATACAGATCAAGAAGAACCAATAAAACTATTTTATTTATATATAATGTATCTGAAAATTCACTTTAATATGGAAAAATGAGTCTTTTGATTTGAAATTTTTTTTAGATTAGATCACAAGTGTAAACGAAAATTTAAAAGAAATGTTTCGGCTGCTGTTTTTGCAGTCATTCGCAAATTTTGATAGATAGAACGTGAGTCAGTACATTTTGATGAGGAAATTAGTACTTAAAGGTACTGTGCTTTTTTTTTATAATATTGATGTAAGATGACCAAAAGGGTTCAACTTCTATAGTCCGGCAAACCTTGCATCGTGAAGAGAAAAGGAGAATAAAAAGAAATTCCAAGGACTGGGTCGGTATTGAAGATTCTGTGGATGAGGGTCTTAAAAGACTGACGTTTGACAGATGCGGGAAGAGAGTTTCAGTCTATAGAAGTCTTGGCCAGGACACAAAAGGAGCGTAGTTGAGAGCCAGCAGAGGCTTATTTTTGTTTAACACTTTAACAATTAATACTTGACTGAAATTTGTTCATAAATTCACAGCAAAACTAAGCCCTATCTATTTTTAAATTTTAATCCTTTTTTTAAGCCTCTGTTGTCTCTCTGCTACGGACGCCCTGCGTTCAATTTGCGCCCGGGCTTAGAGATAAACGAGTTGGCAAATGTTGGTATCTAATTTAATAGTGAAGGGTTGTTGAACGTTTGAAAATCCGGAGTTTCGCGTAAATGAGGCTTTATGAAGGGGATTAGTGATTTAAGGAGGTTCTTTTGCGACAATCCACACAAAAAGTTTTACCCTCCTAACCACTCTATAAATATGAACGGAACTAAAATTTGAGGTTATGTTTTTTTAACGTGACTGACCACTCACACTACGAAATCTCTATATGTATACACACATACTTGACGGATCGTTTCCAAGGCATTGTTTTTTTATCCCCTCCACTAAAAATAATCACCCAAATATGTTTTTTTTTTGTTTTTTATCAAAACTACGTGGTAAATAATTTTAATAACTATTTGTATTATTTAATTGATAACTATACAGTGGTAAATAATTTCAATTTTTTTTTAAGTTACTCCGAATATATTATTCTAACAAATATTAGTTTTTCATCAAGATGGTGAAAGTCCTTCAATGAGAAAAAATAAAATAATGATCATATCCCCACCCTTTCCCTATCTATCCTATGTTAAAAATGTCATTTTTAATTGCAATTATTTCATGTTTGGTGTGGTAAATCGTCTTCAAATTTTAACAGTATGTGTATTATGCTTTTAATGACTTATATTTCAAGTTTCAAAGACTTCTTGAATTTTTGCATTTGTGAAAGAGCAACCTTAACCTCGTCAGAAGAAACATATAAAAAAGCGAAAGAGTGGACACGGTTCTACGATGGACAGGAAATATAGGACGCTAGTTAATTCTGGATCTCTTCTTAGTGGGATAGCTCGCCTCTGAATTGCATCCAGGGTGGCAAGAGAATGTTTGGAGGCCATTCTCCACAGATGCGAATAGGAGCCTTGTATAGCGTAAGAATGTGAGTGGACGTGAACAAGCGTCTGGTTGATTACATGCAAAAGCTTTGCTACAGAAGTAATGTGGTCATTCTTGACCTCAGAATGGGAATTTACTCCAATTAAAAATCGAAAACTGGTACCATCAATCTTGTTGAAATTTAAATATATTTTTCATGACATGGCTATCTTATATATTTTTTCTCATAACTTAAGTTTCTACCCCGATGGAAAATTAATTATGATAAGATGCAAGAATGTGCAACACCGATAAATAATAACAACAAAAAGAGAACATTCAGAGGCTGGAAAGGAGGAGAGATATGAGTGCACCAGGATCTTAAGGTTGTAGTACGTGGGAATAAAGATGGCAGGGATAGAATTTCGGTCTACAAAATTAGTAATAGGAATAAATGAGTTGATGAATGAATAGGTTCGAGACATCTCTAACTTGACCGAGAAAAGGTGCTGGATGTCTGCAAATGGCTTAACTACGTGCAAACAACAATTTTAAATGAATTATTGAATGATGCATTTATGAACTAGTCTGCAAAAAAACTTCCAAATCAAAAAATGACTTAAAATTATTTATGGTGGAATTAAGTGCTCTATACATTTATAATCAATTTTAATTTTTTATTAATTTGACCATAAGCTCTCCTAGGTATGTGGTAGACCAAACTTTGCTGGGTAATACTTTGTATTAGTTTAATATTATTATAAGTTTTTTTTTCATCAAAATTATTTTTAATTATTGTTTATTTATTCATCCACTTGTTTTATTGTGATTCAAATATATGTTAATAATTAGTGCTTAAATTAAAAAACACTATTCAACAAATTTGAGATCTGTTTAGATAGGTTTTTTTTTTTATCCTTGAAAATGGTTAATTGTTAGTTTCAACAAAATGGTTAAAGCGTTTTTTTTAATGCAATCCAAGGGGCGCATCAGTAAGATGCAGCCCTTATGATCTCGAAAGACCCTTGCATTACCGAAGAGAAGGGAAAGTTGATCAAGTAAAAGGGTGGAGGCCTAAGTGTTTGTGCACCCGGGTTTTGAAGGTTTGAAGATTTTAAGTGTCGGGAAAAACGGGGGCCGGGAGAGTTCCAGTTCCTTGAAGTCATGGGGACAAACTTATTGGCGAATGAAGTGGTCCGAAACTTTTCCAATTTAACCGCGAAAGAGTGTTGGGAAACGGCAAAACGTTTTCGTGAGTGACCGAACATATACAATTTTTGGACGTTTTATAAGATTAATAATAATTAATATGATTATATAGATAGATACTAAATGAATTTATATATATTATATATATTTTGCGTGAATTTAGTAGGGTGGCCCGGTAGGCAGGCGTCGCATAGAGAGTAATAACAAGATGATGAAATATTCCGATGAATTGTATTAAGATAAGCGAACAATCTCCAATTAGGTTGTCCAAGTAACATTGATAATTGATTGACACAAATTTTAAGTACCAATAAAGATAAATTTATTTTTATTTTTTTTTAAATATATCAAAACTATAAATATTCAAGTCTTCAATACCCCCAATGAAAATAATATATATTTTATAGAAATGTATTATATAAACATATTGTGTATCATAGTTTAAGTTCAAATTAATAAAAAATTAAAATTGAAAAAAAATGTATTGTTCTTGCTGTTTGTTGGTCAGAGAGAAGACCAAGAAAATTCTACTCAACAGCTTGGATCATCTCTCTGATGAAATTAGAATTATTTATTTAATTGAGAATTTTTAATTTCACCATGGGTGTTCCAACCTGGTAGAATCATAAAAATCATAAAAATTGTATTTTTTATTTATGATCAACGTTTTTTTTTAATTTGGAGTAAAATATTATTATTATTTTATAACAAAAAATAAAATAAAGTCGCGATTTCATTAAAAAAGCAGTTTTAAATATGTGCGTAAATAAAATTTTTAGTGGTCTAACTAATGAGAAAGAAATGAATTTTCATGCAAATACACCATAAATTTCTCTAAATGAGCTTAAAAAAATACGGCGAAATAAATAAATGTAACATACGTTTTGCCAAGGCAAACATTCCATTTTAATTAATAACAATTGAATTATTCATATATTAGAAAAAAAAATACCTATAAGCAAAAGAATTTGAAGCAACAGATATACAACGGCAACCAATTCTATAGAACTTGAAAAGTGAATGTTTAAAAAATATATTTAAACATCAATTCCATCGAAACTAACCTTAGACCATATGTGGATGATGTTTTATAGAATTGGTTTCCTCTGTTCTGTGCTTCTTCTCCCCTCTTCTGGTATACATCATCGGCCTTGAGAGCACTCCAATTTATTAATTAAATTCATTGTAAATATTTAAAAGAACAATTCTATTATAAATATATAAATAGAATAAGAAAGATTTTCAGTTTTACAAGGCTTCCACCAATATTAACTGTTTTTGATTATTATTTTTTTAAAAGAGCAAATCACAAATCAAAGAGTATCCTCTGATTAGTGCAAATAAATACATGTACATATAATATATATATATATATATATATATATATTAGGGTGGTCCTTATTTTGAGTATTTTCGAATTTTTACGCTGGCAGAAGCTCATATGGTTCGAAATAAATAAAAAAAAATATCTTCCAAGTTTCAAGTCCCTATCTCAATTTTAACCTGTGCCTCAGAGCGATGCAAGTTTCCCATCTAAATAACATGGGGCTTTTGGCATTGAACGATCAATTTTTTATTCCGGCCAAAGTAATATTTCAAAAAATTTGAATCTCTGTAAACTTTACCCTTATAATAATAGCTATCCTTCAGAATTTTTACAGATTTTTAGTTATTATAATTTTGGTATTACAGCTAGATAAAATATTGCCATATCTTAGTGTTAGTAAGTTATAGACTCCAAAATTATAATAGTTACAAATCTGTAAAAATTCTGAAGGGTAGCTACTATTATAAGGATAAAATCTACAAAGTTTCAAATTTTTTAAACCATTGCTTTGGCCTGAATAAAAAATTGATCGTTCAATGCCAAAAGCACCATGAATCTTACATCGCTCTGAGGCACAGGCTAAAATTGAGATAGGGGCTTGAAACTTGGGGGATATTTTTTATTTATTTATTTCGAACCATATGAGCCTCTGCCAGCATAAAAATTCGAAAATACCCAAAATAAGGACCACCCTAATATATATAGTTTCGAAGGCTTGGCTTTTATATTCATTTTTTTTTTTTTTTATATTTTATTTATTTTTTCTTTTGCATGAAAACACAATAGAATCAATTAATATTATCATTTCCGTCCATAATTTGTATTAATTTGAAAGTTTATAATAGGAAAATAAGGACAAGCTTTCATGTGTGACTTTTTTATTTATCAGCCAACGTTTCGTCGACTTTGCCGACTTCTTCAGGGCTTCTACAATTATAAGAACATTAATATCAAGTTACAAAAATACAATTACAATCCAGAACAAACATGTATTAATAGTTTACCCACCAAATAAATTTAGACGAATGTGTGGCATGACTATTTGGTGGGTAAACTATTAATACATGTTTGTTCTGGAATTGTAATTGTATTTTTGTAACTTGATATTAATAATGTTCTTATAATTGTAGAAGCCCTGAAGAAGTCGGCAAAGTCGACGAAACTCTGGCTGATAAATAAAAAAGTCACACATAAAAACTTGTTCTTATTTTCCTATTATAAACTTTCAAATTAATAGAATCAATATCAGTTTGTAAAGTAGGACTATTTTAAGAAAATGATCTATACATACAAATGGATATTAATACTTTATGCTCAAAAGAAAAACTAAAGAGTCAAGATGTAAGCTAAGCTTTCGAAACTATAGTCTCTAACAAATAATTATATACTCCTTATATATGGCGGGATTAAGACGGTGCCAACTCAAAAATGATCTATATTTGGTTAGAGTATGTACTTATGAAGTTTTCAAGTTACGTTTTTGAGTGGAAGAGAGTTGAAAGTTAAAAAAAAACTTATTTCCTAATTTATTTTGAAAGTTCAATATTCCTTTGGGATATTTCATATTTCGAGAAGAATACTGTGCCAACTCAAAATGGAACAGTCTAGTCTTGTCTTGAATAATGTAAAACATTTCTGTCTAGAACATTTAATATTATAATACCATTAATTTTTTTAATAAATTTTCGATTGAGGATCAAATTTTAAAATAGCCATTTTTGAATATATATAGTCTTCTTCCCAAGATATGTTCAAGTATTTGTTTATATATGTGTGTATTTGATTGAACCAAGCAGAGGTCACCATATTTGATTTGCTCTTCAAAATCAACAAATCTGCTACTTTAGGCAAGAAAAACTTTTTTAATTGATTTGAATTTGATGTATTTTCGACAGTCATTAGAATAGTGACTTAATAATCATAATTGAAACACAGTATCAATGCAGGGATAAATTAACCCAGTTACACTGTGATTGATTTCAATCAACAAAACAAACCAAATCATCAACATGATCATGAAAAATTCAATATGAAAATAAACTTTTAATTTAATTTAAAAGTTTAGATTGTACAAATTAAGGTAAAAGTAAATTAAAATGATTTTATTCAAGATAACTATGATTTCTTTAAGACTTGACTATCGAAATTATACAACTATAATTTTTTAGAATGAAGTATGATAAGTATTGTTTTCAGAAAATAAAATTAATAAAAATTATGAAGAAAAACTTTATTTTTCATTTTATTTTGTGAAACCACAAGTATCGATCAAACTCAATTGTTAAAATGTTTCATTTAGAACCAAAACCGCATTCCCTAAATATCATAACTAACTATACATGTGAAATCTTAAAACAGTGCAAATTATCCATATCACTATAAAAAAACAGTTTCGGCTAAAACTATCTAGATTTGACATTTATAATTTCATTTTGAAATGAATTAGACACTATTTTGTCAGAACAAAGAATGTCCTTTTAACAAGAAATATCTTGAATAACATATGAAAGACACTTTACAATTAAGAAACAAAATGTTGTTATTCTGAATGAATTAACTAATCAAAAATGCCTAATATGTGTTTTCAACACAACTATAACTGAATCAATGAAGCATATAAGCTACAATACTATTAATATATTTTAATATTTCATATAATATAATTATACATATATATAAAAATGTCCTTTTATTAAATCTAGAGTAATTATTAAAAATAATTATGTGATCTAGCCATCAAAATATTGAATAAATTCCTTTTTTGAATCCAGCTTCCCCCTATTTGGGTCACTATCACTTTCACATGGATAGTCAGTTTGTTAAGGTTTTAAAGGGCACCTATGCAAAATTTGAAAGAGATCGATCTAAGGGTCAAAGAAAGACTTATAGCTCCCCCTATTTCCAGCCTCCCAAAAAATTATCTTTCATAGTAAATTTTATAATTTTTTTTTTAACAAATCCCACTATTTTCACGTCGATAAGTCATTTTTACAAGGTCTTAAAGGCCACCAATGAAAAATTTGGTACAGACCAATCAAAATGTCTAGGATCATTTTTTAGCCCCCCTCCCTCGTATTTGGAATTATGAAGGAAATATAAAATAATATCATTTTTGAATATAAGACCCTTTCATAGGATTCTTGGTTTGACAATGTTATAATTTATAATTTAAATTTTTTAAGAAATTTTGAATTTTATCTTCATTGAAGACAGACATAATAATGTCTGAAACATAATATCTGTCAAAAATAATGGTAATTAAAAATGTATTTTATTAACTTTATTTTATTAATTATTCAGGTTGAATAAAAGAACATTTTCTTTACATATTATATTTATATATATGCATCAATCAAGAACAAGAAACAAACTATCATTTACACTAGTTTTATTTGAAATGCTCATTTTTGTTTGGTGCATAGTGTTAAGGATTAAGTCCGTTCTACATTCCGATGGTGGTCGTCGCAGGCGCAGAACCATGTTTTTTGGCGTAAACTTGTATCACTACTATTAAAAACAGTGTTCTGCGCCTGTGTACATCTTACCCATAGAGTAATATGGAGTGGAAAGCTACGGAATATCGAAAAGCGCTCTCTAGCGACTCGGAGAACATTATTCTTAGTCATTAAGAGCTATTCAAAGATCATAGTCATAGGACATTTAAAGCCATTGTCATAGATAAAAGATTCATACAGGCTTTGTGCTAAACGTTCATTTAGAAAATTTTCCAACGAACAAATTTATAGATTAAAATATTATTAAATATGCCTAGTTCTCGACGTCAATGTTTTGTGGAAGGTTTCGCGATACAAAATCAGATAAAGAACATACTTTTTTTAAACGACCTAAAAATCCTGAAATGTAAGTGACGTATATAAAATTAACTAGTAATTTATTTCTTTGATTTTTATATGTTAATTCTTTAATAATTTAATTATAGAGCTAAAGAGAGCGGTTCCCGCCATTTTATTGCCCATTCCGAGAGCTCTGTAACTCGTATACGCTACAGTGACTCTATAGATACAGTGGCGACATGTAGGCCCATCCGCTATTTTTAGTCGTTAAGCTAAATAATATTAGGAAATTTAAGATAATATTATTATTATTATTACCTTTTATTTTTAATTAAATAATGTTTAATATGTGTAAAGAATATGTTTAAATATTAATTTTCTTAAATTTCCTAATATTCTTCAATTTAAAAAACGACTAAAAATGGCGGATTACCCTACGTGTCGCCACTCCCTCTATATAGTCACTCTAGTATACGCTAAAATACATTGGCTCCTTATGGAGCCTTTCACTCTATATTACCTCTATGGTCTTACCGACCAACAAGTACCGTTTAGTTTAAATGTAGAACATGCTTTATAATAAACAACCCAAGTCATTGAAACCATAGTATGTTCAAAAATAAAATTAATTTTGAAAGTGGTGAAAAATTAAACCTAAATCTAAATTTTAAACACATGCTGTAAATCGCAAAATAATTAATTAAAAGCAATGAATTAATATTTATATATATATATTATATTAAAAATTTTCTTATCTTAAGTAATTTTTTGTCTTTGAATTAAAAAAAAATATTTTGAATTTCATTAAAGATATATAAATATTAATTTCATTTATTAATTTTAAAAGACAAATAAAACACTAAAATAAATTAGCGGATTTATTAATTGAAACGAAAACGGAATAAGTTAATAAAATTTAAAATCTAAATTGAATGATCCGAGTTGGAAATATCTTCAGAAGAAGCCCACCTGTCTTCACGGCTGCGTTCTCGGTATTCTCTTTCACGTTCTCTATCTCGGCTTCTGGATCTTTCTCGAGGATAGGCCTCAGCATAATAGCGATCTCTCTCCCGTTCACGATCTCGGTCTCTGCTGCGCTCACGGTATTCTCGTTCACGACTCCTGCTTCGATCTCGACGTCTACTTCGATGTCCACGTTCTCTTTCCCTTGATCGGGAACGTTCTGAAAATAAGTTTTAGAGTTGATTAAGATTTTTTTATTATTTATATTAGCTTTAAATTAGTAACTAGAGCATATAATAATATTCTATTTTCATATGTTTCCTATATTTGATTCAATCGCGAATCGAATGTGAATGATTGATTGTGAAGTGATTTTTGTCAAATATTAAGTGAAAATAATATCTGAACTTATATATTTCTAACTTGAAATAATGAAGTTAAATAAATTTATAATTTTCTCATTAATATGTTAAAGAATAATTAACACATTAATGAGAATTGTACAAGATATATATCGCGAGACTACTGCTGGTTGAAACTATTGGAGTCTGCTGGGTCTTAAGTCTAGACCAAGAGAGAATGAAAAAAGATATGATCCATTTAGCTATATTCCAACGTCATTATTGCGTTTAGCCCGCATATCATACGTGCTAACAGATCGGGCGCTCTGGACTGGGAGATTGAATGAATATATTACATCTCAGATTTCAAATTCATTTGGTGATCCATCCAAGTGTCATGCGGGCTAAACGCAATAATGACGTTGGTTTATAGCTAAATGGATCATATCTTTTTTCATTCTCTCTTGGTCCAGAGTTAAGACTCAGCAGACTCCAATAGCTTCAACCAGCAGTAGTCTCGCGATATATATCTTGTTCAAAAAGCGCGACCAAAACAATTCTCATTAATGTGTTAATTATTCTTTAATATATTAATGAGAAAATTATAAATTTATATTCTATTTTAATAAAAACCACCATTAATTTGTAAAATAAAAATAAATAAATAAAATGTTCAGCTGAAACTAATGGAAGGCAGCCCAAGGTTAGTGAAGAAAGAAAAAATGATGCCATTTCCAAATATGGTGTATTTATTGGACTGTCATATTTTTCTTTCTTTCTCCTTTCCTTTTTAAGCCAATGTTTAGGATTCTTCCCTCCTTCTTCAGGGTTTCAAAGGGTCAATGAAAGAAACAAACAAGATGCTTCCTTCTTCTCTCCTACAGCAGTGTTTTAAAATTTTCCTTTCTTAGCAGAAGCATTAAGATTAATTTTTTTCCCCTTAAGGTAGTTGTTCCGCCAAATGGGTTTTCTTAGGATTTTTTTTGAAATTTAGACAGATTATTTAAATTCTTCTGCATCGATTGGTGGCAAAACGAAATTTATGAACAATATAGTTCCGGAGATATTAAATTTCAAAAATAGAGTTTTTCAGACTCTTATACATTGAACTATACGGGATATCGGAAAATTACATATATATTTAATTATAATTAAGAAACCCTTCTTACCATTTTTATAAAAAACTAAACCAACATTAAACAATAACCAATACATATTTTAAGACAATTTTGATTCATAGTTACAACAAGTAAAATCGTTTTGTTATTTTTTAACAAATGCTTTATACATCTTTCGCTGGTTAAATAAATGCGCTGTTGCCAAATTGTTTTTAGTGTAAATTTTTTTATACATTTTTCATTATTATCTCAGAAACTGTGTTGTAACTATGAATCAAAATTGTCTTAAAATATGTATTGGTTATTGTTTTATGTTGGTTTAGTTTTTTATAAAAATGGTAAGGGTTTCTTAATTATAATTAAATATGTATGTCAATTTTTCGATATCCCATATATAGTGCAATGAATAAGAGTCTGAAAAACTCTATTTTTGATATTTAATATCTCCGGAACTATATTGTTCATAAATTTCGTTTTGGCACCAATCGATGCAGAAGAATTTAAATAATAATCTGAATAAATTTCAAAAAAATCCTAAGAAAACCCATTTGGCGGAACAACTACCTTAATTTATTAATCAGCTTTAGACATTTCGGTATAATTTTTAAGTAATTTATTTATTTTGCTTGTTTTGTTTTTCTTTTGTGGAATAATATAATTTAATATTCATTCAGAGAAAGGCAAGAAGAAATCTCCACAATAAAATAAATTTCTAAGGACATTACAAAAGTAGTGTCCCAATTTATTTCTAAATAAATTTCTAAGGACATTACAAAAGTAGTGTCCCAATTTATTAAAAACCGTCTATGGCCCAAAAAGAAGAAGAAATAGGCATCTGACATTTAGTATTTCCTAAAATGTTGCTTAAATATCAATTTTGGGCATTTGTGGGATTTTTTGTCCATCTTTTCATTTAATGGGTATTTTAATTTTACCAGCAGTATTGTTTTTTGTATTTATATAAATATAGTATTCTGTTATTATTGTCAATATGAATAAAAAAAATTCCAAAAAATAATTATAACTTAATTCACTATACTAGAGAATTAGTAATGAACAGAAAAGTCTGTTACCTCTTCTTGATGAACCATAACTTTTGGTTTCTACTCCATGTAGTGTGTCTTGAAGTGAACTAATGAGAATTTTACAGCGATCATCATTTGCCACTTTAGATTGTTTGATCAATGATATTGCCGTCACTAGAGTCTCAATGGCACTGGCATATTCACCTAAAACAAGGTTTCAATATAGAACCAAAGAAAAAAAACAAGGTAGACGTAATGAACTTGAATTTAGTACGGTCCTAACCTTAGAATTACGAAGATTTTTTTAAACAAAGAATAAAATGAATTCTACAATCAATTACTACTTTTTTTATCTTAATAATTTAACAAACCTGCTGCAGCATCTGACACTGCTCGTGCAATAGCAGAACTTGATACAGTTCGGTTACGTCCCATAATTTCTTCGAATTCAGCTTCACTGAGGGGAGGCGGACCATCAGGTCGATGTTCAGGTGGAGGGCCTCCATATTGGGGCTGAAAAATAATTTTATATGAAAAAAATCTATTATAATTTTCTATATATATATGAATATAAATTTGAATTGAAATCAAGGAGCTTTAACTCATAGGCATTAAATCAGCAAAAAAATACAGATACTAGATAATTTGAAAATAATAGCAAATAAAACAATAATTTTCTCCGAAAATTATTAATGTATAATGTGGCTAAATGTTAAGTATTCGTATATCGAGTGTTCAACTATAATTCCGTAGTTTATTTAATTTGTCATCCAAAACAATCATGTTTAGTAAACATAATTTTTTTAAATAATGTAAAGATTTAAGCATCAAGCTTGAATTTCTTTTTTTGAAAAAAAAAGATGGAATTTTTTCAAAAATCAACCCGATTATAATATTAAGAAGAGAATTCAATTTTATATAGGTACGAATCTAAAAATTCTGAATACTATTATAAGGATAAAATCTACAGAGTTTCAAATTTTTTAACCATTGCTTTGGCCCGAATAAAAAATTGATCGTTCATTGTCAAAAATCCCATGTTATTTAGATGGGAATCTTACATCGCTCTGAGGCACAGGTTAAAATTGAGATAGAATGGGGGATATTTTTTTTTTATTTATTTCGAACCAATATGAGCCTCTGTCAGCGTAAAAATTCGCAAATACCCAAAATAAGGAGCACCCTAATATATATACTCGATAGAAAAACAAAACAAGACACTCAATAATTTAAAAATAATATTAAAACAATTGTTTAAGAAACATTTATTGATAGATAAATATTTCTTTTAAACATAATTTCTTAGAAATTTTATTTTATCCCTTCAGTCGTGCAATATAAAAACATCGTAATATATCTCCTCTTTGAAACTTTTTGATTTAAAATTCTATAAAAATGAATTAAAGTAGCTCTTAGTCGGAATACTTTCAAATAAAAAATTATTAAGAAGAAAATTTAATTTTATATAGGAACGAATCAAAGATTTTAGTAGAAATGTTTTTACATTGCATATCAGAGGGTTTCGTCCCCTCGGGAATCGAACCAAAGCGATAACTAGCTTGCTGGGCCGTTAGGCAAACCCTTAAGACGAATCTCTCTCCTATATGAAACATAGATAAGAAATAAAGAAATAAATTTTTCACTCCCTTCAATTCGAAGGGAATAGTAAAAAATCAGGCTAAACTGAAAAAAGTTTTCAGTGACGGGTCCATTATATAAATCTTTACATTAATTATGAAAATAGAGGACCCAACACTGAAAACTTTTTCAGTTTAGCCTGATCGTTCAATGCCAAAAGCCCCATGTTATTTAGATAGGAAACTTGCATCGCTCTGAGGCACAGGTTAAAATTAAGATAGGGACTTGAAACTTGGAAGATATTTTTTTTATTTATTTCGAACCATATGAGCCTCTGCCAGCGTAAAAATTCGAAAATACCCAAAATAAGGACCACCCTAATATATATGTTACGCCTAATTTGTAAAATAGGTAACAATTTGCCGAATTCAAGAATCAAGCAAATCATCTATGGCCTATTAATTAAAGTTGAAATATGTTTAAAAATAATAAATACATTTTGCTTTTTACTTTAAATTGTCAATGACATTTCTTAATTCCGGAAATCGGCAAGCGATTTGCTTCATGAATTCGCAAAATGTTGCCTATTTTCAGAAATAGGCAATTTCATAAATTAGATGTAACATAAATATAAATATAATGTAAATATAATATATGATATTATACCCCCTTTTCAAAATGTGAATTTATGCATTTATCAATATGAACTAATTTAAACATCAAGTTTAACTATAATTTCCTTTTTTATAAAACTTCAGAATATGATTTTTTATTCTTTCATCTGTGACAAAAATTGTTATTTAATATGATTTCCGGCAGCATGCTATTTAATTTATGAATAAAAGAAATCTTTTAAAAAACTGCTTAAAAATAAAATAAATTTTAATAAAAATGGTAAATTGTTATCCTCAATTTACCGGATAACGGAAAGGAGTTTAGAAAAGGAATGATGGGACAAATAATAGCTATTTTAGACGAACTTTTGGAAATGTTAGCGTATCAGTTATTGAGATATTGATCAATTAAGATCAAAAAAGTGAAGCTGAAACAGAGAAATCATCAAATGATTTTATAATTTAAAAGATTTTTCAAAAAGATATTTCACTTAGGAATATTCGAAGACAATTAATTGATTGGATCAATAATTAGAATGGAGAAGTGGGAATATTGTCGACTAGGATGGGAAATGGGAGTTGACAGGTGCTAGATGCACTTACACGGGTGTTGCAAGGCCAACCGCGTACCTGGGATGCTGGCGGAGGACCGCCGTAACCATGTGGTGGGGGTGGACCTTGGTGCGGGGGAGGCCCACCTTGTTGGAAGAAGGCGGGGTTGACATGGGGGGCAGGGGGGCCTTGGGGAGGACCCCCGTGAACCGGGGGACCAACATGTCCTGGCGGCATACCTGGTCCTGAAACATAAAACCCGCCTTCAGCTAAGTCTAGCTTGTTCGTTTCCATTTTTCTTTTTGATACAGTTGTTACATTCTTAACATGCTTTTGACATGCTTCTAACATTTCTGGCATTTACAAAAGCGGACATAATGCGAGACAAATTGTTAGGAATATAGCTTATTACAGGAGAGTCAAAATAAAAATTACAAAATAACACATTTAACAGCATTTAAAAAAAACCTATCCAAATATTCAGTCAAGAGCGACAATTTTTTTCATCAACCAAACTTTTGATTAATCAGAAAACAAGTACTTACACTAAACAATCTAGTTTCATTAATTTTTAGTTTTTAAATAATTGGCTTGCAAAGTTAGAAAGGGGACATATACTACAAAAAGACTGTAAAATACATATTATAAAATTCGAATTCCCAAGCAGACTCAGGTTTCAATACTAGTATCATATATAGCAAGTTATTCATAAGTCCATCCGTAATTTCGGAAGACGATGAACAGCAACCATGCGGCATATAGCGGAAGTAGATAGAGCATCTCTGTAAGTTTAACTAGTGAGTAGCGGCCAATTTTATGAAAACTGGGAAAAACAAAGCTTTTTGCTAGTAGAGACTACAATTTGTGCGAGTTACGCCAAGTTTCAGGAGATAATGTGGAGCAAGAAGAACAACAAACAGAAGGATTTGTTTTTCCCTGTTTTCGTTATAAGTCATAACGATCTTCTAGCAGCTAAATCTACAAGAATACCACATAGTTTATTACGATTGAAACTTAAAGAGATGTCTTATTTACTGATTAAGTACTTCCACTGTATCAAGCATGAATGCTGTTTTATCGACTACCGCAACCCTGGAGGAACTTATATGAATCACCTGCATTTTTAGAATCGTAATTTAAAGACCTTCATTTTGAAACCCTACTAGATATGTTTTAAAAATTCAATTAAAAAAAATGAAAATATTATGCATGAAATTCGCTATTGTAATTTCTTTAAATTTCTATATACCTACTCGCCTAACATATTGCTTTGCTTAGGGCCAGTTGTATGTCGGTTGGTAAACTATTTTTAAAAGTTGGCAAAGGGTAAAACATTAAAATTCACCTTGTGCCCGATGGGGTGGCCAATCAGATGAAAGTGCCTGTCATCTGATTGGCCATTCCACCGGGCACAAGGTGAATTTTAATGTTTTACCCTTTGTCAAAGTTTAAAAAGAGTTTACCAACCGACATACAACTGGTCCTTAGTCGGGTAAAATAAACATGATTAATACAATTATAAATTTTCAAAGATATTCCAATTAATGGGATGGTCGAATTTTTTTTTCATCAGAATTTTGGTTTGTAGGGCCTTAAAATTGATTTTTCAGACTTTAACAAGTGGACTATTTGTGGATCGTCAAACTCAAAGGCTGTTGGCTCAGTGGAGAGTGTTCGGCGGTGAGTGTTGGTATGCTGGCCATATTAAAACGACCAGCGTCCAGTGCGGATAGTTTAATAAAAGCGCGAGAGTTTTTCGTCCCACGCACTGCCAAACGCTCTCCACTGAGCCCTGACCCTAACTGGCAGTTTTTAATTTCTTTAACTTGGAAGCAAAAGGTTTATGATAAGAAATGACATACATACAAAGGGAAAACGAATTCTCAGCATAAGATTTTCGTTTAATTTTTAGAAATTTTGATACGCAACTCTTAAAAGAAAATATTTCATCTATACAAAATGAAAGTTATAAAAAAAATGTTCATTTATTAACAAGTTGTTGTTCACAACAAATTATTGGATCCGATTCAAAAATTATATTTCATTATTTAAAGGTACAGCAAATTCTACAAATTTACAATTTTATTTTGTACATATTAGAAATCATCGTTTATATAGTTAAACAAAAATTAGGATTGATAAAAATCAAAGTGATATGTTCTTGAAAAAGATGTTCAGCACGATATTCTCAAAACAAAAGGTATGTCCCGGTCGTTAGAAAGTTCTCTATTAATGGGAAGATTATTAGTAATTGGATTGTCTGTGCATTTAGAAAGTGATGATTCACCTGAAAAGGATCAAATATATCAAATAAGGCTGAAGGAAATTAAAATCATCAATGCCGTTTAATGATTTCTAAATGAAGAATTAATAAGTTGTGAATTAAGAAAATGCAAATGCCAAATATTCTAAAAGACTTAGTGAAAAAAAAACGGAGGTATTTTGAAAAACTAACCTCCCATTTGGCCGGGCGGAGGACCTCTGGGAGGGGGCCCCTGGCCAGGGGGCGGACCTTGCATCGGAGGCGGCTGATTGTGTGGCGGAAAGCCTCCTGGACCCCCTGGATGATGATGGGGCATTCCAGGACCTGGAGGACGATTCCAATCAGGCCGCGGAGGAGGCCCTCTTGGATCAGGCGGCATCCCCCCTGGTGGAGGGCCTCTCGGCGGCCCCTGTCCTGGAGGCGGTCCTTGGAATGGCTGAAGAAACCAAACCAAGAACCAAGTTAAAGAAAAACAAAAAAAAAAAAAAAATGTTTAAATAAATTCATATTAATATAAAAGGGTAGAAAAATAAGCATCACGAGGAAATTTTTTAACCCAGAAATTATAAGAAAATTTCCTATGAACTTATTCTTACCAAAAATTTATATTATCATAAAGTTGACGAAATTGAAATCTGGCTTATGAAAATTAATTGCAAAAAATACAAACCATTCCAGGAGGAGGTCTTTGTTGAGGGCCTTGAGGATGTCCTTGAGGCGGAGGACCTGGGCGAGGTGGACCTAGAAGCAGAGATTTAAATTAAAACAAATGGAAATAATTAACAAATCTTGTTTTATTAATCACATATTGAAATAATCAGTTAACAAGAATAATTTAAAACTAATTTTCAAATTAATATAGAGGATCAGGCAAGGTGTGATTATTTTCAGAAAAATCAACGTTGTATTTTGAAGAATTTTAAGAAAAAAAAATTAAGATAACATAGACTGCACCGCAAAAAAGTGGGGCACTTGAAAAATTTCAATTTTTTCTCTTTCATATCCTTATTTTTTACTTTAAATATTATTTATATTCAAATTTATCTAAATACTGATAATTTGTAATAATTTAATAAAAAAAAAAACAACAATTTAAAGCGTTGAAATTTTATCTATTCAAAATTTATCAAATTCAAGATTAAATTACAAAAGTTTCAAGTTAATTAGTTTTAATTTTATTAATTGTAATTTCTATTGAATAAAATTAATCTCATTTACGATTGAATTCTTATCGATAGACATCGTATTAGTTGTATAAATTCAAAAACAAAATGATTACAGCAGAACAAGTGGCTCCAACGCTAACTTTAGTGGATGAAGGAAGAAGTCAACGCTATGCTGGCCGCACTTTAGGTTTGCCTGAAAACACCGTCCGAAGGGCTATCAAAAGGTATCGAGAGACTGGTCGTTGTACCAGAAGACATGGATCAGGTCGTCCGAGGGCAACAAAACCGATTGATGACTGATTTATTGTCATGAATGTGTTGCGCAATCGTAACGCATCTGCTTCAGAGATGGCTCATACCCTCCATACAGTTAAAAATGTTTCAATAAGTGTTGATACAGTTAGAAGAAGATTAGCTCAGGCAAATTTACATTCCAGAAGATCAGCGACAGGGCCATTGTTCTCTGTGGAACTCCGAAGAGCCCGTCTTGCCTTTGCCAGACTTTCTGGACAGACTCCGACTGAAGTAACGTTTTGTTTTCAGATGAGTCCGGGTTCAATTTATTTGGACCAGATGGCCGTCTTTTTGTTTACCGAAACCCGGGGAGCGTTACGCACAATGTAACATTATCCATAGAGTTCAATTTGGGAGTGGATCAGTGATGGTATGGGGTAACTTTCTGAACGGAGTCCGAATGAAGTAACGTTTTGTTTTCAGATGAGTCCAGGTTCAATTTAATTGCACCAGAAGGCCGTTTTTTTGTTTACCGAAGACCCGGGGAGCGTTACGCACAATGTAACATTACCCATAGAGTTCAATTTGGGAGTGGATCAGTGATGGTATGGGGTGGCATATCTTTAGAGACAAAGACACACCTTCATGTTTGCTTCAGAGTATTGCTAAATGCCCATTCATATTGTATATTTTGGAACATTATGTTATGCCATATGCTCACTCTATTGAAGAAAATTTAATGTTTATGCATGACAATGCTCGGGCACATACGGCCCGCATTACCGCTGACTATCTGAAAGAAGTCGGGATACCAACATTCAAGTGGCCCGCACGAAGTCAAGATTTGAATCCCAACAACACCTATGGGATGAGCTCTCAAGGCCCATTAAAAGAAAAATTAACCCACCTAGCACCTTGACGGAGCTAAGAATTGCTTTAGTTAAAACTTGGGAAGAAATACCACAGGAAACGGTGGCAAACTTAATTAAGAGTATGCCAAGAAGATTAGAGGAAGTAATAAGAGTAAAAGGTGGTAATACTCGGAATTAAAAGTTTTAATTTAAAAAAAAAAAAAAAAAATGAAAAATATAAATCTTTGTTTTCGTCAAAGATGTAATTTTTTTTAAATAAATTTGTTTTTTAGTTTTATTATTGTTTTTTTATTAAATTATTACAAATTATTAGTATTTGAATTAATGTTCCAAAAAATAACATAATCTATGCTCAATGCTGGACGTCATTTGGATGATGTTATTTTCAAAATATGAATTTAAATGTTTTTTATGTTACAACATTTTAAATTACATTATATGTTAGATTTTTAAAATAAGAAAAATTCACATTGGTCAAAAAATAACAATGTTGAAGTTTACAGAAAATAACCACACTTCGTTGCAGGCGTGTGAGAGTTAAGGGATTGGAAGTGCTGTATTTTATTAATTTTAAGTTATTGGCCAGTGTTTCAGATGATGAGATTCAGAAATGACAGACCCTTTGCTTCATTACAAAAAAAAAAAGAAAAATATATATATATTCCTTTTCTTCGAGAATTAAATTAGAAAATGGCATATTACTTATTGAACAATTAAACCATTTAAGAATATAATTATAACCATTTTTTAAGCTATAAAAATATATAGGTATATAAATTAAGAAAAAAAAATTTAATTAGATATTAACCATGTTGGAAAGGTGGGGGATGATTCTGATTTGGCGGTCCTTGCTGATGTGGAGGACCATGGGGTCCTTGATGGTGCATTGGTGGACCAGGAATTCGAGGACCGCCGGGCCCTGGTGGGCCAGGGGGCATTCCTGGGGGTGGTGGACCCATTCGTGGACGCATTCCTTGAGGTGGACCCATCATCATGCGTGGGGGATGAGAATGGGGATGAGGATTTCGTGGTCCTGGAGGCGGCTGTGGCGCTGGACGTGTCTTCGATTGGGATTCAAACTAAAAAAAAAAATATTTATAATTAAATTAGTATTTTTATTCATAATAAAAAAATTGTAACATCGATTTTTAAGAATTTTCATTATTCATGATCAGAGACCGAATTTTTATAGAGTATAAAATCCTAAATATGCCATAAAATTTGCAGTAAATAAACTGCAATGGATCCTTGCTAGACTTTATAAGAGGATAAGACAAAAATTACCTACACTTTTCGTTCTACAACTTTATTAAACTAAGATAGGAGGAGGCCGCATGCGCATACGTTGAGTTGGATTTCTGTGGTCCCATGTGCGGAATTTAATCACGATCGCGTCAGTTGTCGTCTAGCTACAACAGCCCGCTATCAGATTGCACCAAAGAGGAGCAACGAAGAGTGGTCAGAGGGTGTGAAAGGTGCTGAAATTCACCGGAGACTTTTGTCACAATACGGGGAAAGTGCTTTATCTCGTAAAAGCGTTTTATTTATGGATCGAAATGTTTGAAATTGGCCGGACGATCGTAACACAAAAAGAGGGAGCTGGGCGACCGTCAACTTTGAGACTCTTTGAGACCTTGGAACACCCTCCCTACAGCCCAGATCTCGCTCCCTCAGACTTTCATCTCTTTGAGCCGCTCAAGGAAGCTTTGAGAGGTCGTCGATTTGCCTCAGACATGGACGTTCGGGATGCAGTGCAAAAGTGGCTTCATGACCAACCGAAAACCTACCAGGAAGGCATCCGGAAGCTTGTGGTTCGCTGGACCAATTGCATTGCTAAAGGTGGAAACAATATCGAAAAATAATGTATCTGTTGTACACCTATCTTAGTTTAATAAAGTTGTAGAACGAAAAGTGTAAGTAATTTTTTACTTATCCTCGTATATAGTCGTTTATTTTTTTAATGCATTCGAATGCAAGAAGGGGCGCACCATGAAGATGCAGCCCCTATGAATCTCGAAAGATCAATGCATTACCGAGGAGAAGGAGGAATAGATCAAGATTAAGGGTAGAGGGTGGAGGGTGGAGGGTGGAGGTGTTTGTCCACCCGGGTTTTGAAGGTTTAAGTGACGGGAAAGAGAAAGGCCGTGAGAGTGTTTTAGTTTCTCGAAATCATTATATAACATTTTATTTATTATTCAAATATGTACATACAAATATGCAAAATTAAATTGAGTTTAATTGCGTATAAATGCATTTCAACTGCTTAAAAAAAAGGCAGGTAAGCTAAAATTGCAATTGGATAAAAATCCTGTCTCTGTTTATGATTAAAATAGAAATTGTTGGTAAAATGTTTACCACAATTAATTATTATTATATTTTACAAATATCTTAAAATTATATCAAATCAGATATAGGACAATAATTATTAAAATTCTTTTTTAATTAAAGTTAATAAGGCTAGATTAATATTACAATTTGAAAAAGAAAGTTATTTAAAAGTTTCTTCTAACCTGATTAAGCGCTTGCTTTGTTGGGAAAGTAACCACGGGGCATTGGCCGTGAAGTTCTTTTTTGGGCAATCTCTCCATACAAATGCGCATACTAGGTTCGGAACCCAGAGTAATTACACAAAAACCTTTAGATTGTCCATTTGCACGGTTCTCAAAGAATTTCACTTCAATAAAATCTGTCACTCCAATGCTAAGGACAGCCTCAATGATATCCTGATCAGTAGTCCACTGAAAATAAAATCAAGTTTATCAATTAAAAAGGTTATAAAAAACATTTAAATTTAAGTTGCTGATATTTGTAGACTTAAAATTTTAAATATTCATGAGTAGAGCATATTTGAGGCCTTAAAAGATGTGATCAACATTTAGAGTTTAAATGGAGTAAAAGATGTGTAAGTACTTGGGTCATGAAGTATTTAGTAATGCGGAAAGTTAAAAGTAAAAATAGATCTCAGAATTTAAAACTTTTAGTGAAAGAGGTTGGTGTGAAGTTGCACTCTGACAGCGAATAAGTGTCGAAATAGCCTAAATCGAGCAAGAGATTAAAATAAAGTCATAAGAGAAAAGGTGGAATTGTTACTATGATAATTAATTAGTCTGGGATCAAGAGAGCAAGTTAAAGACAAATCTTATGTTAATATAATTTAATTTATAAATGAATTTCATAGTAACAAGAGATTTTTTTGTGAATCACCCTTCAGATATATTCGCCTGGACCAGAATAGAAATATCAATTTTGCTAGATAGGTTACAAAAGAAATCTCTCTGGGAGCCTGACCTCTCTTGTAACGACCAGATTACTTCTGGAGCAAAAACTGCTGCATGCAAGCTCTGCTTTCTCTTCAGGTTAAGACGCTATTTTACGCCCACTCAACTTCTTATCATATACAAAACTCAAACAAAATTACCTCCTCTTTCGAAAATAACGGACCGTCCATGTTTTCTATTGCCGCCCTGGATGCTATTCGAAAGAGAGGTCCGCGAGGCAGCTAATAGGAGTTCTAGTCTTATTTATAGTTCACTCGATCTATCTCCGCATTTTCTCTGTACTAAAGTTACTCTCACTGTTTTTGTTCTGACGTGCTAAAGTCTATAATATCCCCTAAAGTCTCATTTGTAAGAAATATCTCTTCGCTGTCAAATTGGATAAGAATCGAAGAAACACATTCGCTAACTCGTTTTTCCCTATGACTTTTAGACACTGTAATTTACTTCCCGCTTCTGTCTCTCCTGCAAGCTACAAACTTAGTTCATGAGTCGGAACAACAGGTATATTATTCGGCTCTGAATTAACCACTAAAATTTCTGCCCCTTGCCCTTTTTCTTTCACGAAGCAGGGATCAATCCTAATCGATTCAAAGTAAATTAATATCGTCGCTGATCTTAGAAAACCTCGTAAGTCCGATTTTTGGTCAAATACGTATTATACGTTTATACCGACCAACTTTTCAAGGCGCGTTTGTCTTTTGAAACCTTATTATTCTATTTCAATTTAATTTCGCACTACGGACAAATAAAAAATATATTAGATGAAGGAGGAGGCATCAGCCAAAGATGGAATCACTGGGTTCAATAAAACACCTTTAATAAAACGTTTCGGCCATCTTCAGTTAATTAGGAGTTAAACACATAATGCGGTACACATATGTGATCGAACCAAGCCTTGTCAAAAATAAAATTTTAGCTTCATGTAAATTTATAACATGCCTGGACTCAAAAGTTTCAGAATGAATGTCCAGGCACGTTATAAATTTACATGAAGCTAAAATTTTTATTTTTGACAAGGCTTGGTTCGATCACATATGTGTACCGCATTTTGTGTATAACTCCTAATTAACTGAAGATGGCCAAATAAATTCAGGCCGAAACGTTTTATTGAACCCAGTGATTCCATCTTTGCCTGATACCTCCTCCTTCATCTAATACAGTTTCATCACAGCCACGAACTCTAACAAATAAAAAATATTGCATTGTATTTGTATGTAATTGTGTTTAAAATGGTTTTTCTTGTTTTCTTGCAAACTTTGAATTTAGGACTTACGAGGTTTTGTAAGATCAGAGACGATATGAGAGATTTCTTTGAGTATTTGTTATACTATATATAATGGACTTACCCAGGTTAGATTTCCAACATAGAGCTGATGTCTTCGACCTAGTTGATTAGGTTGGATGTTGTTTCCCAGTTGATGATAGGGTGGGTTATTTTCATTAGGTGAATGGCCATCAGAATTAGAAATTGGAGCAGGACCTGAACCGCCCCCTGGCGTATGTGGTGGCTGGGAATTTTCGTCATTTACAGCTGCTGGTGGAGCTGCAATTACGTCATCATATAAATCCACGCCGTCAGCAGCAAACTCATCCTAGCAATCATAAAATAATATATTATTTGTTATATTATTCTTCAAATATCTATAAATTAAGACGGCTAATGTAATTAATAAATTAAATTAAAAGCTTAGGTATGTCAGTTGAATAAAACATATCAATTATCAACGATTTCAAACTTTGGGTAGTTGAGTTGATTCAAAAAACGAATTCAGAATTAAGAGGTAAAACGTTTTGAATTCTAATGAATAATATTTTAAGGCGTTTCGGGAATAATGATTTAACCTATGATTATGTTAAAATTGAAAAAGCAAAGCAAATATATCTATTTGAAATATTTATGCATGTAATGTTACTAATCATGCAAATATTTTAAAGTTTAGGCCTCAATTAAGACTGGGTCAGGTTGATGAACTGGAAAATGACTTCAGGATTAGAATCCGAAACGTCGTGAATAAGCTAGACAATCTCTATCATTTTCTAATTCACCATGGGTGTGGTCCAGTCAGAAAGGATTTTCAAGTTTTTCAAATAAAATTGTACATAAAAAATGTATAGAAATATATAAAATTATTATATACTTAATATATTAGTATGAAAGTTTTAATATAGTTACATTATATAGATGGGTGACCGTCTAAGAGACAATGTGCTGTAGGCATATTTTTAGACACAATTCCAGTCATGTTGATTGCACACTGGAATGGATGGGAAAAGCCTAAAGGGGATATTCTCTGAGTTGCGACTCTATTTCCACTAGAAATGCAGCTGATACTCAACTGAGGAATTAGAGCATTGATACTAAAGGCAGAGTAGGGCCATTCAAAAAGTACACTTTTTTCAATTTAATAACGGCCAAAAGTATCAAAATGATAAAAATTTAGCAATTTAGTAAAATTGTTCTCACAAAATTAATTACCCGTGGCGAAAAAACATATTTTCGGCCCCTCCGCAAAATATAATTTTGGGCTCCCAGAAAAAACCACTTAGATGTATTTTCGTAATTAAATAAAATCGAATAAAAAATTCTGATAAAGCCGTGACTTCCGGCCCGGCCTCACTAAATTATGTTTAATGTATCGACGGTGTTTTTGTATTTAAGCACTCCTATATTAATGTATTCTACTTGCGAAAAAAAAACTTGAAAAAATTCAATATTTAAATAAAAATTTAGTAATGTAATTATTTGGCTACAAGCTTTGCCCCCCCCCCCCCCCCCCCCCGACTGAAAATTTTTCTGCGGACGTCCATGTCTATGAAAATCGCTGTGATTTCTTTAAAGGCATTGAACGACCATTTTTTTTTTATTCCGGGCAAAGTAATGATTCAAAAGATTTGAAACTCTGTAGACTTTATCCTTATAATAGTATCTATCCTTCAGAATTTTTTAGCTATTATAATTTTGGAGTTACAGCTAGATAAAATACTGCTATATTTTAGTGTTAGTAGGTTATAGACTCCAAAATTATAATAGCTAAAAATTTGTAAAAATTCTAAAGGATAGCTACTATTATAAGGATAAAGTCTACAGATCTTCAAATCTTTTGAATCATTACTTTGGGCGGAATAAAAAATTGATCGTTCAATGCCAAAAATCCCATGTTATATTTTAGATGGGAAATTTGCATCGCTGTGAGGTCAAAGTCCAGTCAAATTGTGTTTTTATCAGGAAAGTTTTGGGGTAGTTCTGATTTTTTGTTTAAATGTTTTTTGGGGCGCTGAATCCAAATCTGAGGTCTCTCACCAACATTTTGTGACGCAACATTATAGAAAATGCAACAAAATGTGAAAATTTCCATTTTTTGTCAGATTTTTGCTTATAACTCTAAAATTTTCGTAAATAACCTTTCTATTCAAAATGAAAGTTCATAAAAAATCCTACAAATTTCATTATTTAGGTTTTTTCTCCGACCAACCGTTCGGGCTCAACCGCAAAATCCAAGTTTTCGACCTCGGCAGCGCCAAAAACTCGCCCATTTTGACCATGAAGGAGCATGTTTTCGAAAAAGACCACCTTATACATTTTTAAACTAGATTAAATTTGCAACAATTCAAACAAAGTTTAATCTAAATTGAATAATGGTAATACGTGCCGCAATGAGGTTGACGTTTTGAAAAACAGCAATTTTTGCAAAAAATCGCAGTTTTTCCTTCATAAAATGAAAACCACTCATCCTAGAAACTTGATTTCTATCTCATTCTCTAGGAAATATTTTTAACTTGAACGTTTACTTGGACCACTTTTTTGTTAAAAGTCTTGGATTTATAGATATCTATCATTTTCCATAACAGGAAATGATCTACACTCACGAGCAAAGAAATGGAATCACCTCCCTTGCGAGATATTAATGTAATTTTCATTCTCAAATATAATATATTTCCATTAGGTTATCATTCTACATTTATTTTATGCCTCCTCTACACTATGAGCCAACTTGGGCCAATTCAAACCCACGCCAATGTGTAGAGAGGGGTTGGCTTGTATTGGTGATTGATTGACGCTGGCGATGGTTGGCCTTCGGAGCGGTTTTTTTCGATATATCAAAGAGGGCCAATGTTACGCAACGAAAGTGCCCAGTGGCTAGGTGTCGTTTCCACAAGGCCATAGACATTGGCCCAACTCTTGGACCACTGTGTGGAAGCACCCTCAAATTAACTCGTTTTTTTGGTGGCCAACATGGTCAACATATGTTTGGCTCACGTTGGGCCATAGTGTGGATAGGGTCCATTAAATGGTGAAAAATGAAACTTGTAGAAAAAATATTTTAATTTCTAATAAATTACAAAGAAACATACAAAGTATCATTGAATTAATGAAAAGAGAGTGATTCCATTTCTTTGCTCGTGAGTGTATCTATTTTTTCAAAAAATCGCAGTTTTTCCTTCATAAAATGAAAAAAAACCACTCATCCTAGAAACTTGATTCTTAAAGATAAGAGTAAATAAAAATATGTTTCACCTTGCACCAACACCAGAATCTCTACTAATTATTAACTTGATTCTTGGCTGATTCTCTAGAAAATTTTATTGACTTAAACGTTTATTTGGACTTTTTTTTATAAAACTCTTAGATTTATAGATATCCAGCACCCTCCATGACTCTTTTGAGGATTCGGATCATATCATGTCATGGAAAATGCTGGATATTTATAAATTTCCTAGAGATTAATCCGAATCCTCAAAAGTGTCATGGAAAATGCTGAATATCTATAAATCTAAGAGTTTTATCTAAAAAGTGGTACAAGTAAATGTTCAAGTCAATAAAATTTCCTAGAGAATGAGGGGTTTTCATTTTATGAAGGAAAAACTGCGTTTTCTTGCAAAAAATTGCAGTTTTTCAAAACAACCTCATTGCAAAACTGATTATTGATATTAAGATATTATGATATTAAGATTATCTAATTAAGATGAAACTTTATTTGAATTGTAGCAAATTTAATCTAGTTTAAAAATGTATAGAGTGGTCTTTGTCGAAAACGAGCTCCTTCATGGTCAAAATGGGAAAATATCCAAAATAGTGCGAGTTTTTGGGTGATCCGGAAGGGCTGCCAAGGTCGAAAACTTGGATTTTGCGCTTGAGCCCGAACGGTTGGTCGGGGAAAAAAAACCTAAATAATGAAATTTGTAGGACACTTTATTAACTTTCGTTTTGAATACGTGGTTATTTACGAAAAGTTGATAGTTTTCGAGTTATAAGCAAAAATCTGCCAAAAAATGGAAATTTTCACCTTTTTTTGAATTTTCTACAATGTTGCGTCACGAAATTTTGGTGGGAGACCTCAGATTTAGATTCAGCGCCCCAAAAAACATATATAAATATTATATATGCAAAAAATCAGAACTACCCCAAAGGGGCCCATTTGAGCACAATTTGACTGGAAATTATGATTAAAATTGAGATAGACTTGGAGGATTTTTTTATTTATTTTGAACGATATGAGTGTAAAAATTCGAAAATACCCAAAATAAGGTCCACCCTAATGTAAACGCGCAAAATATTTCAGTCCAAGAAATCAAGATTCAAAGATAGAAATATTTGGCGCGTCTAATATGTCAGAGGGGTTCGCCTCATGGGCAGCAAATGACCAGGATTGCTAATTTTGGAACTCGGGTTCGATTCCCGAGAGGTTTTAACATCTCAGATATAATTAAAAATCATACATTTCATCTCAGATCTAATAGATAAACACCCTCTTGAGGTCTTCTCATAAAATTTAAAATCTTATTTCATCGGCAACTTGAACTTTTAATTTTTATTCAAAAAGTAATAGAATAAAATTATTTTTCTCAAAGGATAATAAATTCTCGAAATGTTTTGCTTTTTTTATTTGAAGGAGACAAAAAAAATTTCTTAATTAAAAATTATTCTCCTAAAAACAATATTTATTAAAATTTTAGGTTTGTGGATTGTATTGAAAAGTTTTTATTTTGCCGAAAGTAGCAGAGTTTTTGAATCATAAAGAGAAACAAAGATGTTGGCCTCTGCTTGATATAAATAAACATACACACATATAGAAACCAGTTAAGACATTTAAAACTGGCTTCTCGGCTTAGTAAGAACAAAATTTTTGAATATCCACGTTATACTGACCCCATGAAAAATAATATTTATAATTAAAAAAAGCCTTCGAAACTATAATCTCAAACAAATAAATAATATATATTTGATATATATGTGTGTATGTTTATTTGCATCAAGCAGAGAACAACCTCTTTTGTGTATTGTAGTTTATTAGGTGAATGTCTAATTTGAGAGATTTATTTTCGGCTCTCCATAGACCTACATATATGAGTACCAAAAAGATATTTATTATATTAATCATCCAAATTAGTGTTGATTTTTCAAAAATTTAGTTTGGACTACCTAGACACTAAAATTAAAGTTTTCAATTATTGATATCATCCTATTACAACTAATTAATTAATAGAATACAATCCTTCTGATATATATAAGCCGATCAAGTGCCAGTCGCACCACATACCAAAAGTCCTGTAACTTGTATTTTATAACTCCTAAAATACTTGAGATTGGTTCTTATTTGTCGTTACCGGTTCTTATTTGTTCAATAATTTTAAGTCGAGCAGTTTTTAAAAGCCGACAGGTACAAAAATCACCTAAAATCGGCCACTTTGGACCTCCTAAATTTTTTAAAAATTATCCAAATTCTAATTCAAGTGATCTTTACAGGGATACCTCACATCCCATAATTTTGGACCCAACTTATAAATCAACCCTCCCCAAAATAAACATTTGATCAAAATCTCAATACAATTTTTGATTTACGGGAAAATGAATATATGTATATAACTTATAAATTCAAAGTTTTTATCCTTTTTAGTTTTAACGGACAAACATTGTAGATGTACTTCTGGTTTTACTTTTTAAACAGGAACGGAATTGGATTTTATAAAGAACTTTTATGATAGATATCTGGAAAATTCAATTTTATTAACGAAATTCTTTTAAGAAAAATGTATAATCAATTGAGTGGATATTGATGAGACAGTCCAAAAAAGAGGATAATTTATACTATCTTTCCATTCATAAACCGACGTTTCGGAGGCTATTCCCTCCTTCTTCAGGGTTTTGAAAAGTCAGTGAAGGAAATGCAATGCGACGTTCCCTCTGTCTCCTCTTTCAGTGGTAGTAACAATATATTATTGTATTTCATTCTCAGCAGAATTATAATATAGTAAGGAGAAGGAGGGAATAGCCTCCGAAACGTCGGTTTATGAACAAAAAGATAGTATAAATTATCTTCTTTTTTTGGACTGCCTCCATTCAATTTCACTTATCAGTCCGTCTCCAAAAATGACTCCAATTTTATAATCAATGTCTGTATTTAATAACTTTTTTAAATAATAAATCGAATTGAAATGGAAACGTTTTGACATATATAATGTCATTTTCAGGAGAAAAATCACATAAAACTTTGCCAAAAAAATTTTTGATTGGATTTTATTAACTTATTTTACAAAAACTACAAATGTAATACAAAAAAATACATTAATTCAATAAAAAATAAGAAATTAAAAAAAAAGTGCGTGTAAGATAGTATACAGAAGAAGTATGATAGAAGTGAAACTTCTTTGTCGTTAGTTGAAATGTAAATTATAATTATATATCACAATAATATAAATATATAATATATATCAATTGAATAATGTAAATATTTTAATTTGAAAGTTTATCATAGGAAAATAAGGACAAGTTTTTATGTGTGACTTTTTTTTATCACCCAACGTTTTGTCGACTTTGTAGACTTCTTCAGGGCTTCAAATAGTCATCCCACACATTCGTCTAAATTTTCTGATGATCTTCAATGGTAACGAAGATAACAGGAAAATTTAGACGAATGTGTGGCATTACTAAGTCGGCAAAGTCGACGAAACGTTATAAAATGGCTGATAAATAAAAAAGTCACACATAAAAACCTGTCCTTATTTTCCTATTATAAACTTTCAAATTAATACAAGTTATGGACGGAAATGATAATAGTAAATATTTTATATAACAATTAGATACTTAATTTTACAATATTAATAAAATGTAATCCTAACTTATAGATTACAAAGTTCTGTAAGTTTGTGAGGTCAAAACTCTTAACAGAAATTTATGAAATTTTACATACCTTTAAATTAGGTACAGAAGAGAATATTAAAATTAAATTGTTTTTAGCTTTATAATTATTTATTTCTAATTTCAATGGCGAATTTCAAGATAGGAGTGGCATCTATTCAAGATATATAAAATAAAATTTAATGTAAATTAAACCACTTATTAACATCTTTTAAGGCGGTCGCTAATGGGGATTACAAAAAAAATAAGGAAACATTCTTATGGAGAAAAATGTTTTTAATCCCCGTTAAAGAATGCCTCTAGCGAAAGGTGATTTTCGCGAAAACTATATAAATTTTTGTTTATTGTTAATAAGTGGTTGAATTATAATGAAAATAATACAGGTGATATAAATAGTGTAGCAGAATTTTTGACAAAACTTGAGATTTTTTCTCTCAATACGTCTAAGGTTTCACTTCAAAATTAATAAGCTACTTGTTTCATTATAAGAAATGGTTTTCCACTTAATATTAAACTATTTGCTAGTAAAATTAAATAATGATGGAGTAATCATTTGGTAGAAATTTCTTAGTTATCCATAAACACTAGAAAAGATTGAAAAGTTTTTGTTTTGCCGAAAGTAGCAGAGTTGTTGATTCACAAAGAGAAACAAAGAAGTTGTCCTCTGCATCAAGCAGAGGACAACCTCTTTGTTTCTCTTTGTGACTACAAAAGATGTTCATCTCAAAAGATAACATAGTAAGCAAGTTAGCACTTGGGTGATTCCTGTACTCTAGCTTACATAGGAAAACTGTGAATTTAGATACTCTAAATTTCATTAGAAGAAAGCGGAATCATTTTAACTTGTTCAAGTTAATATTCTGTGATTATGATTAGGGTTGCCAACCGTCCCGCGAGAGCCAAGTTTTTTTTTATGATAATGATGAGAGAAGGAGTTAACACCAAAAAGGTGCAACCCCTACAGGCCTGGGTTGGGGTTGGCCCCTCCATCGTGAAAAGAAGAAGAAAGAATTTTATGGGGGGTCGAAGGTATCTGTGGATACAGGTCTTAAATAGCTGAAGGTTATAAGTCGCGGGAAAGATGGTGGCAGGGAGCGAGTTCCAGTCTCTGGAGGTCATAGGGATAAAAGAGTTGGCGAAAGCGCTTGATCGACTTTTATCCAATTTGACAGCGAAGGGGTTCTGAGTGTTAGAAAACCGCGTGTTTCTCGTAAAGAGGGCATTAGGGAGGACAATAGATTTCAGCTCGACTGAACAGACACCGTGATAGTATCTGTAGTACAGGGAAAGGACAGAAACGGTTCTTCGGTGAGCCAGGGAGTCGAGTGAGTTGGTTAGAGCCGGGTCTCCTATTAGTTTAATTGCTCTTTTCTGAATTGCATCCAGTGTAGCAAGAGAATGCTTGGAGGCACCCCTCCACAGATGAGAGCCATATTCGAGACAGGGACGAATTTGAGCCTTATAAAGTCATCCCATTTTTAAGGCCTAGGAAGATTAGTTCAAAGGTGAATGCGGGACGCTCATTGTTCCGTTATACTTAGATGGAGAGAATTTCATTTGGTACTTGCAATAAAATAATGATTTAGGAATCTATACAAAAAAGTCTGCTTTAAGGTAGTTGTTCCACCATAAGGGTTTTCTTAGGGCCGGTTGTATGTCGCAAAGTAAATGCTTTTTACCATTAACCCAGGGTAGATGGTAAATGGACGGACTGGGATGGCCAATCAGATGCCAGGCACTGTCAGTATCTGGCATCTGATTGGCCATCCCAATCCCTCCATTTACCATCTACCCTGGGTTAATGGTAAAAGCATTTACTTTGCGACATACAACCGGCCTTTAGGATTTTTTTGAAATTTAGACAGATTAATATTTAATTAAATACTTCTGCATCGATTGGTGGCAAAACGAAATTTATGAACAATGTAGTTCCGGAGATATTAAATTAAAAAGATAGTTTTTCAGGCTCTTATACATTGCACTATACGGGATATCGCGAAGTTTACATACATTTTTAATTATAATTAAGAAACTCTTCTTACCATTGTTATAAAAAACTAAACCAACATTAAATAATAACTAAGACATTTTTTAAGAAAATTTTAATTCATAGTTACAAAAGTTTCTGTGATAATAATGAAAAATGTATTATGAAAAATTTACACTAAAAACAAGCTGGCAACAAAGCATGTATTTAACCTAAAAAGTGGGTTAACTTTAAAACTTTTTTTGATGTTCTTTTGCTTCAGCCATTGTCTCAACAGGTTTCAATCGCTTATTAACAACTTTTTGTTTTATAAATCGACCTTTATAATGTATTTTATCTGTCATTTCTATGATAAAAATATTCAAGCTGGGACAATATTGCCGGATTTGTCAAACGAGCACGGGATTGGCTAGTAGTGATACAGCAAACATCCTTATTGTCTGTTCTATATACTCTAGCATTTACTTTTTGCTACTATTGTCATGAAACAATTACCTTATTATACCAATTCTAGTAATGAACCTTAACTTAAGAGTATTTCTGTAAATGTCATGCCTTCCTATAATTCGTAACCAAAAATTTTTCAGTCCCGTCCCGCATTTAAATTGTCAATGTTCCGCAGATGCGCAGATATGTGCTCCAAAGTTGGCAATCTTTCTTATGATTAATGTTGATTGCCAGAGATTCAAAAACCAATGGACTCGACGGGAGAAATTCAAAATTATTTGCTATGCATAGGTATACATGTCTGAACAAGTTCGACTCAAATTAGCCAAAACCAGGCTAAGCAAGTTTGGCACTTGGGTTTGATTCTTGAGAGATCTTTTGACAAGAAATAACATAAATATCTGATAAAATAATTAATAATGCCTTTATAAATTATTTTTTAAAACCATAAATTTTTATTATAGTATTAGCAATAAGAGTAACACGTGATTAATGCCCTAGGAAGTCGAACGTTGTATTAATGAAAAGGTCATAATTTCTATTTCTATTTACCCCATGGATGGATGAATTAGTGCCGCCAAAAAATTGTTACAAATCAAATATTAATTATATTTTACATTAACTTAGAATAGTTTTTTTTTTGAATGAAAATAGAAAATTATAATAAAGATATTGGATATAAATAAAAAATATAAGTAAAAAATATTTTAAAATAAATTATAATATATAATTTCAAAAGGAAATTGTAACTATTTTTAATTCCTTTAGAAAATAGTAAATAAACACCGGTACATAGCTTTATAAAATGCATCGAATGATGTTTGAAAATATACCAAATTTTAGTGAAAATATTAAAAATATAAATGTAGTAATATTAAAGAACATAATTAGAATTCAAATGAATCTAAATGATATACCTGTGCAAAATCCTGATCGACATCATCGGCATATAAATCGATGTCCACGCCATCCGCCATGTTGATATGGCTTTATGCTTTGATAGCCGTTGGCGTCGTAATGCTTGCAATTAGAAAATTTGACAACATTGCATTTTACAAACTTGGCAACATCGCAAACTAATCAATACAAATTAAATAAAGAATTCTTCATAAATAATTTAAAAAAAATGTAAATGTGTTTTAATATATTGGAAAATATTTATTTTTATTAAAATAATGTCTTTATATAGATTAATTGAGATATTAACATAAATTGCCCTACTAAAGCGGTAAATTTAAATTCAGAAATTGGAGCGAAAAAGTGAACAAAAATAGAATTATTTTGATAAAGTGTTTTGTGAAGTGGCGGAATAACAAATGTTTGCACCACACACAAAATATAATTTTGGGCCCCCAGAAAAAACAATAACTTGTATTTTTTTTAATACAATATAGTTAATAAACTTCACATTTGTGTTATTTTGTATGTCACGAGTATTTTTATTCTAATTTAAATTAAGGACAATTTTAGTAAAACTAAATAAATTGCCATCCACTTGACTTTACCATACACTTCTGGTTGAGTTTGGTACAAGGGCCTAGATTTTAATTTTTTGACCTCTCCCACCCCCCCATTTTGGGGGGTTTGTTTTTGCATTTTTAGTGTTCTAGGGGTCCACTGATTATGTATAGAAAATTTGGTTCAATTTTCTCAAATAGCCTAAATTTTTATTTTTTGACCCCCCACCCCTAATTTTGGCGCCAGAAAAAAAGATATTTTCGTTATTTTAGCTTCGTTTTATAGTATATTTCATTTTTCTTGTTTTTTAGATTGAAAATATTATAATTTTAATTTTTAACCCCCCCCCCCCCCTTTAATTTTGAGTCGATATATGCACCAAAATCTAATCAGCTCTTAATCTCAATGCACCAAAACTACGTTTGAAATTTGGTTTTGAGAGTCACACTAGTTTTTGAGCTAGCTCGTCCACAAAATTTGGTAACGCACAGACTAACAGACATTTAGACAAAACAGTTATTATCTCGTAAAAAATAATTTTTTCGATGTTCACTTAGAGCTTTTTTGTTGACCGAAATGCCATGGTTTCACCCAATTTTTTTTATCAAAGTAGTTTCAGTCGTTTTTGAGATATTTAAAAAAAAAAAAAACAAAAAAAAAAAAACACTTTTTTCATGCACGATTACAATACTTGACCATCCCTGTATGGTAAAGTAAAAATAATTGGAGGAAAAACTTTTACAAAGAGTTGGTGCAGTTTCGGTAAATTAATCATTTTAAATGATAAATATCTAAATCTGATATTCATTTCGAGTAAATATTTTCTTGTCTATAGAGGTATAGAGTCAAAAGGCCGTGCCTAGAATTATAGAAATTAATCTCTTCTAGTGTGAAACAGGTCTCTGTAACTTTGTATTTGGTATATTTGAATTGACTTAACACTAAAGGAACAGAGATCATTATTCTCGTATCTTATTTAGCAATTTTCCTCGATAAAATTTTTAAAGAAAAAATCATTCACTCGTACATACATTTATTAAATAATAAAATATGTGAAAACTTAGTTACGCTAGACACCCTTATAAGTAATTAATAATAAACTTAATTGTGAATTGTTTCTTTATGATTATATTATAAGTACAGTGCCTCTAGATAGCTTAAGTTTCAAATTTCAAGACTGCGACTTACCGAAGACGAGATATGTACGATTAAAATATTTATTTTACGACATGACTAATTTACAGTTTTAAGTTATTGAGCTCATATTTGGAATATGAGGGTCTTTTTCAAACTCCTAAAAAACAGTTTAGAACCGTTTTTTTTAATTCTACCACGGGGTTGGGGACGAAGCCCCTTGGCTGGCAAGAGGCCCACCGAAGGCGGGCGTCGCAGCTAATATATATAAGCGTAGTCCTTATTTTCGAACTTCTAATTGTCTTTGAGGATAGGTAGCTACTCAGCAATTTTTTTCCTATATATACTCCCACCCCCGAACCCGCCCCAACACCCAGTTTTTGCATTTCTAGCCTTGTAGTGGCCCACAGATTATGTGTATATAGGTATAGGTATATAAATAAATAGCGTATATTTTTATTTTTTAATTAATAACAATTAATAACAATTTTTGAGTTCATCAATTAAATTGACAAATTCTAATATAGAAAAAATACGTTTGTGGGATTTAAAACTCGATTTTTAATCAATTAATTTTTTTTTTTTTTTATAAATTTTATTAAACCAATTATTTTACATTAATTAATGTATACATTGTATTTTTTTTTTGTTCGATTCCGGAGGTTACTTCTCCACCATCGAGTGTCCTTATTCATCTTTAGTCCTTGTTTTTAATAAGAGGAAAAATCTAATTAGATAAAAAAACCTCTTTTCCGATAATTATTTCAATTCCATTATTCCCCAATCAAGTCGATTGGTCAATCATCCCCTTCCATCGATTTTCATCAATTAAATTAATAATAATAATAATAAATTTTATTGAACCAATTATTTTACATGCATTAGCGTATACATTTTATTTGAGCTTCGACTTCGGAGATTACATCCCCACCATCGACTGTTCTTGATCTTCTCGTGCTTGCGATAATGTTTTTAGTCCGTGTTTGTAGTAAGAGGAAAAATTTACGAAATAAAAAACCTCTTTGCCGTTATTTATAAAAGAAAGGAAAGAATCAGAGGAAAATGATGATGCTATGATGAAAGATGAGCGTTAGGTCCTGTAGAGTTCCAGTATTAGGGGTTTAGACTAGTTTGGGTCTTTTGTTTGAACCGATTGGTAATGTCGCTTAGGTTATCCAACAATCTCTGCATTCCTAGACCGACTAGGATAATTTCGTTCGATGTTCCGGGAGGGGTAGTGTAATGATGCGGAGTGTCCTGGATTGCACTCTCTCCAATGCCTCTAGATTTGATCTTGAGGCGTAAGATAACCAGGCAGGTACTGCATATGCCAAAATAGGTTTCACTAACATTTTATATAATGTCAATTTACCTTCAAGTGAAAGTGAACTTCCAGGACGAATTAAAGGCCAAATAACTTTGATAGCCCTTCGTGCTTTTTCTCTTGTCATAGTCGTGTGAGCAGCCCAATTAGCTCTTCGATCCAATAGGACACCAAGGTATTTGACTTTAGACTGCCATTTTAAGTGGGAATCATTAATTTTTAGAGTAGTTCCGAGATATTTTCGCTTTTTTGTAAATAAGATTGCTTCACATTTGTTTGGATTTGTTTTTAATTTCCAGTCTTTAAGATAATTTATTACAAGTTGGGTTTCTTCTTGGAGTCTCCGCACTAAGCATTTAAAGTTTTTATTGAATAATAAATTGCTATATCATCCGCAAACTGTGCTATGTTCACGTGGTTCATTTTGGGCATGTCTGACGTGTATAGCGCATATAGAGAGGAGATAGAAGAGCTCCTTGTGGAACCCCCTGCTCGGATAGGCCGCCATTTCAGACTTCTCATTCGCAATTCGCACTCGGAAGCTTCGCTCTCGAAGGAAATCCCCAATTATTTGACATAAAGGGTTCTGGTAGTCCAAATAGAAAATTTTTTGACGCTAGATAAAAATGATCAACACTATCAAATGCTTTGGCAACGTCCAAGAGTACCATACCTGTCGCTTTCTTGAGCTGAAGTCTATTTCTAACGTATCTAGTGACTCGCACTACCTGGTGGACTGCTGAGTGCCTCTTTCTAAACCATCAATTAAATTTTTTTTTATTTTTATAAATTTTATTAAACCAATTATTTTACATTAATTAATGTATACATTGTATTTTTGCTTCGATTCCGGAGATTACTTCTCCACCATCGAGTGTCCTTATTCATCTTTAGTCCTTGTTTTTAATAAGAGGAAAAATCTAATTAGATAAAAAAAACCTCTTTTCCGATAATTATTTCAATTCCATTATTCCCCAATCAAGTCGATTGGTTTTCCATCCTCTGCCTCTCCAATTCAATTCAATTAAATTTTTTTTTTTTTTTTTATAAATTTTATTAAACCAATTATTTTACATTAATTAATGTATACCTTGTATTTTAGCTTCGATTCCGGAGATTGCTTCTCCACCATCGAGTGTCCTTATTCATATTTAGTCCTTGTTTTTAATAAGAGGAAAAATCTAATTAGATAAAAAAACCTCTTTTCCGATAATTATTTCAATTCCATTATTCCCCAATCAAGTCGATTGGTTAATCTCCTTCCTCACTCCTCCTCTCTTCGTTCATCAATTAAATTGTTTAACTTTTAATATATATAATAATATTTATAATGATCTATTAGTGGAATTTAAAATTAAAAAACCAATTAATAATTAAAAGGAAATTGAATAAAAATGTAAATATACATTTTTATCGAGACAACCACCTGTGAATAATTATTTCAATTAACGAAAAACCCATCAAAAACAACTTAGCCGAAGATGAGACCGTGACAGATCGAATCGCCAACACAAAACCCTCCTAACCCGTGAATTTCATCCAAATCGTTAGAGCCGTTTTCGAGAACCCCAACGGATATATATATATATATGTACAATATATATACAATTTTTGCTCGTTTAATATAATAAGATAAGATAAGATAAAATAAGATATAACCATACTATTCAAAGCCAACTAATAAAATGAAGCTCTGAATGCGAGTCGTCGTTGGCTATATGTCGACTAGATGTGAAAATGATCCACTTTCGTGTCGGCGTCGGTTACAGATCGGCTAGATGTCGTTTAAACGACAGCCGGGTAGGTGTGAAACAGGCCAAAGGCTGGAAATTTTATCGGTTCTCTTTATTTTAAGGGAAAATTTTGAGAATTATTGGAAATAATTTGTAAATAGAGTAGAAATGATCTTTAATTATATAAATATTATCAAAAAGGGTAGGTGTGAAACAGGACTAAGGCTAGAAATTTTATCGGTTCTCTTTATTATAAGGGAAAATTTTGAGAATTATTGGAAATAATTTATAAATAGACTAGAAATGCTTTTTAATTATATAAATATTATCAAAAAGGGTAGGTGTGAAACAAGACTAAGGATAGAAATTTTATCGGTTCTCTTTATTATAAGGGAAAATTTTGAGAATTATTGGAAATAATTTATAAATAGACTAGAAATGCTTTTTAATTATATAAATATTATCAAAAAGGGTAGGTGTGAAACAGGACTAAGGCTAGAAATTTTATCGGTTCTCTTTATTATAAGGGAAAATTTTGAGAATTATTGGAAATAATTTGTAAATAGACTAGAAATGCTCTTTAATTATATAAATATTATCAAAAATATATAATATGAAAATAACTTTAATAAACATAGATATCTGTATATAAGACTATTTTATATAAATATAATTTACTTTGCTTTGCACTTTCTCACTTTAGGTTTAGTTTTATCTCTGGGGCTAAAGTTTGCTCTTAATTTATAAGAGGCAGTTCTTGTAGTTCTAAAATGAGTTTTTTTAGAAGATGCTTGAGGGGAACATTCTATAACTTCAGGAAATTCATCTTCTGTTTCAGTTACTTTCTCTTGAATCTTCTCATTCGAAATTCCATTAGTTATCTTCAACTTTTTTTCTGGCTGTTTATGTTTAGATTCTATTTCTTGAGTAATTAAAATTAAGATTCTTTCGATCGAATGAATATCGGAATTGAGAATTTTCGAATTCGGGATTTCTTTTGATGGAATTCCAAATGGATATTTTGGACAAAATCTTGATAGAAAATCTTTAAAAGAAAACCTAATATGTTGATCAGAGTTCTGAACTATTAATATTGGATCCATTTCAGAATTAGTTAGTTTTTCAATCTGAAAATAAAAAAATTCCTTATAATTTTTCCTTGATTCAGAGTCATAATTTTATTAAATGATGAACTTTCCATAGAGTAACGGATCCTATAAATAAGTGTTGATTCTTATTATTATCGATTCGCGACGTTTCGCCTTGTATTAAAGATTCTTCAGGCTCTTGATCTCATACAGTACATTTGGTTATAGTTGAATAGCCTTGCCATTAAATGCTTGCCTCATATGTCAACGAAAAATCAAACACGTAGACATATAAGCAAGGATTCAAGGCTATTCAACTATAACTAATGTGCCGAGTCAACACTTACCATATTTATATGATGCTTTACTCTCTTTAAAGACCATCATTCCTTATAAATGTTTAATGAATAGGAAACAATTTTATTTTAATAATTTTTTCTCTTTTAAATAAAAACAAAAAACAAAAATGATATCTATATAGGTATATAAAATTAAGGTATTGTCTGTACATTGCTCCAAATCACGCCAAATTTTGGTTGTACAGGTTTCAAGCAAAGTTATTAACGAAAACACCCTTAACGAAATTCCTGTATGTCTGTCTGTCTGTATGTTTCCGCGAAAAGTTGCTCACGATTCACGTCAAAACGGCTAAAGGGATTATTATGAAATTTCATATTTGTATCAGATGTCTTCTAACTTACGTTTTTAGCTATATAACGTTTTGATATTTTGACCCCAAAAGGAGGTTTGGGGGGGGGGGGGGGGGGGTGCGCACGAATGAAAATTATCAAATAACTCTTAAACTATTAATTTATTAATTCCACGGCAAATTTTATGATGAGCAAAGTTGTAGGGGATGTGATTGCTGACAACTTTTGTTTAAAAAATTTCCCTCAAAAACCACCCAAAAAAAAAAAGGGGGGGGGGGGGGTGAAAAATATGTAAATTCTTGCCCTTGGAGCAAACTCAACCAAATTTTGTATACATAATCTGTGGGCCTCTAGAGAGCTAGAAATGCAAAAACTAACCACCCAAATGGAGGGGAGGGTCAAAAAAATGAAAATTCTTGCTCTTAGACCAAACTCAACCAAATTTTGTATACATAATCTGTGGGTCACTAGAAGGCTAGAAATGCAAAAACTGGGTGCGGAGGGTGGGTTGGGGTGGGTTAGGGCATGGGATGCGCGGTGTTGAATGGGGGTGGAGTGAGGGAGTAAGGCGGAATAGGGGGTGGAGAGGGGTCCAGGGAGCTTGGAGGGGATGGAGGGGACGGGGGTGGTGGTGTAGGGTTGGCGGAGTGGGGGGTTCAGGTGAGGGTCCAGTGGCGTAGTGTGGTGGTACGGGGGTGGGGGTCCGAGGTGGGTGGGGTGCAGGATGAGTTGGAATGGGAGCGCGGGGGGGGGGGGGGGGAGGCGAGATCTGTATGGTGCGGGATGGAGTGTTGGTGATGGTGTGGGGGCGGGGGCTGGGCACGGCTGCATGGTGCGGGGTGCTAGGGTGGGTTTCGGGGGGGGGGGGGGGGTGGAGGGGTTCGTGGGTTGGGGATCCAGGAGGCGGGCCTTGTAGCTAGTTATTAATAATGATTTTATTCTGACAAAATAACTATCAATTTTGAAGTTTTTTAAGAGTAAGAATTAAAATTTTTAAATCAAATGAAGACTAATTACGCATAGATGGAGAAATAGAAGTGGAAACATAGTGTACTTCTAGAAATTTTCAATTTAAACCATGAGTGATCTAAACGAAATAATCAATATATTAAAGTTTTTAACCGACTTCAAAAAAGGAGGAGGTTCTCTATTCGACTGAATTTTTTTTTTTTTTGTGCCTATGTTACCTCATATCTCCTCCAATTGTCAACCGATTTTGAAAATTTTTTTTGCATTGGGTCCAGTCTAGCTTCCGATTGGTCCCATTTTTTTTTCGTTTTTTTTCATAGGTATTAGACCTTTTTTATTAGGTTTTGTTTAGACCTAACCTCTTTGTTTATGAACCGATTTCGATGGTTCTTTTTTTATCCGAAAGGGGGTGTCTTAGGGATGGTGTCATTATTAATTTGGTCAAGTTCTGATGATATGATCACTATTAATAACATCACTAAAAAGAGAAAAATAAAAATAATTTTTAAGAAAAAATAAAAACCGACTTCAAAAAATTAAGTGCAACAAATAAAATACACTAAAAGGTATAAAATAATTATTATCTTATTTAGTTACAACTAAACGACGAAATATTAACATGAAATTACTTTTTGAAGTTGGTGCCAAACATATACCTTTTATGAATCGCACACGACGGATCTTACTTAGTACGTTTGGAGGGTACGCTCGCTTATAGGTATAGTTTGTTTGGTACCGACTTCAAAAAGTAATTTCATGTTAATATTTCGTCGTTTAGTTGTAACTAAATAAGATAATAATTATTTTATACCTTTTTAACCGACTTCAAAAAAGGAGGAGGTTCTCTATTCGATTGAATTTTTTTTTTTTTTTTTTTTTGTGCCTATGTTACCTCATATCTCCGCCAATTGTCAACCGATTTTGAAAAATTTTTTGCATTGGGTCCAGTCTAGCTTCCGATTGGTCCCATTTTTTTTCGATTTTTTTTCATAGGTATTAGACCTTTTTTATTAGGTTTGTTTAGGTTTGTTTAGACCTAACCTCTTTGTTTATGAACCGATTTCGATGGTTCTTTTTTATCCGAAAGGGGTGTCTTAGGGATGGTGTCATATTAATTTGGTCAAGTTCTGATGATATGATCACTATTAATAACATCACTAAAAAGAGAAAAATAAAAATTTTTAAGAAAAAATAAAAACCGACTTCAAAAAATTAAGTGCAACAAATATAAAAATACACTAAAAGGTATAAAATAATTATTATCTTATTTAGTTACAACTAAACGACGAAATATTAACACGAAATTACTTTTGAAGTTGGTGCCAAACATATACCTTTTATGAATCGCACTCGACGGATCTTACTTAGTACTTTTGGCGGGTACGCTCGCTTATAGAGTATAGTTTGTTTGGCACCGACTTTAAAAAGTAATTTCGTGTTAATATTTCGTCGTTTAGTTGTAACTAAATAAGATAATAATTATTTTATACCTTTTTAGTGTATTTTTATATTTGTTGCACTTAATTTTTTGAAGTCGGTTTTTATTTTTTCTTAAAAATTTTTATAGTGTATTTTATTTGTTGCACTTAATTTTTTGAAGTCGGTTTTTATTTTTTTCTTAAAAATTATTTTTATAACTAATACTAATTCTAAATATTAGCAGTTTTTCTTCGGAGACGAACTGGTTGATTTATAAATGAGGATTTAATGGAAGGCAGTCCAAAAATAAATAAAAAGAGTATTTCCAATAAGAGTATATCTCAACAAAAACACTTCTGTAAAAAAAACGCCAAGTTTGATTAATAAAAACCGTTTGGCAAAAAAAGTAGTGAGATCTAATGTGCTGCCAAGTTCATCATCATCAATTTTATTAAATGAGTCGAGAATATATTAGTAACTTCAATTAAAACGCATGATTTTCATTTCACCTGTCCATCTATATTTTTTATTGATTTCACATTTTTAGTTGAAATTATTTTCCTAAAACTTGGCTTTTACGAATTAAATTATTATTATTATTTTTGTTTGATAGGGCCTCCACCTCTCCCTTTTAGCCCTTCCATCCTCTCTTATTATCATATGGTAACTACTAACTAGTAATTTGTGACATACATAACAATCCGTAAAAGCCAAGTTTTAGGAAAATAATTTCAACTAAAAATGTGAAATTAATAAAAATATAGATGGACATGTGAAATGAAAAACATGCGTTTTAATTGAAGTTACTAATATATTCTCGACTCATTTAATAAATTGATGATGATGAACTTGGCAGCACTCACTACTTTTTTTGGAAAGCGGATTTTATTAATCGAACTTGGCCTTTTTTTACAGAAGTGTTTTTGTTGAGATTTCTCTTCTTTTTGTAAGTTGGATGGGAATTTAAACTGAAAGATTCACGCCTTTATTTTAAAGGCTGATGAGGATCTTTTTCGATTTCTCACCTTATAAGAGTATATTTTTTTCGAAGTTTTACTCTTTACATCTTTTTATTTATTTCTGGACTGCTTCCATTAAATTTTCAATTACTAATTCTAAATGTGTTACCTAATTCTATATTAGAATAGATTAATATATAAAAATATCAGAGCTTACTTTTCCTTGAAGATATTTATTTAAATCAAGATCATATTTTGTAGCTATAATGATTCAAAAACAAAGCAAATTTATAAAATTCGTTTACAGTAGTGAAATTTCCATAAGAATTCATTTGAGCGAGAGTTATCGCTAAAAGCTATACATTCTTTTCTGAATGTTTGAGGGATTAAAAAATTTCTATCATTGTGAAAAATGGATGAAAATAAATTTGGAATTTGGAGTTTTCTTTTTATTAGTTTTTGTTCGTCCTGTAATTAAAACGAGAAAAATAAAATAAATATTTCTTATACTTAATATAAATTAAAGTCTGTAGGAGTGAACTTACTTTAAATACTATATTTGTAAAATTTGCATTCTTTTCTTCTATTTCAATTGTTTTAAAAAAATCCTCTTTCAAAGATTCAAGCGTTTCATTTAAATTTTCCATAGAAATAATTTTATCAATAACATTTAAAAATAGTGAATATTTCTTTGGTGTTGATTCATTCGTTATAATATTGTTACTCATATATACCAATCCAAAAAATATTCTGGAAAAAATTAATTAAGTGTATTAAATAGGCAAGCAAATAAGATATCTTTTAAATTTTTATAAAAACACTCAAAAATATTAAAAATTACCTTAAACCAAGAGAATATTTAAAACATTCGAAAAAATAATAGCAAAGATATTCGTAATATTCTTTTTCAAAATGTATTGTAAGATGAGTGAAGATATTAAAAGTCCAAAGATATATTTCAAGTATTAGAAAGCGAGAATTGACCAATTTCAATGGAGAACCTATAAAAGAAATTTTAAAATATGAATTGATCGATTATATTTCTGAAAGTCATTATCATTTTTAGAATTGTTAAAAGTACAATTAATTTAAAATATATTATATATATATACAAACCTGTTTTGTAACCCAGAGCTTGATGACAGTTTTCTAGTGTTGCTTCAATATAAAAATTAAATTCGTTGAACTTATTTTGTGCCAAAGTTAATTGTGCTCTTAACCATAAAATTTCCGTTTCAAAATTGACTAATGAATTACTCTTTTTAGCATATTGTCTAAAAATAAATCATATATTAGTACATAAATAATTATGCCCTTCCAATACCTATTCCAGGTTGGCCGAGTGGTTTAGGTCTAGATTTCACAACTTTTTCGAACTAGGCCTGTTTTTTCACAGAATGTTTTGGTTGAGATTTCTATTCTTTTTGTAAGCTATGAGGAAGCCCGTTGGTCCAAAGGACTAGAATTTTTATTTTTGAGCCCCCCCCCCATTTTGGGTTGTTAGTTTTTGCATTTCTAGCCTTCTAAGGGCCCACAGAATATGTATACAAAATTTGGTTGAGTTTGGTCCAAAGGGCTAGAATTTTCATTTTTGACCCCCCCCCCATTTTGAAGGAGTTGAAAGATAGAAAGTTTGGATTTTTTGAATTTATCCTTTGTTTGTGTCCCAAACTCTACTAGCAGGCGAAATTTCATGATGCTGGATGATTGGAAGTACCCTAGAGACCTGTCAGTGAGTGCCAAAATTAGCTATTTTCTCAGGTCCATATCTCAGAATCCATTTAAGCTATATTATTGAAATTTTGTACTCTCCTCAAGATGGATTACATAATTACATGTGTATAATTTCAGCTCTGTATCTCAAATGGAATCCGAGCTGCAGGGTGGTCGAAATTGATTCGGAATGGTTTGTGTAAATAGCGTACAGTGTGTACGGCCAAGCTAATGCTTGAACTTGGCCTGCGCACGCTGTGCGCTTTGATACATAATGTTATAAATTTGACTTTATAATCGTAGTTGACTGGCTCACTTAGGTAGATATGATCAACCCTGGATCCCTGGACTTAGAAGATTGACATTTCGTCGAACGCTTCTACTTAGGACGTAAACACTCTTTAAGAAGAGAATTTTTGCAATTCAACCCTAAGGGATTAAAATGAGGGGTTAACATTTTGTGTTTTATATGTATACTGTTTGGCAGCATCCATACCAAAACTCTGTGTCCCATCTAATGGGGGAGGGGTAGCAAAAAATTAGACTTCTTAGCCTTTTACCTGATTTAAACTCTAAATTTTCCTACTTACAGAGCTATTTTGTTTCGATATATTGGGAGAAATCAAGTATTAGAAATATAAGGTTTCAAGCCCAAAAAGCCTCCTCAGTATGATTGTTATTTCTACACGATAAGTTTTAATTTCAAATTATATGAATCCAGAAATACTTGCATTCCTCACTCTTTGTAAGACCCTCTTTAAATTGTCATTTCGATTGTTGGACAACATGAAGATTTAAATGTAGTCCGCTGAATAGGGTCTTTGTTTTAATAAGCATGGCATAATGAATGCTCCGATTCCATTCTATTTGGGAACTAACCAAGCAATTTGTAGTTATTGTGCTATTCTCGGCAATTTCTTTTTTAATTTTATGTTATACTAGTAGCAAGGCCCGTCTTCGGCGGCCCTCTTGCTAGCCTGGACCCCCAAACTACGAACCCCACCCTCACACTCCACCCCAACCACCACACCCCCCGAAACCCACCCAGCACCCCCTACCCCCCGCCCACCTCGGACCCCCAACCTCACACCCCACTACCACCCCATCCTGTACCCCCACCCCGTACCACCCCACTACGCCACTGGACCATCACCTGAACCCACCGCTCCACCCACTACTCCGCCTTACTCCCTCACTCCACCCCATTCAATCCCGCGCACCCCATGCCCTAACCCACCCCCGCACCCAGTTGTTGCATTTCTAGCCTTCTAGTGACCCACAGATTATGTATACAAGATTTGGTTGAGTTTGGTTCAAGAGCAAGAATTTTCATTTTTTGACCCCCCCCCCATTTTGGGTGGTTAGTTTTTGCATTTCTAGCTCTCTAGAGGCCCACAGATTATGTATACAAAATTTGGTTGAGTTTGCTCCAAGGGCAAGAATTTAGATATTTCCCCCCCCCCATTTTTTGGGGAGGGGGGATTTTTTTAAAAAAAGTTGTCAACAATCACCTCTCCTACAACTTTGCTCATTTTGAAATTTGGAAGTAGAGTTAATAGTTTAGGAGTTATTTGATAATTTTCATTCGTGCCCCCCCCCCTCCCCCCAACCCCCTTTTGAGGTCAAAATATCAAAACGTTATATAGCTAAAACGTAAGTTAGAAGACATCTGATACAAATATGAAATTTCATAATAATCCCTTCAGCCGTTTTTACGTGAATCGTGAGCAACTTTTCGAAACCACGGAAACATACAGACATACATACAGACATGAATTTTGTTGTTTAACGAACTATAACAATATAATTTTACTTAGAGAAAGTGGTGTAGGTTTTAGGTGAAACATGATATTAATTAATAAAGTAAGTTTGTATAAACCTCTTTGAGTTTTATTTCATTCACTGTGAAACTACACACCCTTTACTTTATTAATTTATAACAATTTAAATTAGTAAATAACAAAAATTACTTACTTCAATAACTTATCAGAAACTTCCTTTAAGAGATCATTGACAGATTCTAGTTTTCGAGATAATATCAAATATCGTGCTTTCTTTAATTTAAAAATACATTCAATATCAAATAAAGATTCAGATGGTTCTGCACTTAAATTTTTAAAATCATTATCTAATTTTTCCCATAATTTGGGAGACCGTTGACAATTATAAATATTTGATATATAAAGCAAAGCTAAAAGAAAATTGGAGTAATTTTTGGAGACGGACTGATAAGTGAATTAAGTGGATATCGATGAGGCAGTCCAAAAAAGAAGAAGATAATTTACACTATCTTTTTTATTCATAAAACCGACGTTTCGGAGGATATTCCCTGAAGAAGGAGGGAATAGCCTCTGAAACGTCGGTTTTATGAATAAAAAGATAGTGTAAATTATCTTTTTCTTTTTTTGACTGCCTCATCGATATCCACCCAAAAGAAAATATTTGTTAAATTCATAAATTTTTTAAAATTTCTATCATTACCTTTGAAACGTAATAAATCCGAATTACAAAGTTGATAATATTCGCACCAAGTGGTTATGGCTAACTCATAAAATCCATGAAGCATGAAAAAAGAACCAAGTAATTCAATATTATCCAAAATCTGAGGGATTAAAAATTGTTCGGTGACCTATTTATAAACATAAACGATGATAACTTTTTTTTTATTATACTCATTTTTGGACTATTTTGGTAGATGTTTCGAATGAAAGGTTTTCTGGGCGCAGGTATTAGAGAAGTATGAAAAAAAATCTTGATTTTTTTTATTATTATTGTATTTATCTTCACTGTTCAATACAGAGGCATGACTGTTGGATATTTTACTTCACGTATAAAGATAAGAAGAATTCTAATACATATTCACAGCGTGGATAGACTTGATTTCAGAATTTAGGCGAAATGATCATAATAGTGTAGGTTATAAGAAATATTTTTTATTTTATCCTTCTCCGAGCATCTCTACCTGACTACAACTAAGAAAACCCTTTAAATCAAACACCTATTAAATAATAATATAGATCAGAAATATATTACATTTAATTAATATAATAAATTGAAAGTTTTTGCCGAGAGTAGCAGAATTTTTATATATTGAAAGAGACAATAAAAGAGTGTGTCTTCTGCTGGAATCTATATATATATATATTATAATCGTTATAAATAAATAAAATTTATAATTCCAGCAGACGACACACTCTGTCTCTTTCAATTAATATGAAAGATATTAATTTGCCGATGGTAATAGATTCAAATTTACAAGAAATCAAAAGTTGGTGTCATCTATTAAATTCGATGGAATGGAATATTTTTAATTATATGTCAGAGAGGTTGTTTTTCACCCGTTCACCCTCGGGAATCGAACCCGAGTGCCAGTAACAGCAATCCGGGCCACCTGGCTCACCTGCAGGATGCGAACCTCTCTGACATATGTACACGCGTAAAATAATGTTCTTAATTGTAATATATATTATTTTAAGAGATAAATAAATAAAAAATTCTTATGAAGTGCAGGCATTGAAGTAAACTACTCATTAAAACATTCAATTTTTAGTCAAAAAATTATAAATTTGGTAAATAAAGCTAAATACAGTTACCTTTTTAAGTAAATCAATTTGAATGTCTTTTAACTTAATTAATTCACTTATTATTTTTTTTTCATTTTCCAAAGAAAATGGAGTAAAATTTTCAATGTTTCCTTCTTGGTGAAAATAGAAACTTTTTGGAGAAGAATTTATTTTTTTTTCGATTTTATAATATTTGATTTTATATTTTGCAAAATACAACCAAAAATCTAATATTATCTTGAAAGATGATGAATATTCTTTTTCAAGTCCTAAAATTAATATATTAGTTTAGGGAAAATTAATTCAATTTTTAATTCAATTACGCTATAATAAATAAATGAAACAGAAGTGATTCGTGAACAAATTCGATGACGAGTGTTTTTACATCGGCATCAAATTTTTTCCTTCAATTTAGACGTTATGTATAATATATAAATCAAGTGGCCCATTTCCTATAAGAGGCAGCGTTAGGCGTGGGCGACGTGGGCCACCGCCTACGGCCTCGCGGTCCGAGGGGCCTCGCGCAGCGCAAATACGCATAACTCGGACGAAACGTAAAAATTAAAAATTTATTCATTATAAAACGATAAATATATTGACATGCCAAATTTGTTTTCTTTAGGCTAGCAACAGCAACATTTTGTAACCATCTGGATCCAAGACGGAAAGTTTATTGTTTTTTTTGTTCCCCTTTGTTAAAAAAAAAGCAACACCCAACCCAAATTTTTTTCTCTTTATGTAAAATTGCGCCACCATGGAAGGGGGGCCTCGCAAAAATTTACCTCGCTCACATAAAATTTTGGCCTTGCGCCGCCACTGTCTATAAGGATTTAAACTAAAAAAATTCACGATACCTATAACCTATTTGAATGGATAAATAATTCAGGAATCTGCAGAATCTTGATTTAAAATGTTTGGATTTAAGTTTTTACGATACAAGCCCAAATTAGCAATTTAATGGTTTAGTTTACTTGATTTATGTCATTTTTGTAGTATTGATTTGTAGTTAAAAGCAGGTTAATAAATAAATAAAATAAAAACATTAGTAAATTATTAGAATAAATCAATTTAAACAATCATAATTAGAATAAATTACATTTTATTCATATTATTAAATGTATGGGACCCTTCTATAATTAAAACGTAATAAAATAATCACTTACGTCTTTTGAATAATTGAACATTTTTTCAACTGTTTCAAAATCTTGTGTATACCAAATAGACTTTAAAAAATATAATTGTATTCTTAAATTTAGCTCAGAAGATTCACTCTTTATTTTAGATAATGTTGAACAAATCGACAAATAATTTAAGCTGAAAAAAAGAAAACAAATATTAGAATTAAGAAAAATAGACACTCTGAGATATTAGGGGTGTTCAGAAGGTAGAATCCTAGTTTTTGAGACCAACTTATTCTATTTCGGTGGGATGGACTGCCTCACTCTTAGGCTTTACTTTATAAGTTATCCATAAAATAAGTTTCTATTAATTATTGATGAATCGAGAATCGAACCCGATTCAGCATGCACGGCTGTTAATTTCTTTTTAAATATAGCAGTGGCGCAACCAAGATTTTGTCATGGAGGGGGGCTAACACCCACACACCCACACACATATATATATATATATAAGTTGCCCACGCTTCGAGTGCAATGAGCTGTGGGAAGTGCTGGGCGAGGAGCCCATCCCAGAAACCATGGTGTTCCATATGTTGGACTCTAAGGTTAAATGGTCTGCCGTCGCAACTTTTGCGGCGCAGACCATGAAAGAACTTCGGCGAATAGAAAGGCTCAGAAATCAAGATCAACTTGAATTATCTGTGGACGAAGAGGTCTAATGACCGGAAAAACTGAAGCAAGAGCTACAAGCTGAGGCCTCTTCCCACGAATGTAATGCCGGGAGGCGGTCCCGTGAGAAGACGGGGCTGAAGAGAGGGTGGAAAGGTTTAGTGGGTAAGAATCCCACACTATTCTGCGGTAAGGGCCGCAGGATGTCTTTAGATGATTCCCCCCATCCGCGAAAAAAAACATATATATATATAAATATATATGACCAAAAACATAAATGTAAAAAAGGGGCCAAGTTCGGTACAAACGGTTTCGCCGATAAAAGAGTTGAGATCTAAACGGATACCAAGTTCCATTGCAGTTGCTTAAATCATAGCTATAGGAATAAAACCAACGTTCTTCAATTGATTTAAAAAAATTTGTTACATTTAAATTTATATCTCTGCAAGTTATAATAGTCAATAACTTATGTTTAACGTGATGATATTTAATACAAGCTTAAAATTTAGCTTTGCTAGTTGTTCTATTTTATACCACAAACAATTTAGTTGGATATAAAACTTGCTAAGTTATAAATTTAATATCAAAGAACGTAACAAATTTGCTTTTAAATCAATTGAAGAACGTTGTACATCCCTATAGCTAGGATTTAAGCAGCTGCTATGGAACTTGGTATCCGTTTAGATCTCAACTCTCTTGTCGGCGAAGCCGTTTGTACCGAACTTGGCCCCTTTTTTCATATTTATGTTTTTAGTCAGATATCATTAATTTTTGACAAGTTTTATTCTTTTATTTATCTAAATAATTACATTTAAGCTTTTATATTAATAATTATTAAATATTTTTCATAAAAAATCTGTTAAAAACACGGTTGGTTTTTGATAAATTTCACCCCTTCATTTCGGGCACCAAAGAAGGGAAAGTTTCGGTTTTTCAATTTCCTCCTTTATTAATGTGCCAAGCTTTACTAGTATGGCAAATTTCAGCATTCTAGCTTGATTGTATTTCCACTATATGTTAATTAAGCTTTATAATAAATTTCATCCTTTCATTTTAGGTCCCGAAAAAGGGTAAGTTTCACTTTTTCGATTATTTCCTTTAATTGTGGCCCAAACTCTATCAGTATGCCAAATTTCAGAATTCTAGGATCAGCGGAAGTACTCTAGGTTCTTGATATGTCAATCAGTGAATCAGTGTTAAAAATGGCACAAATGTTTTTTTATTTTCAAGCTTACCAAAAATTTGACACCCCCCCCCCCCCCCCCATCATCAGATTAAGATTTCATTATGATATTGATGTCGGGCATAAATAAATACCTAACTTACTAACATACGTTGCGAGGAATGTTGATGATTTTAGGATGGTGGCTTCCTCGAACTCTTATCCATTGCGGGTCATTAATTCTGTAATTAAAAATTTTCGTCGAAGAAGGGAGAAGCAGCTTATTGCTCCTACCCCATCTGTACCCCCTCTCAGAGATGGACCATTTTTCTCTCTCACCTATATGCCAGGGTTGTCCGAAAAAATTCAAAAAATATTTAAGAACTATAATGTACGCACGGCCTTGGCATCAACTGGTAATATGTCCTTTTTATTTAATAACAAGGATGTAGTTCCACCCCACGAACAACATAATGTGATATACTTAATTAAGTGCCGATATTGCCCGAAACCTACAAGTGTTTATGTGGGTCAAACATCTCGCATTTTTTCTTTGCGGAAAAGAGAGCATGAATTAAGTATAATAAATAAAAAAGCTTCGACAGACCTGAGCTCACATCATATTGATACCTCACATGGATTTGAGTTTGATGATGCTGTCATCTTGATGAGATTGGGGAACAATTATAAGCGTCTGCTAGCCGAAAAATGCTTTGTTAAGACATGGGCAAAGGGCTCTTAATTTTCAAACTGATTGTATTGGGCTTAGCAATGCTTACTTGTCAATATTGATAAATACTGATGCCTGATACTTGGATGGATAAAATTACATGGATGGATAAAATTACAAATGAAGAAGTTCTTGGAAGAATCGGAGAAAGAAGAACCTTGTGGAAGAGTCTGAAGAAGAGAAGAGGTCAGATGATGGGGCACACACTGAGACATGGGGGACTGCTTAGGGATATCTTGGAGGGGGAGGTGGGAAAGAAAAGGGGAAGGGGAAGAACCAGATTAGAATATTTCAACCAAATAATTGGGGATATGGGATGCCAGACATTTAGAGAGGTTAAACAGCTGGCGGGGGACAGAGTCGAGTGGAGACGGATTGTTGCATCAAACCAGTCTTAGGACTGTATACTCAATGATGATGACTGATGCCCAGGTATAATAAACATTGAGAAAGGGGGAAAGAATTGTAAAAAAAGTAAAAAAGAAAAAAATTTATTTTTTATTTTTATTTTTATATATTGTCATTTTAAATTCGAATTTTGTTATTCTTAATGTTTGTTAATTATTTTGAGAAATCTTTTAATTAAGAGATGTTTGTGAGGGGTCAGTGATCCTAATTAGATCAATGTCCTCATAATTATTATTATTATTAATTGAATGAAATTGAAATTTGCTATATTTGTACTTGAGACGTTGCGCATATCGAGTGAGAGCACACCAAGATTTATGTACCATTTTGTAATTCATATAATTTTGTATATTATGTTAAAATCCACAACAACTCTGCCTGCGGACAATTTATTTATAAAATTAATTGTGTCGCTAATACTGTAAGATATAATTTTGTAATTAACAAGTTTGGATTTTTTGTAAAAAATTTTATTGTAATTTTACATGTGTGCTCTATCGCTTTTTTCAGCTCTTAGGAACTGATGATGGCATTATTTAATTAAAGCCGAAACGTTTTCCATAATTGGGAGTTTTTTATTCAGCAGAGGCTACCCATTGGCTGAATCCCTCTCCATTACTTAATTAAATACCTAACTTATAAATTTCAAGTTTTTATCCTATTAAGAGCAATGCTCAGACGGACAGATAGATAAAGTTGTAGCGACACTAATAGGGAAGGGTTCAGTTGTACTTTTGTACGGAACGCTAAAAATTAAGAATTAAATATAGAAATAAAGTCATTTTGAAAAGTTATGCAGATTTTTAAAATTGAATATTTACCGTGTCATATTAAGATAAGATTCAGCTTCAATAATCAGGATTTCATTTATGTTGATTGGTTCTTCATCAATATCTGGATAAAATTCTTTTATTTCTTTAAAGTATTTTTTCAATAATATAAATGAATTCAATTCCTAGAAAAAAAAAGATTCTCTATAATTTTATCACTCTTAATGTAAATAAAAAATAAATTAAATGTTTATTTCTTACCGTACTTAAAAAAGTATCTTTTCCTACCAATTGAGTTTTATATATCGACCATTGATTAAAAAGATGGATATCATTATAGGAAGATATTATATAAGATATAAAAAGTATAATAAAATAAGTTATATAATCTTTAGTTTCCAGTAAGCATTCTTTAATTTTAGACAATAAATATTTATAATTTTTGCTGAAATATTTTATTGAAAATAGACCCTTGCAAAAATTTAAGTAAATTTGATGAGTATTTTTAACATTATTCCTTTTAAGACTTTCAATTATTTTTAAAAGGTGATATTCTAGAAAAAAAATGTCTTCGTTGTAAAAAATAAATATTTGGGAGATACAATATTATAATATTAAAGAAATAAATGAAAGACAACTTAAAAAATAAAATTAGAAAATAATTTACTAAGAGCCAAAGTTAAATAAACTGCAACAGATCGTTGCTAAACTTTATCCAAACTCATTTGAAATATTAATATGTTTATTCCTTTATTATTAATCAGATATCACTTGGAATTTGCAGTTCATGTTGACTTTAATTCAAAAATAATGATCGATTCTCATTTAACAGTCGAGGAATAACCATTCTACATTCGATTTTGACATTTCGGTTATTATTGGTAACATTGGTGAAGACATGATACTTAAAATCAAAAATAACGATCGATTCTCATCTAATACTTGAGGAATAACAATTCTATATCGGATTTTTGACGTTTCGGTTTTTATTGGTAACTATTGCTGAAGACATAGAGGAATCGAGTTAAAATTAAAATTAGCGATTGATTCTCATCTAGTACTTTAGGAATAACCTTTCTATATTGGATTTTTGACGTTTCGGTTTTTATTGGTAACTATTGCTGAAGACAGAGGAATCGAGCTAAAATAAAAAATAACGATCTATTCTTATCTAATACTAGAGGAATAACTTTATTGCATTCCATTTTTGATGTTTTGACTATTAATGGCAACCTCTACTGAAAAAGTGGAAGAATCGACTTAAAATTTAGTCTTTTTGATTTTAAGTCGATTCTTCCACGTTTTCAGTAAAGGTTGCCATTAATAGTCAAAACATCAATAAAAATTTTTAAGAAAAAATAAAAACCGACTTCAAAAATTCAGTGCAAGAAATATAAAAATACACTAAAAGGTAGTAAAATAATTATTATCTTATTTAGTTACAACTAAACGACGAAATATTAACACGAAATGTATCTTTTAAAGTCGGTGCCAAACAAACTATACCTATAAGCGAGCGTACTCCGCCAAACGTACTAAGTAAGATCCGTCGAGTGCGATTCATAAAAGGTATATGTTTGGCACCAACTTCAAAAAGTAATTTCGTGTTAATATTTCGTCGTCTAGTTGCAACTAAATAAGATAATAATTATTTTATACCTTTTAGTGTATTTTTATATTTGTTGCACTTAATTTTTTGAAGTCGGTTTTTATTTTTTTCTTAAAAATTTTTATTTTTCTCTTTTTAGTGATGTTATTAATAGTGATTATATCATCAGAACTTGACCAAATTAATATGACACCATCCCTAAGACACCCCTTTCGGATAAAAAAAGAACCATCGAAATCGGTTCATAAACAAAGAGGTTAGGTCTAAACAAACCTAAACAAACCTAATAAAAAAGGTCTAATACCTATGGAAAAAAATCGAAAAAAAAATGGGACCAATCGGAAGCTAGATTGGACCCAATGCAAAAAAAATTTTCAAAATCGGTTGACAATTGGCGGAGATATGAGGTAACATAGGCACAAAAAAAAAAAAAAAAAAAATTCAATCGAATAGAGAACCTCCTCCTTTTTTGAAGTCGGTTAAAAATGGAATGCAATAAGGTTATTCCTCTAGTATTAGATAAGAATCGATCGTTATTTTTGATTTTAAGCCGATTCCTCCATGTCTTCAGCAATGGTTACCAATAATAATCGAAGCGTCAAAGATCTAATGTAGAATTATTATTCCTCAAGTATTAGATGAGAATCGATCGCTATTTTTGATTTTAAGTCGATTCCTCCATGTCTTCAGCAATGGTTACCAATAATAACCGAAATGTCAAAAAAAGCAAGGGAGGACCCTGGAGTTAGCTTTCGAAATTTGTTTCATAAAAAAAGAGAGGATGATCTCAAACTTAACCCCCCTGTATTTTACTCTCCGAAATCGATGGGTTAATCTTTATCCTGGGGATAACTCTGTGTTTATTTACATTAGAAAAACATTTTATTGGTTAGAGTTTCAAATTAAAATAATTCAAAACAAATCGTTATATTATTTATATATATATAAAATTAAGGTTTTGTCTGTACATTGGTCAAAATCACGCCAAATTTTGGTTGAACACGTTTCAAGCAAAGTTATGAACGAAAACAACCTCAACAAAATTCCTGTCTGTCTGTCCGTATGTCTGTTTCAGCGGTTTCTGCGAAAAGTTGCTCACGATTCACGTCAAAACGTCTGAAGGGATTATTATGAAATTTCATATTTGTATCAGATGTCTTCTAACTTACGTTTTTAGCTATATAACGTTTTGATATTTTGACCCCAAAAGGGGGTTGGGGGGGGGGGGGGGGGGCGCACGAATGAGAATTTAAAATTATAATTTTCATAAGGTATAACGTAGGCGTTGATTACATTTGTTAAAGTATAACAAAACGATTTTTATAGAAATTTTAATATAAAAATATTCAATCTTTTAGAATTTTTTTTTTAATGATATTGATTAGAGAAGGCGATCCAGGAGAAGGTGCATCCCCTAAAGGTCTGTATGGGATGGCCCCTCAATCGTGAAAAGAACAGAGTAGAAGGAAAGAAGCCGGGATCACGAGCCAAATCTCAGAAAGTTAGATACAATCTAATATCCAATTTACTAAGTTTTTAGGGGCTTCTGAGCAGTGGTAAATTCTCCGTTCGATAAATTTGGTTAAATTTATCTCCCACTTAATGGTGCCAGATTTGTCAAACGAGCACGGGATTGGCTTGTAGTGGTACATAAACAGCAAAAAGTTTTGGGCTTATGAATTATGAATCCTTATTGTCTGTTCTATATACTCTAGCATTAACTTTTTGCTAGTATTGTCGCGAAACAACTACCTTAAAGAATATAAACTACATAGTCATTTTATTGACAAAAATGTTATTGGCAAGAAAAAAAATCTCTTCCATTCGACGAGTACTTATAAAGGAGACAAGAAGGAAAATCGTTACATGCTTCCTTCTTCATTGATCCTTTGAATCCTGAAGGAGGAGGGAAGATCGTCCGAAATGTTAGTTCAAAAGTTTCAAATAAAATTTCTTTTATTGGGAATCATCTCTTTGTTTGTCTTTGGACTGCCTTCCAATTAATTCTCAGTTTTATAGTTACTTTAGGAAGAATTTCTTTAACAAATAAAAACGTATTTACCACTCTGATCTAGAAGAGATTTCCATTTAGGAAGATCCATTTTATGAAGGGATTGTATAACATGAAAAGTATTTCTGAGAAATTCTTGAAAAATATTTATACTTGTTAATTTCTCTGTTTGGAAAATTTCACTGGAAAATTGATATACCTAAAAAAAATTATTAGTAGAGTAGAAAAAAATAATTTTAATTAAATTATTTCTATAAATAAAATTGATCTTGAAGGAGACAATAAAAGTGTGTCTTCTGCTGGAATTATAAATTTTATTTATTTATAACGAGACTATAGTTTCGAGGGCAAAGCCTATAATCTCGTTATAAATAAATAAAATTTATAATTCCAGCAGAAGACACACTCTTTTATTGTCTCCTTCAATATATAAAAATTCTGCTACTCTCGGCAAAAAACTTTCAATTTAAAATTGATCTTACTAGTGAATAAGTATCAGCCGCAATAAGAATTGTTTTATTACAATTTGTAGTGTGTAAAATAATGTAATTGCTCATTATTCCAAGTATGGCATAAAGTTTTGCTATTAATATTATGCTGGAAAAAATTAATTATTTTATTATAAAAAGGAATAAAGAAAAAAATAAGCTATATTTAAAATTAAAAACAAATAAAAGGAATGGAAATTTTAAAACTATAATTGCAGGTAAAAAAAAATTTAGATAATCATAAAAGCATTGAAAGATTTTTCTGTAGAGATTACCTTGTCGTGTCAAGTCCCCTTTTGGTTATTTTTCTACACTCTTATCATTTTCCTTATATGATCTAGTTTCCCCAGCTTTTAATATGTCTAATCTGGTCCTAAATAATTGTCTCATTCTCTACAGTTTATATAACGTGCGTCATAGTCTCCATTAATTGTTATTTAATGAAACAGTCGCTTTAACATCAATCGGGATAGGGTTCATGTGTTAAATATGCAAATTTCAATGGTCAATATAAATTTAGCGCCGCAGGGACTATTGGAAAAAATTTCTACGTATAAAGGACACGTATAAATATGTGTATTCAAAATTTTAAAAGGATTGCAAGAAAATCGATTTATTAGGGAACGTCCTATTTTTTTTTTTTTTTTATTTTCGGCCTTTCTAACCATAAGCCAATTTACGATACTATTTTTATTTGATTTAAATTTGTCTCTACCCCGGGGGTCAGATTTTAGCCGGATGCCTCGAGTCGGATTCGAACCCGTGTCCACTTGGTTAGCAGGATGATACGCTGCCGCCTAGCCTATCCGACCCCCCAGGGAACGTCCTTAATCAATTTTACTTAGAGAAAGTGGTGTAGGTTTTAGGTGAAACATGATATTAATTAATAAAGTAAAGGGTGTGTAGTTTCACAGTGAACGAAATAAAACTCAATGAGGTTTATACAAACTCAATATATTTCGGATTATTAGTCGGAAATATATTGAGTTTGTATAAACCTCTTTAAGTTTTATTTCATTCACTGTGAAACTACACACCCTTTACTTTATTAGTCCTTAATCAATTTTAGCATTTTCGACCTGACAGTGCATGCCATTTCCGAACTTATATTATATATGCAGAAAGAATAAAGAGTGTAGTTAGACAGTTAAATATGTTCCAAATGTCCTTGCTTGAGAATGCAAAATAGGTCATACATAGGTCCTGGAATGTCTGAAAGTAGTTGGTTTCTTAAATAAATATTAAATATTCACGCGTATTTAGCCTTCATATTATGATCGTTTAGGAAATATTGGCTCAAGAGACTCGTGTGCTCTAGCTCAGAATCATCAAATGAGCTAATGAGCTCTTGCCTAGTAAGACTACTAGTTTATCTATTCTGTGTTTAACAGTTCCTAGGATTTGGAAGATTTAGCATGCCAAAAATAATTAATAATAATAAAAGTAAACTTACTTATTTTTATTTTGGATATTTTTCAATGTTCCAATGGTTGTATTAAATATAATACATGCTCTTTTATAAGATGTAAATAAATATTCATTTTTTTTTTAGTTAAATTGTTATTTTGAATTAAAGAAATGCCTTTATCAATAGCCTTCATTGAAAAATTGTTTTCTTCTGAATGAATAAAATTATTTAATAAGGAAATACTTATTTTAAAAATTGTCCATACTTCAGAATTAATCTTTTCATTATATAATAATTCTTCGATTTCTTTGATTTTAGATATTTTTTTGTTGTTATAACAATACATATAATACTTTGAAACAATAAAAAGTAATGAATCAAATATATTATCGAATTTATCAGATAATGAGAAATGCATATTTGGGATAAGAAAAGAGAGAATTTCATAATAAAGAGTTTCATTTTTGGTTACGTTAATATCCAAATCAAATAAACGAGCTATAAAAAATTGTAAATAATAGGAATGGGAACACTTAGAAAATAATTTAATATAATCTTTTAATAATGAAATACCATTATTTTTTTTATAATATTCAATAAAAAGATTAAATAGTTTTGTAAAATGAGATAAATTTCGTTTTTCATCATAAAGGCTTATTATATATTGTGTTATTCCTATGGATTCGCTTATTCTTTCCTGAAAAAAATACAAATAAATTATATTTGACAAAATACTATATACACATTTTTCTTAGTTTATTTAGCTTAATCAAGTAATGAATTAACTCTGCCTAAGCCGGTCCCAAGCCCGTGTTGAAAAAAGAGAAGGGTTCCCAGTGAGGTTAGCTTCCTGCTAGGGTAAAACCCCAGTTGCTCACAAAACTAACGATAAGCCTCGGAATTGGATTGATGACACGGAAAACAACCACTGCCTGGAGAAGGACAACGAGTAAATTGAGAAAGAAAAGAATTTGGAGAAAGAAAGATGTCTTGAGAATAGGGGCATGGAATACTAGATCCTGGAACAATAAAGCACAGGAAGTTTTATTGGAACTCTCTAGAAATAAAATTGACCTTTGCAAAGCGATATCTGAATCAAAAAGGAAAGGGAATGGATTAACCCCATATCAGGATTATCTCCTATTTATTAGTGGTGTGCCCAAAGAATCAAGAGTGGTGAAGGTGTCGCACTGGATATCAATAGGAACTTAAAAACTTTAATTGACCATCATGAATATATTTCTGAGAAAATTCTTATGGTATCAATGAAAATCGACATTTGCCACCTGTATATTTTTAGTTTGTATGCGTCTGAGGATTGTAAGCCTAAGTTGGGGAAGGAACAATTTTATGACTCCCTCCAAGAAAATGTATCTAAGATACCTTTAAATAATCCCATACTGATTCTCGGAGATCTAAATGCTAGAGTGGGAAATAATATTGTGCATGGAATTAAACATCGCTTCAACGAGGAAGAGTATAATGACAATGGAACTATTATTTGTTCAATTTTGCGCAGATAATGAGTTGAGGATCAATAACACCTTTTTCGATCATAAGATCCAACATAAATACACATGGCAAAACACTAGGGGCCAAAAATATACTATAGATTATGTTGTTTCAAACCGCAACCTACATCCATCGCAGATGCTAGAAGTAAGATCATTGAACTCAGCTGAAGTCAGGAGCGATCATAGTCTTGTTCTTTGCAAGCTACGGCTGCAAGTACAACGAATTAAGAAGAAAGAGACAAGCAAGGCACAAAGATTAAATGTCGAATTATTAGACGACGAAAGTATAAGGCACCTCTATCAGGCGAGATTGACAAATCTGATCTACGAAAATCAGATAAATATTCCAAATGAGATCAATGATTACTGGAGGAATATAAAATCTAATATCCTAACCGCTGCTAAAGAGGCGATTGGAGTGAGAGAAGTAAGAATCCCATCACAAACATGTAAGAAAACACCCTGGTTCTGCGAGGAGATTAAAGACCTGGCAGATCAGAAAAGAAAAGCTTTCCTGCAATTTAAATCATTAGGAACATCTCAGGCATATAACATCTATAAATCAATAAGAAATCAAGTTAATTCCCAAATCAGGCAAATAAAAAGAGACTTCTGGGAAGCTCGTACTAAGAACATGTCATGTCATTTATGGTACGTACCTTGGTATTCAGATAACTTCTCATCAAGATCTAGAGACAGAAGTAAAAACACAATCTATTAAAACACTAAGGATCTCAGGTTGTCTTAATAACGCAAACTGGTGGAATAAATTCCTAAGATCAAAAGCCAAGGTACGAATATATGACTATAATATGACCAATACTGACCTACGCAGCCGAAACAAGACCAGATACGGCTAAAACTAGGCAAAGGTTGGAAACGGCCGAGATGAAGACCTTCAGAAGAATCCTTGATCTATCGTTGTTTGATAAACAAAGAAGTGAAGACATCGGAAAAAATGTGGAATTCAAAATATCGATGACTGGATAAAATGTAGAAGAGAAAATTGGTAGACACACGTGGAAAGAATGAGCGAAGACCGGATTCTCAAGAAAATTTTAACGATAAACCAGAAGGCAAGAGAAGCAGAGGTCGACCTAAAAAAACGTTGGCATGACATGTTAGAATAAACAGACCATAGGTCTATTAAGAAGAAGAAGAGGTAATGAATAAATTAAAAAAAAATTATTATAATAATTTTGCAACAGGAAAAGTGGTTATTGCAAATGGCTACAGAGTAGTTTTTAAAATCGGAGATATTTTTCTTTGTTTAATTTGGGATATTATACACAATTTTGTATACATGTCAGAAGAACTGTAGTCCCCTTGGGAATCGTCAAGTGCCAAAAGAGTATCGATCCATCGATACAAAGTCATGTAACATTTATAATCAGTCACTAAATTTAAGTTAACTTAACATCTTTAAAGTAAAATGGCTATCCTTCTGGTTGGATAGCTTTTTAGCTACTTGGACTCGATTTCCAAGGAAAGACAGTCATTCTGACATGTAAGCAAAATTATCTATAACATCTCAGATTAAACAGAAGACAATTTCTCTGATTCCTAAATATCCTTTGTCTTTTCGGGATTACTTTATAAAAATTATCAATATTTGGTATTTACTTATCAAATTACTAGAAAGTTTCTTTTTTTATATATTTTTTCTGAAAAAAGGAGAGGTTAAATAATTTTTAACTGACTTCAAAAAAGGAAGAGGTTCTCAATTCGACTAAATTTTGTGTGTGTCTATGTTACTCGATTTCTTCGCCAATTGTGAACCGATTTTGATGACTTTTTTTGCACTGTGTTCAGTATAGTTTCCGATTGGTAAAAAACTAAATTTCATTGGTATTGGACCTTTTGTGTTATGTATGTTCACCCATTACTTCTTTGTTTATGAACCCGTTTATTTCTTTGTTTATGTTTATTTGTTTTGTTTATATAATTTTGAAGTCGGTTTTATTTTTTTTTATAAAAATTATGAATTAAAATTTATAGGAATCTCTGGTTTAATCCTATTATAATATTAACATACAGTATATTTGAAAAGATCTGAAGATTTTCATTCAATTCATGAGAACTTTACAATATATAAGTATATTAAAAAAAAAAAATATGGACGAGAATGGAATATAAAGAGAAATCAATGAGGTTGTCCTCTGCTTGTTGCACACAAACCTATACAAATGTTGCAGTAAAACCCCGTTTTTTAGTAAACACAGATTCTTACTAGTTAAAACGCGTTTCTCTGAATACCTTTGTGGCAACTAGAATTTACTGATGTTGGTTGAGTTTGGTCCAAAGGTCTAGAATCTTCATTTTTGACCTTCCGCCTTATTTTGGGAGTTTATTTCCAAAAATTTTAAACGAAAATATAAAAATTACATCCTCTACAACTTTGCTTCTAATGAGGATGTAATTTATGATATTATCGTTTAAAAATACGGAAGGTCAGAAATGAAGATTCTGAACCTTTGGACCAAACTCAACAACATCAGTAAATTCTAGTTGCCATAAAAGTATTCAGTGAAAGGCGTTTTTAACTAGTGAGAACCCGTTCTTACTAAAAACGGGTTTTTACTACAAAATATATACCAAATATAAATATGTATATAATTTATTTATGTAAGACTATAGTTTCGTAGATTTGACCTTAATCATTAGTCTTTTAATTAGAAATATTTTGTTATTTCTCATGGGTTCAATTACCCGAATAGATATAGAAAAAAATCCTTTCGTGTTTATAACAAACTAGCTGCAAGGCCCGCCTTCGGCGGACCCCTTGGGTGGCCAGGAGGCACGCCCCCTGGACCCCCAACCCACGAACCCAACCCTCACACCCCACTCCCACCAACAACACCCCCGAAACCCACCCAGCACCCCCAACCCCCGCCACCACCTCACTACTCCGCACCCACCCAGCACCCCAACCCTCGCCCCCACACAACCACCCCACCCCACTACGCCTCTGGACCCTCACCTGAACCAACCACTCCACCCTTCCCACCGCGCCTAGGCTCCTGGACCCCACCCCCGCTACGCCCCCCGGACTCCACCCCACACTACCCCCAGACCCTCTTACCACCCCGCAGCCCATACCTTACCATAACCTCTACTCCATTCCACCCCCACGCACTCTAACCCCGCACGATCACTCCACCCCCGCACCCAGTTTTTTGAATTTCTAGCCTTCTAGTGACCCACAGATTATATATACAAAATTTGGTTAAGTTGGCTATAAGGGTAAGAATTTTCATTTTTTGACCTCCCCCCCACACACACACATTTTGGTTAGTTAGTTTTTGCATTTCTAGCCTTTAGTGACCCATGGATTATGTATACAAAATTTGGTTGAGTTTGGTCCAAGAGCAAGAATTTTCATATTTTGACCCTCCCCCCTTTTTTGTGTGGTTTTTTGATGGAATTTAAAAAAAAAAAGTTGTCAGAAATCACATCCCCTACAACTTTGCTCATATAAAATTTGCCGTAGAGTTAATAGTTTAGGAGTTATTTGATAATTTACATTCGTGGGCCCCCCAAACCCCCTTTTGGGGTCAAAATATCAAAACGTAATATAGCTAAAAACGTAAGTTAGAAGACATCTGATGCAAATATGAAATTTCATAATAATCCCTTCAGCCGTTTTTACGTGAATCGTGAGCAACTTTTCGAGGAAACCACACAAACAGACATACAGACAGGCAGGAATTTTGTTGAGGGTGTTTTCGTTCATAACTTTTCTTGAAACGTGTGCAACCAAAATTTGGCGTGATTTGGAGCAATGTACAGACAAAACCTTAATTTTATATATATAGAAGAGCCACATAACAATCGAAGCAGAGGACAACCTCATTGATTACTCTTGATGAATCAACATCTCTGCTACTCTTGCAAAACAAAATCTTTTCAATTACTATATAATAAATGAATATTCGTAAATATTTTATTGAAAAATAAGATAATTGCCTACCTTTTTCATAAAATCGGATACTATATAACATGTAGCTTTGATATAATTAGGAAAAATGGGATTATTTTCATTTTGATTTATATTGGAATTTGCAAGACATTTTTGAATTAAGTTATAAACAAGTACAAATTCAGATGATTGATTTGCATTTTCCAGAATCTTCATTAATTGAATCAGGACATTATAATTTAATTTGAATGTAGTTGCATTTTCTAATTCCTAAAAAAATAGTGTTTGATTTATTTGCATTTTGTTAAATGTTATTTTTTTATGATATATACTTACATTCGTAAATAATTCATTTTGTTTCGATTTTGGTAGCTTAAAAAAATTCACTTTATGCATTTCCAAGCAATTATTAGAGAATTTTACAAATTTGACATAATGACATTCCAAGTAAATTATTTTGAATTTCACTCTGACTCAAGTGACAAGCAACGTGCTTGTTACTTCGCTAGTCAAATGAGTTATATTTTTAATTTTTCAACTTTTAAATACTAAAAGAAAAATATCATGAATTATGATATAAATAATATGAAATAAATTAAATAAAAATAAGTATATTATATCTTCGTCGATTCTTTTATAAAAGAAAATAAGCGATCGGGACTAGAACAACAAGCGAGCACATTTATAAATAAAATGATAAAAAAGCCCTTTAATTTGTCATAATCTAATTATTTTATAGCAACCTAATTAATTTATATCGGAAGTACACACATTAAGTTACATTTAAGAATTTACACAGATTTTTAAATAAAAAAATTGCATAATCAAAAGGGCGGAAAATCTCGAGACATTGTCGATTCAAGCGAGGGGTGAACCGCGATTGGAATTAGTTATACACAGTCTTTGGAATTATTTTCGGATTCATTAGATAATCTATTGTCTTCTACTTGGAAATGAAAGTGGAGGTGGAAGTAGGAGTACACAATTATAGGTCGCGGTTCACCACTCGGGTCAAGGAATGCGGCCTCATAATAAAAATTAGTAGAAAATAGGTTTAATAGAATTTTAAAAGATCAAAGCGCACAGAGTGCGCAGGCCAAAGTTCGATCATTAGCTTGACGCCTGACGCTGTACGATATTTACACGAACCATTTCGAGCCAATTTCGACCCCCCTACAGTTCGGAATCCATTTGAGATACAGAGCTGAAATTATACACATGTAATTATGTAATCCATCTTCCCAGACAGAAATGAATGTTGCAGCATTATTAAACGTCATATAAACATTATTTGTCCGCCTCTCTGGTGTAATGGTCAGCATCTCTGGCTGGCAACCCGGAGGTCTCGGGTTCGATTCCTGGCTATACTCAGACATTTTTTCTGTAAGTATAGGGTCTGGTAATAAAAATTAAGTGGGAGATAAATTTAACCTAATTTATCGCGCGGAGAATTTACCACTGCTCGAAGCCCTTAAAAACTTAGTAAATTGGATTGTATCTAACTTTCTGAGATTTGGCTCGTGATCCCGGCTTCTTTCCTTCTACTCTGTTCTTTTCACGATGGAGAGACCATCCCATACAGGCCTTTAGGGGATACACCTTCTGGTGTATCTCCTTCTCACATCAATATCATTAAAAAAAATAAAGTAAAAAAACCTTGCTGCAATGTTGCAGCAATATTCCTATGCCCGCCTCTGAACCTTGCAGGCAGCAATGTTTCTGCAACATGTCGGCCTCCCTGGTGTAATGGTCAGCATGTCCGGGTTGGGATCGGGAGGTCTCGCGTTCGATTCCCGGCTATGCCCGAGTCATTTTTTCTGTAAGCTAGTGACCTACAAACGACAAACCAAATTGTTAAAATGAAATTTTAAAAACACAATATACGTAAACGAGTCTAAGATATTGCCAACAGTTATAATGAGTTTGTGGAAGAAAGTATACTTGAATTAATAAAAAATGGGACAAAAACTAACTATACTATATATCCCTACATAAATAATATAGAACAAATAGAAGAATTCGTAATTAAAGAAATTAGTCAACAAGACATTCTTAAAGCAATTAATAGATTAAAAAAAAGACTCTACAGACATTGTGAATGAAATGGTTCTATCCCTTGGCGGTGAGTTCCTTCGTATAAAGGTCCAGGAAATTATTAATAAATCTATACGAGAGTGTATGTTTCCCCAAAAATGGAAGCAATCTGTAATAACACCAATCCCCAAAAAACAAAATGCAGTGGAACCAATCGATTTTAGGCCTATTAATTCCTTACCTTTTCTCGAAAAGGTATTTGAGTCTATAGTGCATTCACAGTTACTTGACTATATCAATAAATATGATATTTTAACTTCCAACCAATCAGGATTCAGAGAAAAACACTCATGTGAAACATCGTTGCAGCTTACAATAACAAGATGGAAGAAATGGCTGGATAAACCGCAAAACATAGTAATAGCGGTGTCACTGGACCTTCGACGTGCCTTCGAAACTGTTAATCGAGATCTGCTTTTGAAGAAATTGAAAATATATGGATTCAGTGATAGTGCGCTTAAGTGGTTTGCATGTTATTTAAGAAATCGCACTCATGTGACAAAAATTAATAGTGAAATCTCCGAACCACAAAGTGATAGTGTTGGGGTTCCACAAGGAAGTATACTTGGACCTCTATTGTTTATTTTGTACATTAATGATATAGATAGCTGTATTGATGATAATGTTTTTGTAAATTTATTTGCGGATGATACTTTAATATCTGTAGAGGATAGTGATATCGACATGGCTGTAATAAGAATAAATAGGGTCCTTAGAGAAATTGAGGGATGGTTAAATGTCAACAAACTGATAATAAATTGTGCAAAGTCAAAAGTAATGATAATGGGTGCTAGTGGGGAAAACATATCTCCGGTGTGGCTGAATGGTGTAAAACTGGAATATGTCGACTCTATAAGGTATCTGGGTGTTATCGTTGATGACAGACTGAATTTTAAAATGCATTTTAATGAACTAATTAAAAATATAACTGGAAAGGTAAATTATTTTTATAGAATCAGCAACAACTTAAATATGAACAATAGAATTAGAGTTTATAAGAGCATAATAAATCCCAATTTTTACTATTGTCCTACAATTTTATATTTTGGTACAAAAAATAATATAAATGAACTACAGTTACTACAAAATAAGTGTATGAGGATTATTTTGAAATGCGATAAACATACACCAATTAGAACGATGCTAGATTGCCTAGGTTTTTTGAATGTGAGTGATTTCCTGTACGTACAAACAATGTGCTTTGTCTACAAATTGTATCACAGGGAATTACCACAGTATTTGGAATTCACAATAGTGAATGAAATACATGGACATTATACCAGACATAATGATAGGATATATGTGCATAAGGTAAATAGAGAATCGACTAAAAACTCACTTTACTTCAGGGGCTTGAGGAATTCAATTGTCTGCCCTCTGTTGTAAAAATTCAACAAATTTAACATTATTTAAACTTAATTTAAGGAAACATATTAGTGAAAATGTTACATAGACATTAGAACTTATTATAGTGTAATATTATGTATTTTAATGTTAAATATTATGTTGTATATTATAGTGCAATGATTTGTACGTTTTTTCGCACATTGTTAAACAAAGAATCGAATTTAGAAGTATGTTTTTTTTATGCATAGTAGAGTTAAAAAATCTTAAACCTGAACTTTTTCAAAATTTATTAATTAAATAACTTAAAAATAGGAAAGAGATTAACCAGTCAAGCCAAATATAGAATAGATTTCGTAAAAATTAGTTTATTTTTCATATTTAAAGAGAAGCTGGCTTAAGCCGGGATTATCTAAAGTCATTCGTGGTATATGAGCTTTAAGGCCCAGTTCTGAATATAGTCAGGGGAATGAGATTAGCCAGGGTCCAAACACCCTCATTTAACAAAATAGAACATTATGATTGGCGATGTACCGTAGAAGGGATAGAAAACGGAGAATAGTATGAAATGCATAAAAGGACCAACACGGAGAAATAGAGGGACGACTTCTTCTTTTACTCTCTCTACATTATACCTCTATTATTTTATCCAGCTCTTACCTTACATCTCTATATATTATACCTCTACCTATATTATTCTATTACATTATCCAGCGCTATTACTCTATCTTCTTTACATTATATTCTCCACTCTCTATTACTCGATCTCACGAGTATATTTCTTCTTCCTGGAGTCGTTTATACGGGCATTCTCATTCATCCACTTGCGAGCCCCTCCATTGGCACTTCTATCATTAGCACGATAGCTAATTGAATAGCACGGACAAGAATATCTGTCCGGCTCTCGTGAAGACATCACGGAAGATTATCAAAAAGGCGAGACTCCAGGACCGTTACACACTCTTCGACGTGGCAGTCTACGGAACCTGAGCGAGAGGGAGTGCGGCACAGCTAGCGCTGTTGAAGTATTTGAACCAGTCGGCACACTTCAAGAGCAAACGTAATCAATCATAATTTCTTTGAACGATCTCCGTTCACCCTTTAAAGCCATCAAATCATTTAATTCTTTCTGACTGTTAAATTCACCAAGGACCTCAATAAATTATATACTATAAATTGAATTCTTGATTATCTTTCACTGTTAAGAAAATTCTCCCCATTCTCCTTTGCAGCTAGAATTTATTTAAGTATTTTTATTTTATTTTTGCCTATTTAAAAATTATTTTTTTATATTTTTTTTTAAATTCATTGTATCAGATTAACTTCAGTAAAGTAAAATTTGAACATAAGAGTAAATTCAGTAGTTTATCAAACTAGTACAACGAGATACACTGAGTTACACCACCACCACCACGTCTATAAAGGTTAGTATTCTCACACTCAGGAATATTCCCCTTAAACGTCCCCTTACCAAACTAATTTCCAGACCCCTCCAACCACATACCCTCCTAACCCCATTGCATGGTGAAGGTGCTGCTGGGATTTGAAAATCTAAGCCATCCTATCCCACAGATATCCCTAAATTCAAAATCCCATATTAAAAATATTCTGAGAAGTGAGAATACCAGGCTTAGTAAGGCTGCAACCGAACGCGATACCTGTCTCGTTGTACTAAAATTGAACAAAAAAAATATAGTATATTGCCCCGTACCGTTAATTTATCTTTTTTCATATTTTTTTATTTATTTAAATTCTCTTAACAGTGGGATATCAAAGGTTAATTGAATAATCCCGGCTTCAACACTTCTATTTTTGTAATTTTCTCAGAAGTTATTTGGCGAACTGTTTACTTTCTTTTCTATAAAATTAATACATTTTATAAATAAACAATAGCAACTTCTAATATTTGATTCTTTCTTTTACAAATAAACACCGAGAATGGACGGCACACAACAGAGTCTTGACGAACGCCGGGCGATTTATGCAGGCAACCAACAAACAACAGTTGAATTATCCAACACGCCGATCGATCCTGATGATATAGGACTAGACTCTGGGACCTGTATGTCCACTCCTACACCGGCGGAAATGGAAGAATCGACACTTCCAGCCATGCTACGAGATACAAGGGAATTTGCAAATGCGCTTGATGGTGAACATCAAATCGTAAGTACACATACCCCCCCTCCACCCCCACCCGTCGATATTAATAGCATGTTCCAACAAATGATGTTGAAAATGAATGAATCACAGGCTAATATGATGGACGAAAAAGTGAAATAAAGGCTAATCATAATGAAATCAAGAGTCTAATTTTGATGAAACAAAAGCTAATTTTTAGTAAAATAGATAACAGAATAGAATCGATGAATAGTAAAATAGATGAACAAAAAAGTGAAACACAATGCTAATTTTAATAGAATAGATAACAAAATAGAGGCCATGAGGGATGAATTTAATAGTAATATAAATAATTCCATAGCCAAAGTCAATGAAAATTTAACAATAATAGGTAATAAAATAGAGTCACATGATACAACAATACCACAATCGCCACCCTTGGAAAATAAGATAGAAAACCTCTCATATGTGATAGCGGGGATAGAGATAGAAGCAGTAATTTTCACACAACCCACAGTAGAAACTCATAAACCAGTAATTTGCAAACAAACAATAGAGTCACATGATGCAACAATACAACAATCGCCACCCTTAGAAATCAAGTTAGCAACAATTGAAACCATCTGTTGAGCCCTCCTCCTTTAGAAACCGCCCTCGAATTTACTTCAGCCCCTTGTAATCAAATTAATATAGACCCCATTATAGAACCCTCCATAGAATTAAAAACAATAACTTGTATACCCGCCATAGAAATTCACACACCCATAATTTGCGAACAAATAATTGAAATTCCGCCCCCACCACCTTTAATAAAAATTGATATAAGTCCTCCAAACAAATTTAATTCAATGTTAAAAAATTTAATTGGTTTGCATATAAAATATAAAAATTATTTTACATTTTCGATTTTCAAATTATTACACATAAATTTCATTGTCAAGCATAATATCCTTGACGTAGTTCAAAATGAACTGCATCATTGCCAGCGAGCACTAGAAAGAACTTTATACGCCTCGCGGGGGATCAATCGATAAAAATGATAAGAAAAACATTTTTCATCGACCCATAAGAAACCTTCGAAAATTGCCTTTACATTGAAACTCTTCGAAAAACGAAAATGCTTATAAGCAAACCATTATTTTTATTTTAGTTAAATTCCCATATAGCCCAGTCACTTCATATTTCTCATTTGTTGTTTGTTGTTGCAAAATTCAACAGATAATAATTTAGTAAAAATAGTACTACTTTCATTATCTTTTAAAATCCATATTTAAATAATTTTTGATAATTATTTAATTCAATTCTAGTAATCATGAATCACCACACTATTATTTCTTTCGTCTAATTTAATATAAATATTCTAATATAACTATTTATATTAGCAGAACAATTTCATATAGGTCCCCATTTAAAATTTTTAATCCACATTTCTATTATAATTTTGTATTTCCATTTCTTTATATAAATCCAGCAGGCCCATTTGTAATTTAACTTCAGTAAATTCAGTAGATTTAATAATTCAATAATTTTTGGAAATAGTATTCATTTTTTATTTTTTATAATTTTATCATTTGGCGTCAACACAACTCATTTATCACGATGAGACTCATATAAAATTCTATCCTCATTTGTCACAATAGACAAAATTCATTTTAAATAATTGTTCATTCTAAATAAACCCGATTAAATCCTCTCTAGTCAACTTTCTTTGTAATTCAAATTCAAATTAAATTCTAACCTGTGTTTGTATCAATAGAGTCAGTCAATATTAATTTCTTTCCACCCTCACTATTTTTCTGTTCATTTAAATAAAATTTTCTAGTATTAGTGTAAATTCTTCAATTGCTTCACTTGTTAATTTTATAATAAACATGCTATTGGATTCAGCTTTCCTTCTCAATATTATATCAATGTTGGAACATGCAAAACTAAAAATATAATTTTCTCCCTTTAGCCCCTGAATAAGCCCCTTGCAATTAAAAATTAAAACATTTAAAAGCGGTAACCAACAGGCGTATTTGCAAACAGTATCTCACATGAGCGAATTAATTATTGTTACGATTAACATAAATTCTTGAAAATAAATTTTTTATAGTATGTCGAATGGTCCGTCACAGAGATGGGAACTCGTGCATCCATATAGAAGAGATGAACACGATCCCAATATGCGGATAGACATGAAAAAGGAAATGTGAAATCAGGAATCGATGTATCAGTGTTGGATAATTGAACTTAACAGCGAGATATAATAACAAATTGCTTGTGATCCCTGCGTTTCGATGGATTAGTTGTGGTCTCACGGGGTAAATAGCCTGGGCTAATAATTTGAAAAGAAATTTTTTCAGTTTATTAATAATTTAAAAAAAAAAAATTTTTTTTAGTTTAAAAAATTTTTTTTTGAAGGGAAGCGGTGTCATAAAATGGTAACAACCCATTTTCGCACATTGTTAAACAAAGAATCGAATTTAGAAGTATGTTTTTTTTATGCATAGTAGAGTTAAAAAATCTTAAATCTGAACTTTTTCAAAATTTATTAATTAAATAACTTAAAAATAGGAAAGAGATTAACCAGTCAAGTCAAATATAGAATAGATTTCGTAAAAATTAGTTTATTTTTCATATTTAAAGAGAAGCTGGCTTAAGCCGGGATTATCTAAAGTCATTCGTGGTATATGAGCTTTAAGGCCCAGTTCTGAATATAGTCAGGGGAATGAGATTAGCCAGGGTCCAAACACCCTCATTTAACAAAATAGAACATTATGATTGGCGATGTACCGTAGAAGGGATAGAAAACGGAGAATAGTATGAAATGCATAAAAGGACCAACACGGAGAAATAGAGGGACGACTTCTTCTTTTACTCTCTCTACATTATACCTCTATTATTTTATCCAGCTCTTACCTTACATCTCTATATATTATACCTCTACCTATATTATTCTATTACATTATCCAGCGCTATTACTCTATCTTCTTTACATTATATTCTCCACTCTCTATTACTCGATCTCACGAGTATATTTCTTCTTCCTGGAGTCGTTTATACGGGCATTCTCATTCATCCACTTGCGAGCCCCTCCATTGGCACTTCTATCATTAGCACGATAGCTAATTGAATAGCACGGACAAGAATATCTGTCCGGCTCTCGTGAAGACATCACGGAAGATCATCAAAAAGGCGAGACTCCAGGACCGTTACACACTCTTCGACGTGGCAGTCTACGGAACCTGAGCGAGAGGGAGTGCGGCACAGCTAGCGCTGTTGAAGTATTTGAACCAGTCGGCACACTTCAAGAGCAAACGTAATCAATCATAATTTCTTTGAACGATCTCCGTTCACCCTTTAAAGCCATCAAATCATTTAATTCTTTCTGACTGTTAAATTCACCAAGGACCTCAATAAATTATATACTATAAATTGAATTCTTGATTATCTTTCACTGTTAAGAAAATTCTCCCCATTCTCCTTTGCAGCTAGAATTTATTTAAGTATTTTTATTTTATTTTTGCCTATTTAAAAATTATTTTTTATATTTTTTTTTAAATTCATTGTATCAGACTAACTTCAGTAAAGTAAAATTTGAACATAAGAGTAAATTCAGTAGTTTATCAAACTAGTACAACGAGATACACTGAGTTACACCACCACCACCACGTCTATAAAGGTTAGTATTCTCACACTCAGGAATATTCCCCTTAAACGTCCCCTTACCAAACTAATTTCCAGACCCCTCCAACCACCTACCCTCCCCTAACCCCATTGCAATGTATTGTAGTGTATGTATGTAAATACATTTTAAATTTAAATAAATAAAATAAATAAATAAGTATAGGATCTGGAAAAAAAAATTAAAGGTGGGAGATAAATTTAAAAGCCTAATATATCTGAGATAAATTTACCACTGCCCTAAAAACTTAGTAAATTGGATTGTATCTAACTTTCTGAGATTTGGCTCGTGATCCCGGCTTCTTTCCTTCTACTCTGTTCTTTTCACGATGGAGGGGCCAGCCCATACAGGCCTTTAGGGGATGGACCTTCTGGTGAATCTCCCTTCTCACATCAATATCATTAAAAAAAAAAAAAAAAAAAACATTGCCAATGTTGCAGGAATATTGCAGGAAAAATGATTAAGAAGAAATAATATTTTATGATGAAATAAGTATCGTTTATTAATATAAAATGGCAACTACAGAAACAATACATGTGAGATCAGTCTTATGATGATAGCTTATTATGAAAAATGATTAAGATATAATTATTTCTTAATCCATATTAATATTTTATGATGAAATAAGTTTCGTTTATTAATATAAAATGGCAAGTACAGATACAATACAAGTGAAATCAGTCTTATGATGATAGTTTATAATGAAAAATGATTAGAAATAATATTTTATGATGAAATATTGTTTTTTCCTTTTGATTTTAATTACATGTGAATAGTTGAGAGCTGGTGGGGCCGTCTGACCCCTTCGCCCCCCCCCCCTGGCTACGCCACTTCTCAGTAGGGAGCAAAAAAATTTAATATCCACGCGATGCCGAGGCACCATGAAAAATAATATTTGTGAGGGGGGGGGGGGGGGGGGGGGGGTTAAAAAAAAAAAAAAAAAAAAAAAAAAAAAGAAAAGAAAGACTGATGATGAAGGCCAGGCGCCCCGAGAGCTGAGAGTCTCAAACAAACAATATTCCGATACTCAAATATTCAAACATTCGACTCAAACTCACTAGAGTTCAGGGATAAAATTCCAATGCTGCAGGCGTAACTCTAGGGTCTGACCTTTCATGGAATGACCATATCTCAACCACTGCTAAAGCTGCACGCGCAAGCTTGGTCCCCTATTTAGGTCTAGACGCTTTGCTCCCAGTCAACTTCTTATACTGTATAAGGCTCAAATTCGTCCCTGTCTCGAATATGGCTCTCATCTGTGGAGGGGTGCCTCCAAGCATTTACTTGCTACACTGGATGCAATTCAGAAGCGAGCAATTAAACTAGAGACCCGGTTCTAACCAACTCACTCGACTCCCTGGCTCACCGAAGAACCGTTTCTGTTCAGATCGGAAAGCTACGAAAATCAATTATCCCCCTAAAGCCCTCTTTACGAGAAACGCGGTTTTCGAACGCGTCAGCACCCCTTCGCTGTCAAATTGGATAAAAGTAGAACAAGCGCTTTCGCCAACTCTTTTATCCCTATGACCTCCAGAGACTGGAACTTGCTCCCTGCTACCATCTTTCCCCCGACTTATAACCTTCAGCTATTTAAGACCCGTATCCACAGATACCTTTCGAACCCCGCCCAGCCCATAAAATTCTTTCTTCTTCTTTTTCACGATGGAGGGGCCAACCCAGGCCTTTAGGGGTTGCACCTTTTGGTGTAACTCCTTCTCATCATTTTTCATTAAAAAAAATAAATAAATAATATAATATATATGTCGCAGTTGGATTGATTAATCAGCTCTTTTGCATAACCGCTAGCTGTTTTCCAAAACAGCTCCGTTATGTCAGAATTAACCTGCAACGGATCGTTGCTAAACTTTATCCAATTCACTTGAAATATTAATATGTTTATCCCTTTATTATTAATCAGATATGACTTGCAATTTCCAGTTCATGTTGACTTTAAGTCAAAAATAGTGATTGATTCTGATGTAATACTTGAGGAATAACAATTCTATATTGGATTTTTGACGTTTCGATTATTATTGGTAACCATTGCTGAAGACATGGAGAAATCAACTTAAAATCAAAAATAACAATCGATTCTTATATAATACTAGAGGAATAACCTTATTGCATTCCATTTTTGATGTTTTGACTATTAATGGCAACCTCTACTGAAAACGTGGAAGAATCGACTTAAAATCAAAAAGACTAAATTCTTTTTTGGTCAACAACTCAAGCTTGAGATGATATCGGAGCGGACTGTCTCTGGTCCAAGCAAACTTCTCTCAATTAGAATTATAAATAAGAAAGAAAGACATCTATATTATCAATTTCATTTATCTGGAAGTGTGAATACCTTGCTTTTATAATAAAATAATAAATAATTTTAATAATATTAACGGTTTTAATTATTTAATATTAAAATGATTTATTTAAAACTAATAATACGGCTTTGCTTTGTCCCCTGAGTCTTGGATTCGTGGTTGCCAGCCCAGTGCTAATGTATAAAATATATATTTTTCTTAAACTTTTAATTAATATATTTATTATTTTATATAATCATAGTATATTTAAATATATTAAATTTTAATGTTAAAAGGCATAGCAATACTGTGGACTGAATGAACTAGTTGAATCCCATAACAAATGGCAACGCTCATGGCGCGTGGCGCGCGACCCAGGCTCTTGATAAAATAGACCAATAGAATTATAAAAGAAAGAAAGAAAACAATCTTATTTTATCGATTTCATCTATTGGAAGATTTACAGTACCTATCTAATATAAGAAAATGATATTTTAATTAAGAATTCCAAGTTTAAATGAAATGTTAAGAAAAGATTCACTTTCTTCTCCCGGGGAGCGATTCGCTGAGTAACATCAAAAGGTTTTATTTTTTCCCTCATTATATATGCACTTAAATGTATTTAAATTTCACATCTATGGAATATTTTCTTTCATCTTTTATATCAAATAATTATTTTTTGGACATTTTCAATTTTAAGGGTAGTTTATTTGAAGTCTCATTTGAAAAACGCTCATTGAAATAAATTTTAAAAATTTTAAATTAATAAATATTATAAAACAATCAATTATTAATAATTAGATTCAATTTTGAACGAAATCGGCTATGTAGTTTTTGAGAAAATGGTCAAAAACCCCGAAAACAGTCTATAAATTGATGTTTTTGATCCTTAAAAAGCCTTCGAAAAAGTTAAAAATTTCATATGAAATGAAACATTGACTTGTGACATGGAGGTGTATTTTCAAAGGCTTCGAAAAACGGCCTTTCATAGACGGGTTTCGGGGTTTTTGACCATTTTCTCAAAAACTACTTAACCGATTTCGTTCAAAATTGAATCTAAATATTATTAATTGATAATTATAATATATAATAATTTCAAATTTTTAAAAATAATTTCAACGGAGTATGAGCCGTTTTTCAAATGCGACTTCAAATAAACTACCCTTAAAAATAAAAATTTCCGAATAATAATTATTTGATATAAAAGATAAAAGAAAATATTCCATAGATATGAAATTACAATACATTTAATTGTATATGTGATGAGGAAAAACTTTTTTGGCATTTCTAGTTGATTCGGTCCCGGAGAGAAGAAATTGAATCTTTTCATAAAATTTCTTTTAAACTGGGAAATTCTTAATCAAATTCTATTTTCTTATATTAGAATAGTACTGTGAACTTCCAGATAGATGCAATTGATAAAATAATATAGATTTGTTTCTGATTTATAATTATTTTAGTTTGTTTTATCGAGACGTTGGCTTGGACATCTTGACATTAGATAGGGACACATTATTTATTTTGGATTCATCAAGTCCATTCACTTGACACTATTGAAATTACTTTTAACATATTAAAATTTAACACATTTAAATGTACGATTATATAATATAATAGATAAATAAATAAAATAATATACATAAACGATTATACCATCAACAGCAATGAGCCTGATGGCTTCCACGAGATGAAGCGTCAGACACGGGTGCAAAGAAGTTAAATAATTATTTTATTAAATAATTAAAAGCGTTAAGACAAGTTTATCTAAAATGAATTTAAAATTATTAATTTATATGATTGATTTACTTATCTAACGATTTTGATTGTTATATTTGAATATATACAGGGGGGGGAATTTTCAAGGGCCCAACATCTTATTCTTGCTCAGGCGGTCAAAGATCGAAAACTGTCTTTAAAAGCTCACTTATTAATATATTTCCCTAATAACAAATTACAGATTTTTATGTTGAGCCACTAAATATTTGAAAATCAACCCCATCTTCAGTTGCTAAAAAGTTCCATCGAACCAGGAGAATCAGTTCACGAGAGACTCTCGCAGAGTCAAATTGTAATGTAGTTACAATTTAAAACTGTTCATATACAATACAAAACTTATTTTGCTATCATTGGCCAATAAAATTTTATTAAATACAATATTTTTTTATTAAAAGATAAACATATTTTAATTTGTTGATAGGCCAATAGACTATTTTTTCTCCTATGGGTCTCGCAGATAACCAATAGCTTACTGTAGTCATAGGTGTACTTTTTTTTTTTTAATGATAATGATGAGAGAAGGAGTTACACCAAAAAGGTGCAACCCCTAAAGGCCTCGGTTGGCCCCTCCATCGTGAAAAAGAAGAAGAAAGAATTTTATGGGTTGGGCGGAGGTCGAAGGTATCTGTGGATACGGGTCTTAAATAGCTTAAGGTTATAAGTCGCGGGAAAGATGGTGGCAGGGAGCGAGTTCCAGTCTCTGGAGGTCATAGGAATAAAAGAGTTGGCGAAAGCGCTTGTTCGACTTTTATCCAATTTGACAGCGAAGGGGTGCTGAGCGTTAGAAAACCGCGTGTTTCTCGTAAAGAGGGCATTAGGGGGGATAAGAGATTTCAGCTCGACTGAACAGACACCGTGATAGTATCTGTAGTACAGGGAAAGGGCAGAAACGGTTCTTCGGTGAGCCAGGGAGTCGAGTGAGTTGGTTAGAGCCGGGTCTCCTATTAGTTTAATTGCTCGCTTCTGAATTGCATCCAGTGTAGCAAGAGAATGCTTGGATGCACCCCTCCACAGATGAGAGCCATATTCGAGACAGGGACGAATTTGAGCCTTATACAGCATAAGAAGTTGACTGGGAGTATAACAGCGTCTAGACCTAAATAGGAGACCAAGCTTGCGCGCTGCAGCTTTAGCAGTGGTTGAGATATGGTCATTCCATGAAAGGTCAGACCCTAGAGTTACGCCTAGCATTGAAATTTTATCCCTGAATTCTAGTGAGTTTGAGTCGAATGATATGTTTGGGAGGTTTCTGTCGACGCGCCTAGAAATAAGGCAACACTGAGTTTTCCCTGCATTGAAGTTAACTAAGTTTTGGGATCCCCAGTTTTAAGTTTGCACAAGTCTAAATTAATTGAAGAGGCAATGTCTGCACGGTTTTTATGCGATGCAGGGGCGTTATGTAAGGTGCTGTCATCTGCGTAACAATGTACCTGCGTAATAATGTAGTTAGTTGGGGAGGGCAGAGATCAGTGCCCCCCTACAAAATTCATTGCCCCCCCCCCTAGAAAAATCAACTAACTTTTTAGCAGAAATGATAAATTTTCGAAGTGACGAAATAATTTAATGTAAAATACATAAGTGATGCCTCGTAATAATGGAGTTTCTATTTTTCTAGGGGGGCAATGAGTATTGTAGGGAGCCCCCTTGCCCCCACCCCTCCAACACGCTCATGGATATCTTCCTTATCTTATTGTCCTCTTTCCGCTTCTTATTATAATTCTCAAATAGTGAATTCTTAACTTTTAATATTGAAACGTTTAATAATTGATTGATATGTTGTGTAAATTCGATTAAATGATTTAAATTATTATAATTTCACATGTATTAAAAAGACTTTGATGGGGATCAAGTTAGCCGAGTGGGAATAGTCCTTGCCCATGAATCAGGTTAGACCGATTTCAAGTCCGGCTCCATGCAAATATTTTAGTGGTTTGAAATTGGGGGACGACCGGCTAAATGGCCATTTAGTTACCGAGACCAATAAATAGAAAAAATAAACTTCAACGAATCCTTGCTAAACTTTATCCTAAGTCATTTGGAATATTAATATTTGTATTTCTTTATTATTAATCAGATATCACTGGCTATTTGCAGTTCATGTTGACTTAAATTAAAAATAGCCATCGATTTTCAACTAATATTACATGTGTGTGTGTGTGAATGTGTATTTATAGTAAAAGCGAATATATTTTGAGGTTTCAATAACTCAATTAATTAGCGATATCTGTCTCATTTAAAAATCAATATATTTCAGGTACGTTCATTCTTTTTTACGCCATTGTTAAATAATATAATTTTTATTTATAAATATTTTTTAATCTATATTAATTAATTTTTTTATCATTTTTTTTATTATTTAAATTTTTTATCATTTAAATCTAGACAAGTCAATCAACAATTGAATTCGTGTGTAATTTTCATCGGTCTTTATGATTATCACTAGTACTTTTAAACACTGCTAAATAATTAGTAATGATCAGTGAAAATCGAATGGAGTGCTTTAAACACAGTTAAAAAATTAGTAGTAATAAGTGAAAATCGAATGGCGTGGTTTAAACAAGGTAAAATAATTACAATACTAAGCAGATTAAGATTATCACGAAAGATAAGCTAAAAATAGCTTTCACTAATTGCTCTCGAAGGGTATATAAGAGGGGGGAAAATAGGCAGAATGAGAAGTGGGGAGGAGATAGGGGCAGCGAGGGGGGATAGGGACAATGGTATTGGAGGGGGGAGATAGGGACAATGGGTTTGGAGGGGGGAGATGGGTAGGTATATAAGGGGCAGTGATAGGCAGATTGGAAGTGTGTATCAACCAGTGACGGATGAAACATCAACTGAGAGTATTACAATATACCTTCTCCACCTTCATCCTACCTCTCAGCTGACTCTACCCCTCACTAATAAACAGCTTTACATGCGTTATATTAATTATAAGCATGTGTATGTTACATATACAAAACGTAATTAAATGGAAATAATAAGTTCACTTGTAATTTGACAAGTTATGTGATTTTTTGATAAAATTTATTCCTATGAGTTCAAGAATGTGTCAATTAATTTAAAAAGTAAAAATTTTATTTATACTAAATTATTTTTAATAATCGGGTAACGGGTTAGTGTGTAATTTTTTGCTATTATACAGTAAGAACTACGAACCTACTTCAGGGGTTTGCCTCCCTGCCCACATGGGTTCATGATTCATTTCTAAAGAGTATCATGTTCTATCCCTAATCCTAACCAACTTCAATCCCTGTTTCCACAAAACCTTATTTCATCGAAATCGAAATGTTTTGTGAGTATAATTTTAGATGTGGGCGAGTGATTACAAGTATTCAAGTCATCGTTGGCTGTTAAGGTAAAAAATCCTTATAATACTATATTCTTATAATTAAATAAGTAAGAAATAGGTACTCTAAATTTTTCATGTACTATTTACGAATTTTTTAAAAAAAAGTTCAATTAAAATAAATAAATATTATATTAAATATAATTTTATTCCGAATATTTCTATAAAAAATAATTTAAATTCAGTATATTATTTTACTAATAGTATTTGTATTCTTTTTTCAGGTAGGTGCTCGTCCTTCTAATACTAACATTGAGAATACGACTTAGGTTTTCTTATTTTATGGAAAACCAAATTCTTTATCAATGGGTAACGAGTAGGTGTGTATTTCTTTGTTCTTTGAGATAACAAAAGTACAGACCTACTTTAGGACATGGCATCCCTGCCCACCTGAGCTCATGATTCTTTTACCAAGAGAATCATGTCCTATCCCTAATCCTAATCAACTTTAATCCCTGTTTTCACAGATCCTTATTCCTTCGAAATCGAAATGATTCGCGAGAATATTTATACTTGTTCTCGAGTGTAATAGTGTGTTCCTGTGTGGTAAGATAATTCCAGGTCCATATGCCATGAGAGGTTGGCTGATGAGGTAAGATATCTTTATAATACTCTATTTTTATAATTGATTAAGTAATAAATACTGTAAATTTTTCAACTACTTTTTTCGAGTTTCAACAAAAATCAATTAAAAAATAAATAAATAATATATTGAATATAATTTTATAGCGAATATTTCTCTAAAAAATACTTTAAATTCATTATATTATTTTACTAATAGCATTTGTTCTTTTT